>JANVCC010000276.1:3820182-3890681 GCA_025345505.1 Todiramphus chloris collaris | reverse complement strand
GTCGTGCCATACCAGTTAGGCCCCGACTGTCGGCACACCCCCATAGCACGTGGTGGTTTCCCTGATCCTCTCCTACGGGAGGAGCCAGAAGGGCACTTTTAGTAGGGGATTACTAGCAGTATTTGACTGGAGATTCATACCCTGTTTGAAGACAAATGATGATGAATTTGTACTGGTATTTTGTACTGGTATTTTGTACTGGTATTTTGTACTGGTATTTTTCATGGGCATTTCAGTAACAAGCAGAGGCCTTTACACGGAGCGGCATTAAAACGCTTGATTGTTATTTGTGGCTTTAATCTCAAAATCTAAAATGGACTAATTGAAAACTGCACTGTATGTGTTGAGTAAGGCTCCCATACCCTTCTTTTTTAAAAAAACATACAAACTATAAGTGCAATTGCCTAGTCCAAGAATAAACACATGTAGAAAAAAAATGAGAGAAGCACAAAAGAAGAAAATGGGTTCTTTGCTTTTTTGGAAGAGAGGCCAGGTCTGAACAGAAGGGATTTGGGGGGTTGTGTATTCACAGAACTGTTGGTGGCAGCTCAGAGCTCCTTGGCAGTGCAGAGTCCTGAAGAGAGGACATTGCACCAGCAAAGAGAACTTTTTTCTGTCTTAGGAGTGCACCTGTAATTAGTGAGTACCTCTGTCTTGCTAAGGAGAGCAGGGGGAGATGGGGGATCGCACTGTTCTTTTGGCAACGTTTTGAGGTATGCCTAAGGTGGAAATAAAGCTACAGACACAGAAAACAGGGTGGAGGCCACGATGTACCATCCCATAAAAGCAAAAAGGTAGAGAAGAGCTAGAGGAAAAAAAAGGAAAAAAGTGACACAAGCGCCTTTAAGAAAGAAAATGTTCTTTGGTTTTGTTAAGATAGGGAGGGCAGGGTGCAAGGAAGGACCCTTTCATAGGAGGGAAGATGAAATTTGTAGAGGAAGAATTGTTTCAGCCATGATAAGAGTAGAAGGAAAACTGAATACTGTTTCTGAAAATTGAGTCAATTTTTGCCTTTTTTGAAGTTCTTTCTTAGAAAGACAAAATTTAAATACCAACAGTTGATGCTGGCCTCCTCTTATCTCGCGTTGTAAATGGAAAAAGGGAGGATACATATGATCTAAACGTTAAAAAGAAAAAAGACAAAAAAAGAGGTTCAGAAGGGACAGTAGTAGGATAAGGAAGGGAGGGACAAAGGTGTGATCTAAGAAGAGGCAGAACAAGCCGTGTAAATCCTGTAACACCCTCCTGTGCAAAACAGGGAACTCTAGACCAGACCTTCACCTGACTTTTTAAAAAGTTTTTTAATTCTCTAAATGCAATTACTGAGACCAGCTAAGCAGCTCATGTTCTTTCCATTTCCCTGTGACACATGTTTGTATTCGTCATTGGAATATCATAATCCCACCAGTACAACTGGGAGTTTTGGCTGTTGCATGGAGGAAATCCTGAGAAACTTCAGCGGGCACAGTCAGAGCACCTACCTCATGCCTGAGCAACAATTACCGGAGGCAAAAGAGTTAATCCAGGCACTGAATTTGCCAGAGTTTCAAAGACTAACCCCAGGGAAGGAACTGGAGCACTTCATGCGTCCTACAATGATGTCTTCAGTCGGATTGAGAAATACAATTTAGCATTGACTTGCCTCAATCCTTGTTTTCAAGAAATTATTTTCTGCCTGAGAAGTTACAAATGCAGTTCGACAGCAGAAATAAGGGCATGATCTCAGAGCACAGAGTTATTAGCAGTGGGTGGAGAATTCATGCTGTAGTCACAGAATCATTACACCTTGATGGCAATAGATCAATCAAGGTGATCTTTTATCTCCCTGAAATTTTCCTTAACAAGCCCTTTTCACTTTCCCTCCAAACTTTCACCCAAAGAAAGTCTTTGCCTAAGCACAGGCAAGTGAGGGGGTCTCCATGTGGTTAGGGGTTTTTTTAAAGAAAAAAGGTACTTTGTGGTTCTAGTATCTATTTTAGCCTGTCACTAACGATTTTTGCTTAGAAGCATTTCTGATAACATGGTAGGGAAACGTATTTCCAGTGACAAAAACATAACCCACGTGTGTTCAAACACAACAAAGATATATGTGTCAGAATGGTATGGTCTATGAATGGAAGCTGCTGGCAGCCCTCTTGTATCAATCTCCTTCCCCTAGATAAAACCCCTGTGACTACACCCTGACCGTGGCCACCTGCAGAGTCTCTTTGCTCACTAGACCTGCTTCATAAGCCTGCTTCAGCTGTGACACAGGAGTTCACATAAGCCTTTGCAAGATTGAAAAGAGAAGAAGAAACTCCAGGGCAAAAAATTCCTTTTCCATTGAGAAGTTTTTTATGATCTGTTTTAGGTTCAGGGGTTTTGTCTCAATAAAATCAGAAGTTTCTCCATTTGGAATGTTTACACTCAGTCAGTAGAGAGAAAGAAAGGAAAAGAGGAGAGCAGAAAGGACAAGAAAAACAGAATGGCTCTGTACCTCCATCATTTTGAGGTTGGGTGTCTTAGTTACATGATGCTCTGATGAAAGAAAATGAGTACAGTAACTGTTTTCCACTATGTAAGGCAATGTATGTATTCACAGATAGGGGAAATGGTGTCTTTTAACTATTTCAACCAAAACATCAGTCATTGTTTAGATAAATTAAGGGCTTTTCTGAAATAACTACGGTGGGTGAGGCTGTCCTACTTCAGTTACAGCGTGGCTTCAACACAAACGGTGCAGAAAGGTTTCTAGGCAGCAGAAGTTGATTTTATCCCACACAATATCCCTTGCCTTGGGCTTGCTGCCTCACACTTCAGTATTTTAAGCACTAGGAATGTCCGGAAGAATTGCACATGCCCTGTCGATCTCGATACCACATCAAAGGATGAGCACCTGAACTTTTACTGAGCTGACTGATGCATAGACATCAGACTTCCTTATGCTGTCCAGAGGAGACTCGGTCTTAAGGATTTTAAGAATACATCACCATGTTCTAATGAAGAGTAATTAAACCATAGAGGTAGACGTCACGTTACCATGCTACAATCAAGGAGGAGGAAGTCAGTGTTTCCTGCAGAGAAAGTAGGTGCAGACCCTTGCTCTTTCAGCTCACTCCTTAAGTCTCCAAACTAAGGACCAAATGAAACAAGCTTACCCCTTGCACACTGCTGCTTTCACTCAGATTTTCCAAACAAAGCTCTTCTTTGGTATCCAAAGAGTCTAAAGTGAATATAAATTAATGATAGTTTATCTAGAGTGGAGGTCTGCCCCAGTTTCAGCCACTGGTGTAACTGTATGCCAGCAAACCTTAGAAGCAGCAGGAAAATCCGCTCATTTTGCTATACAGGTTTACCCCTAGCTCAAATCAGGTTGATGTTCAGGTAAAGATGGTGGCTTGCAGTGGTGTACTTTGTTTGGAAACTAGTGCTTGTCTGCTGTTAGCTAAACTCAGGCCACATTCTCAGTAAAGGCAAGACCTTAACTGGAAGCTTTAGCACTGATAATAGTCTCTGCTCTCTGTAGACTGAGTGACATCTGAGAAGATACACTCTGAGAGTTTTTAGAACTGCTCACCTTCCATACTAAAAAATACCCTCCCTGAGCACCAGAATCCATGAATTCATGCTGTCTCAGCTCTGGAATGCTATCATCTATCAGGAGTTAGAGGCATGCACTGGAAAAAGAAAGACATTTACTCCAGCCTGAATGCACTAAGTTTCTATCAGGCAAGCATTTGACTGGGCATTTCTTCTACAAGAATATTTTTTTTTATTATTGTTACAATAAATGCATTGGGAGGCTCCTAAAATGGTCTGTGCTGGAGGGATACAAATACCAGCTCATTAAGGATAAAAGCTAAACACCAGTGACTGAAAACTTCTGAAGCCCTACTTCTCAGTGCTGTTTTTTAAAGTAACACAAAAGCAACAGCAACCAGGAAGAAAATGTAACCATTGTAAATAACTGCTCTGTCTTTCATGCTGTTTCCTCATTAGTGTCAGGGGATCATGAATGTCTGCATACAAAAATGTTTTATAAGATTAGATCAGTGGCAATTTAACAGGTTACAATGTAATGTCAGATTCCAGCCCAGGCTCAATCCAGGGTACATGTCCTGGGGGGAGGATGAAGGAATATGTGTGCCTTAAAAGCAGATAGCAAGAGATTCTTTTCTAGCATTTCTTTCCTCTGTTCATTCCAAATAGTGCGATATTCCAAGTACTTAGAAGGAACTGGTCTTCATTTATTATCAACAGTGGTTGGCAATTGTCCAAAAAGAGGATCAACTCTTTGTAAGCACAGTTCTTAGGAGATTGCTGCATGTGTGTGATAATTTAAAACTAGAAAGACTTCCGCTAATACCACATTTTTTCCTGTGAGACCTGAAATAACAACTCGGACACAAGTTAGGTGGGCCAAATTCAAACATGATGTGCAGGATAAGTGTAAGTTACCATGTGTTTTTCTTGGATCCAGACTTTATGGATTGATAAAGAAGCAAACCTGATTGCATTTTCACGAGGGGCAGTTGGAAGGTGACATCTTATTTTGTCTCACACACCCATCTTCCTAGAAGAAGGTCGTTACATCTCTTGTATCAGATTAGATTCTCTCAGCTGCATAATATATTTATATTTATTCACCTTTATATATATATATTTATTCACCATTGTAATATCAGTCAAGTAAGATGTGACTTGTTTTGTTGGGAACGCAAGAAAAATCATCCCAACTGAAATAAACCAGGAAAGCCTTAGAGGAGATGTAGTTATGACAATAAAATAATCTTTATTCAGTAACGGAGAGATCCGTAGAGAACTTCTGTTGTTAGTATAAATTGCCTTCACACCCAAACCTGCCTGCTGTAGTTCTCCTCCTGTGGTCATGCCAGGAAATATCTCTAAGCATAGACAAGGCATTCAGCTGCACAGTCCTCCACAGAGTTGCCTCTGGTATCACCCCTTACACCCGTGCAAAGTGGCACCAGCATGCCCAGGTGAGAACACTGCAGCCATGTAAATGACAAGAGAAGGAGTAAGGTAGCACAAAACCAGGCCGGGGTACTCACGTTCAGAGGGGTGTGACAGGGAACCCAAGGGTGGAATTAGCTGAGCAGCTTTCCAGCAGTCATGCTGGTGTGTCCTCCACTTGCCCCCAGCCGTCTATTCCCACACTACCCTGTCTCCACACTATTCCATTTCTGCCAGGCAGCTGCATGAGGAGCTGGACTGGGGAATATTCCACGGTTCATATCCCAGCCCAGTGAGCAGCTGGACTATGAGAGCACGCACAGGACTATGAGAGCAACCCTGAGAGACTCTAAGAGAACTGCTGCTCTTACTCCTGTAGACAGTGAATCAACGAGGCAGAGGTTGTGCAGCTCTGCTGGTTAGTGGCTGTCTCATCTCTACATGAGTTTGCTTGCCCATAAGCATTTCTGCAATTGGGCTTGAATTTCTGTGATGTGAACAGTGGTGTAGCAGACAGCGGTGTAGGTTCCACCATTGTGGTCTCACTTCTGTGAGGGGTCTGGTGTTGCATTGCACTCACTGTCAGGAATATTAGGGCAGGGATATCAAGACTGTCTCAAGTAAAGGACTGCAGGTAGCCAACAGGGAGCTGATTTACCTCAGACATAAAAAAAAGGTGATGTTCCCATGGGTATGGTCAGCTCGACTATGGAAGATTTGAGCTACAGTGAGACAGTATCACCACTCCTTACTGTCCACTCTTGTCTTTGTGCTGGGAATACTGTGTTCTGCAGGACAGCCATCAAAAGGTACCATTTCGGTGTAAAGTGCAGCATTTCAGGTCAAACCATTGTTCATAAGCACTTCATTGACATGCAGAAAATGTGTATCTTTACGTCTGCCAACTTTAACATACAGGCCACAATTTCTCTCAGGGAATCATAGTAGGGGTTGGAAGAGACCTCTGGAGACCATCAGTCCAACCACCCTGCCATAACAGGATCACCCAGGACGGGCCACACAGGAACAGATCCAGGTGGGTTTTGAAAGTCTCCAGAGAAGGAGACTCCACAACCCCTCCGGGCAGCCTGTTCCAGGGCTCCATCACCCTCACAGGAAAGAAGTTTTTCCTCATGTTGAGGTGGAACTTCCCGTGCTCCAGTTTGTGTCCATTGCCCCTCATCCTCTCACAGAGCACCACTGAAAAGAGACTGGCCCCTTCTACTTGAGACCCACCCCTCAGATATTTGTAAACATGGATCAGATCCCCTCTCAGCCTTCTCTTCTCCATAGTAAACAGCCCCAGGTCTCTCAGCCTTTCCTCATAAGAGAGACATTCCTGTCTCTTAATCATCCTTGTAGCCCTCCAAGAAGACAGTCATGGAGAAAAGCAGCCTCCCAGATGCACAACCATTCCTCTACCTGAAAACTACACTGACCCCACATATTTATAGCGTTCAGGAGAAGTTTATGCCATTTTTCTGGCATGTAAAGCCATGTCCCTAGTGAAGACATTATACTTATTTATAACATTCTGAAAAAGAAAATACTCATTATAGGGCTTCTTTCAAAAAGCACATATACATATAAGCTTTTTTAAAATTATGTGGTTTTTATATAGGTGAAGTTGATGTAAAGTTGAATAGTGCAATTTTAAAACAAAAGTTAGTGCAGGAGTCAAACTACAACACAGCAAAAATTGAAACAGAAGTTGTAGATTATTTTTTTTCTTAAATACATGACTGCCTTGGTTCAAAGGACAGCGGTTGTGTTTTCAAAAGCACCAAAATGCACTGCAGTGCTTTTGAAAAGTACAGATCCTCCAGTTAGTTCTTGGGGAGATTAAGATTTTATTTTGAGAATGAAACTACCCTATTTTTGAAATTCACACCTCTAACCTTAGTGTGGGATTTGGTTTTGACGTCAGGTGATGATGTCTAACAAGCTGCTGGCAGTCAGAGAGATACTATCCCAAAAGTGCATTTCCTTTGTTAACGTTACAGGTAAGAGCAGGGAAAATAATTGGAGAAATATTGTCTTCTCATGTCCATTTAACAGCAGTTTGTAACTCATTTGTAGAAATGGCTAACATCCCATTGGTCAGTCTTTCAAGCAGCAGCATGAAAGGCTGATGGCTTTCAAATGGAAAAATAATACTAAAACATTAGTATTATCAAGGAAACCTGTGAAGAACTTCAGTTTGAAGTGAAATAATTTCTAATGCATTTTATGAAAGTAATTTTTTTTTAATTAATTCTATCCTTTTAAATTAAGAAGTTGCGTTGGGTAGCCCTTGCCTGCTGCCATCAATTTAATGTTGAGATAAAGGAATAGCTGATGCTTCTTATTAGAGTAGCAAAAAAATTAAAATGCAAAAACTCCTAAGGTAAACTGACCATGCTGAAGATGAAAAACATTTCTCTTTGCACAGAGGAATCACATCAGCACGAGAAGAAAAAAACAGAACAAAGGCAGGAGACAGAAATAACCTTGGTAAGGAACTAGACAAGAAAGGAAAGGTGATAAAGACAAATTAGCAGGTATATCTTTGCAGGGAGTAATGGCTATTTTTCTGTGCTTGGGGTTTTATCTTTCTTTCCAAAGATCACCAAGAGAAGGAGAGTATTGGGGTAGGGGGTGTAGGATGTGTGTGTGTGTCTGTGTCTGTTTTTTCTCACACACAGATGCACACACACACACACACACACACAAAATCTTTCCACTGGCTTTTAATTTTAGTAACAAATTTAACCCAACTGGAAGAGAATCTACAACTTCTTGCTTTTAACATTATAAATATTCCAAATGTTACAAAATCTATTGTAAAAACGTACATTCGGTGGGTTTATGAGGCACTGGACCTGCTAATGTATTTACAGGGAAGCTCGTGTGTACTCTGTTCTGGCCACTGTTGGCCAATGGTGGAGAATCCAGGGGCTCACGCTTGATCGCTTGAACCAAGCAGGGGTTTTTAAATTCACATGGCATTTTAAACCCCTCGGGACTCTGCTCTTTCTCCTCCCCGGGGCTGGGGCTGTAGAAGTGGCCGTAGCACGCTGCGTGCGGCAGGTCGGCGCTGCTTTCCAAACAGCCGGAGGAGTTCTGAGGGCAAAACGGGGCCACCTCCTTGCTCCGCGAACCCTTCCATGGTCTGTTCAGGTTTAGGTTGTTGGGATGATTTGCTACGATGCACTGCCAGTTACGTGGCGTGTAAAGGCAGTGCCTTGGCTTCTGGCAAGGTGAGGCTGGCTGACAGAGGTCCGGTTCTGTTTTGAGGTGCACTCTATTGGGGTAGCTAAACACCTGCTTTCTCACGGAGCCGTTCTCATCCAGCCAGGCTCGGGTTTGCGCTGTCAGGTAGTTATCGGCAATGTTTTCCGAATCGGAATCATATTCCGTTTTGATAGGCATCTCCAAGGGAAAGGCTGTGTCATAGAGAGACTCTGAGGATGGTAATGATCTCTGCAGCTTCAGGTGGTCCGTCGCGTAGTTCTCCGCACAACGCTGCTGCGCGCCCGAGTAGGACTGGCAGCTTTCGGTGCTCCCCCAGTGGGAAGGGCAAGCGGATGCCAGGTTTAAGAAACTTTGGTCTCTGTTGTAGAATGATCCAGCTCTCCTGTTTGAACACGTGTTCATTCGCTGGCTCATAGAACAAGAGCTTGAGTTTCTTAAAGTCCAGCTACTGTTTGTGGTGCAGTTGTTTTGAACACCAGAAACTGATGTGTTGGAACTGAGAGGTTCCTCTTGCAAAAAACACTCACCATTTGTGTGAGGCTCAAACTTCACTTTTATGTTATCTTGTTCATTTTTTACTGCTGTCCAGTTAAGGTGCTTCCACTGGCCCAGAGTTTCAATGGCACTGTTATAGCAAAGTCCCTCCAAGTTTCCTTTCAAACTGGCAAAACCACTTGGTACCTTCAGTTGTTCATCTTCTTCCCTTTCAATAACAGTAGAAAAAAAACAGTCAGTCAGAAGTTTCTAAATGGATGTTTTCTGGGATACAGAGAAAGTGGCTCAACGTACATTACAAGCGATACTTTGCTCTTAATTTAATAGCGGACTGTCACTCTCTGGTCCATATACCTTTGCATTTGTTTGAGAGGAAAAAAACGAGTGTGCATGCATCTGGGTGTCAGTGTGTGTGCACAGCTACCTTTCTGTGGTGCTCACATGCATCTACTCTTCCATTTCAGGCACAGAGTTTACAAAGACCTTAAACACTGTAGTACAGTATGGTAACTACATTACGCTTTTGTTCTTCACTTAAAATATATCTAAATAATATCAGTGTGTGGAAAAACCTAGAGATAAAATGTGAAGAGTATCTTGAATGAGATTTATTTTGTTAACAAGGAATTATGTGGACACGTAAGAAAGTTCTGATCAAAGTGATGTGAGGGAGAACCATGGGGTTTGTAAATGCAGAGTTAGCTGAGAGGAAATAGAATGCCTGAATTAATGTCTGGAATAGTCACAGACATTCATATTTGGTGTAGGTTTATTTTACATGTCTAACTTAATTTATATTGTCTTTCATTATCTAAGATGGCCAGTGAATTAATTTTCTAGGACCTCCAGCTGAAGTAGTCAACATCATCACAGAGCTCTGGCACAGCAAGTTGCCTGAGCATCTTCATGCCTGATGCAGAAGTTTTCAGAACTTGGGGTCCAAATCTTCAGGCTCAGGATTTGTCTGGAATTCACTAACATGCTGATTCCCAGGCAGACAGGATCAGTACTACAAAACCACCTCCTCCCTCTCCGAACAAGAAGTGGACATCTCAGTAAGAAACAGAGCATGAAAACCTTGAGAGCTAGTAAGGATTCTAGAAGTCTTTTTCTTAGCTTGCTATTAAGAACTTTTTCCTTGGGTATGGAGTCAATGTGTAAATACAGGATTTTCCAGTAGATGGAGTCCATGTTTTTACAAAGAGAGAAAGCCCAACTGCAGTAAATGTACACCAACAATGGAGAATCTTTTCTCTCTTTTTTTTTCTTTTCATGAGGAATTAAATATTTTCAGTCCTCTGCTAAATATTGTTATTGCAATTACTGATAGTCTCGAGATGCAGATGTTATGATACAAGTTTTCTGCAGAACTAGCTTCTCAAGAAATGGCCTAATTGGGTAGTGATGGACTGAACAAAACACAATAGTAACAGAAGCTTAGACCCCCCAAAATGAAGTATTTTACAGTGAAATAGTATCTAGAGAAAATTCTCCATAGGAACGTGTGTTTCCAGGAGGACAACACACATTTTAACAATAACAGCAAAAAAAAAGTAGCTGTAAAGATGAAGTCTATTGGAGACTATCAGGAGGACAGAACTGAATATGATCTCCAAGGTCAACACTTGTATCACTTCAGTCTGCAGGAACTGTCAAGCACAATGAAAGGATCTTAACCACTCAGAGGGTATAAATGTAACTAAATAAACACCAAAGCACATGCTTAATTTCATAAAAAACGATTTAGAAGTAGAGACTTAAATACAAGAAACAGACCCTTTTAATCTGCTTCTTAATAGAAATTCATTCCCTCCCACAGCAAGGTGATGTTTGTGCCGTCCCAGTAAAGGTGAAGAGTTCCATGACCCTGAGGTGGGAGCCCTTCTGCTATTCACGTGGGTGCTTGGAGATACGGTGCTTGCAAGGGATATCTACTCTAAAATTTCAAAGATTTTTTTCATTGATTTCTTCCCCCTGCGAGGCATCCTAAAGGGGAAAAACATTGATAACAGCCACATTTTTTCCACCAGGCCAGATGGTAGCTGTGTTCACCTTCTGGCCCCTGCTTATTCAGTCCACTATCTTCTATCTTCCCTCAGAACAGTTTGAAGAGATACCTCAAGAAGGCCCACAGGAACTGGAACAGACAAGGCCATGGAAGAAGGAAGAAAAGCTTATTTAGGAGGAAAGGGTGAAGCCCAGCAGAGAGGTCCTCTCTGAATGTAAATCTGTGAGATTAGTTTCCACTTCAAGGCTGAGCCTGCAGCCAACTAGATCTATCTGTCTACAAACATACCATGAATGTAAGCATCACTCTTTAGATTACGTTGAACATTCACAACTCAAAATGTCAGCTCAACTATTACCCATAAAGAAAAAAAACCCCCAAAAACCCTTAACATAATAAATGTTTAAAAGTAGAAAAAAACAGGACACTAAATCAGTGAAGAGTTTCAGCTGCAAAAGTAAGACAAAACTCCAAAACACATTTTTGTGCAAGAAAGTCAAAACATATTAATAATAAAGAATTTTGGTTTCAAAATATTCTGGTTTAGTTTTTATGGACACTCAACTTCAGAAGAAAAAAAAGACTGGAAAAGTAAATGTTGGTTAGAATTGTAAGAGCCATTTCATATGATCCAAGACAAAAAATGGATTTTCATTTCATAAGTAAACTAAATCCTTCTTGTTCATCTCTTCTCTTAGGTCACTGCAGTCCTTCTGAAGACCTCATAAATAAAGAATACATTCATTTTTCTGAGATACAATTTTTTTTCAGTATTGGAAAATATACTTACTTTAATGTTTGCTGCTGGGCAAGGACATATTCTGAACAACCACTTCGATACAGAAGTTGAGTGTTAGCCTGAACCCAGACCCAGTGATCTTCATTTGTTTGTACTTTGACTAGAGAAATGCCATTTTCTCCATTATTCTTTGCTGTACAATTTAAAAGAAAATCTCTTTTAATCCAAGCAGTATTTAGTATTTTTTCTTGCCCTGGAATCATCAGCATAGAAAATTACAAGCTAAAATATGTCACAAAACTAGGGGATTACATGTAAAATATAAAATTTTTAAAGCCTAATGAGGCACTTAAACTGTAACCAAGGCTTTTTCAGTGTTATAGTTCTTCCCTCTCAGTAGTAGCACTATACCAACAAGAAAAAGTTCATAAAAAAGAGAGCTATGACAGAGGAATGGTTTTAAAGAAGTTAAATGTTTCCAGTCTGTATGACAGAAGTTGCAACCTCTGCTGCCATTTTTAGGAAAGCACATAAAGTGTTCTTATTTACTATGATTGTTAATGTATCTGTAAATTTGGCATCACAGTGTTTCTGCCCACTCCAAACTAACAGGCTGATTCAGCACCATCCTCTGATGAGGACAATTGTTTTGCATGTTTTTAAAGAAGGGGTTTCAGAGAAAGGAGAGCATTGGGACCAATACCGGAAAAAAACCTAACAGGAGAAAAGAAAAGACAAGTTTCTTTCTCCATAAACTGTGTATAATCCAGAGGTACTCAACAGACACACCTTTGGTTTGGTTTTCAGCAATCTGTAACACGTTGGTGTAAGCAGCAACTTCAGGATTAATGTTTCTTCCATATAATTCTGCTGCTTCACACAGCCCTGAATTACCTCTGGAACTGGAGCTGCAGAGGACAGAAAAGGTGGAAAATTCCTTGTCAGCGACTGACAACACAGTAGAATCACAGACTCTGAAAGATGTGATCTTTAAGCTGCTGCCCATTAGCAAAGAGTTATGATCTAAGTATATAGTTACCAGCATTAAATAATTATCTATGTCTCCTGCTTCATTCTCTTGCTCAATCTAACATATGACTGGAATTCTGTATTCAATTAATAGTTAGTTTAGGAACATTCTGCTCACAACATACATATCTGGAATAATAAATTGTAGCTTGAATTGAACGAATGCTGCGTGTATATTCTGTTCTGCCTGTTCAAGGTACATTCAAGATACATACATCACACCGAGTGGCGATGTGCTTAGGAGTCAGCATGACTTCAGTTTGCAATAATCATCATAGGATTTGAATGGATTTCTTCCAGTCTTTAGTGCAAAATACATATTAGTGCTTGCAAAGAGTGCAAAGTCCATAACACTGCTATATGAACCTTTCCCTTTATTAAGACCATAAGAAAAGAAATAAGTATATAAATTTCCCAACGATCCCTGGCCAACATGCCTGAGGCATGAACCAAAGGAAACACTGAAGTTAGATGCCCACTTCATTCTTGTCAAATCCTTGGCCACTGCTCAGTCAGTTAGCAGAGCTTAAGTAAAATACCTTCTAGGAGCTGAATTCTGATCATCAGTTTCACCTGGGCCACTGAAAAACTTAGCAAATGGAAAAGACTTCCCAGCTCTGCTCCAGAAGCCTGCATAGTCCATTATATCAGCCTTCCAGTAATTTAATTCTTGTCAAAAAGATGTATGTGCTAGAGCAACATTACATGTCTGGATAGTAAATCCACACATACGCAAGCATATTCTAATTAAAAGCCGAGTTGTGATGCTGTCAGTCACACTGACGAGCGAGCATTTTACTTCACAGCATGGACCTCACTGCTCTAAGGTTATATTTAACCAAATAAGGGAAAACATAATCCTAGCCCCAAACATCAGCTAAAATTCAATCATAGAAGAGTAACAAAAATAAGTGTTAGGAAGGAAATGGCTCTGAACACAATCTGTCCTGATCCTCTGTGACTGCTGCCGAGTGATCAGCCTCAGGCTGTTCAGTGGAATTGCAGACTTATGTGTTCATAAGCCTCCTGTTGTAAGATAAATACATACACCAAAACCATCTCATTTGACTCTATGTGAACACCCCCCCAACACATACATTCACCTTTCTGAAGTTTTCCTTTTCCTTTGTTTGCTACCAAAATGCCCAGGTCCCAATAACTGTGCTGCCAGAATGTATGAAATCTGAAAACTGAGTAAAAATACTTCTTCTTTTCTACTTTAACATCTAGTAGAATGGTTTACTGTGATGGTAACTTCTGAAGGTTAGGAAGATACTCTCTGTTTTTTATATAAGATTATATATAGTAATAGAACACTTAGTATGTATTATATATAAAGTACAATATATTATATTTGTTATATATTTGATTAGTTTAGATTAGGTTAGATTAGATCATAGCTATTATGTATTACATAGTTAAATCCAGATAAATTATTCACTTTTCTAAGAAAAAGTTTTAAAATGGAGAGCTATTTAGCGTACTTTGTGCTTCTTACATACTTAATAAACATAAAGCTCATAGTATACTTTACTAACTGCTAAAAGAGTAATTTGAAAATACTTTGTATTTGCTGCTGCTGCATCATCAGCTTTGTGTTTTGCTTTTACAAGCAGGCTTTTCATCTTCATCTCTGTCATGGAAGGAAGCAGAAGTGGCACCACTATGCAGAATAAGGACAGTTGAGGTGGCAGTACTGTTCCTGATGAGGACTTCTTCCTTTGGCCAAAAAGAAACTTCAGTTTGCCTTGGAACTGCATTGTCTGTGGTACAAAAAACCCAAAAGAATTACCTTAAGCATTTAGTGTATAAATATTTAAAATGCTAATACAACCAATGAACTCTGTTAACACCAAGACTAGTTTTGAAGCAGGGAGGAAAACTAGGAATTTCATTATCTTCATACGATTTAAACCATGCCATCTCAGGGACACAGTGAGTGAGGTAATATCAACAGCAAAATGAGACATCTGAAGCTGGTTTTTGTTTCTTTTTTTTTCTCTCCTGTGTTTTTTGCCGAGATGGGGAGTGTATGGTGGTGCAAACAGCTATTTCCTCTGTGCCTCACTCTGAAGCTGAAACTATTATTTTCCCATGCTCTGTTCTCTTTAGTGAGATGGTTCCTGAGTTTCCATCCCTGCCTCAAATCTCTGTATCATCAGAAGGCAGAGATTGAGTTAATAGCAAGCTGCTGCCTCTCACATCTTACCAAAAGATGACAAGAGAAAAACCAGTCCATTTGAGTTGGGCATTTTCCAGAGCTAAAATATTAGGACTGGGATGCAGAAATGACACATCTATACAGCTGTTTAGACCCCTGGTCTTCCAGCAAATGAGCATCTGAGACAGAAGCTGCATTTCCCTGTCTCATGCTGATTCTCTCGTTTTCTTTGCACGTGCCATACTTTGTCATAAGAAGAAACAGCATTGGTCTGTTCTAAGCAAATGGGGAAGTCTTTTCTAGAAATGAGTCATTCCTAGTATAGATATTTGAGGAGCATTTGAGGACTTTTTAATTCTGGGGTTTATTATTAAAGGACCCTTTACAAAAGGAGAAAATGAACCGTTATTATTCTTGTTCCTTAAAGCAAATTCTTTGTGCTTAAATGTTAATTGTTGAAACTCAGGTTTATCAACTTTGTGCCAGGCCCAGTACAAATTGAGGACAGATATTGTCCAAAAGAGCTTAAAACATATAAAAATATAGAACCTTTCAATTTCAAGTATTACAATCTTCTTTTCTCCCATCACTCTTTATGCATATTAATAAGTGTCTGTAGGTGTTTCTTGGTAGTGCACAGTAAATGAAATATGTATCCTGGCTATGGCTCTCCACAATATTTTTGTTGAAATACTTTTCACGTGAAGTAATTAAAATCTAGTATGTCAGGACTGCAGTTCTCTAAGTAAAATTATACTTACAAGGAAGCCAGAAGTGCTGTCCAACAAGCAGCGAACTCGACAGATGAAACAACGAGTTAAGAAGGAAGAATAATCTGTTGTCGTGCTGTCATTCTCTTGTGCTTTAAACAATTTACTGAGAAAATATTCTTCTCCTAGGAAGGACAGTGGAGGTAGTAGGTATCAGATCACACTAAGAAAGAATAGCCAGTTGTAGCCACGCGAAGAAGCTGTCATGGAAACTGCTAAAAATTACTTTATGGGAAGGGTGAATGTTAAATTGTGTCGTGTATACATATATACATCTGCACATGCTCTACCAAAAGAAAAAAGAAAAGCTCTACAGTGGGATTCAGGAGAGTTTCTTCAGAAACTTTGACTATTTTATTTCCTGAGTTTTTGTGATTGATGCAAAGCAGGATAAGAGATGTTGCTGGTTTTGAGATCAGAGATCACAGAAAATTTATTGGGCAAGGGAACAAAATAAGGGAGAAAAGGTAATGAAATACAAAACAAAACAAAACAACAAAGACAAAATCAAACAAAAACACAAACAAACAAAAAACCCCAAACAAACAAACCAAAAAACCACACACACAAAAAAACCCAAGATAAACAAAAACCAAACAAACTAAAAACCCCAAAAACCCACAGATGAAGAGAGGCTGAATAGCTCATGTTCAGCTGGCTGGCTGCCTCCTTGATTTTTAAGGAAGCATTTTCCAGTTTTGGACTACAAGCGCGTAGATTTTGGAATACTTATTTCCCAAAAGACACAAGTATTTGTACAGAAGTATGAACTCAGGAACATTTTTTTTCCACTATATATATTAGAACAAAAATTCCAAATATTTGCAACTTTTTACAGTTTGAAATAGTAATACACATTGTTTAGTTTGTTTTCTGCAGAATTCCTACAAAATCTTGCAAAGTCCCTCAGATATCTGTGAGACACTTGCAAAACACGGAAACTACAAGAAATTCAGCAAAGGTTTCATGACTGTGTTCCTAAGGATATCAAAAAGGCTGCTGAAGGATTTCTTGCAAGGTTCTCCCCACCTATCTGGAGAATCTCCTTCCTCAGTTTCTTTCTTCAATTGCTTCCTCGCCTTCTGGTGAAATGCACACGTTTTGCTGGGATCAAGAATTCTTTAAAAAGTTAACAATTCCAACCCTATTCTTTTTTTCTGTAGTCATGATCTCAGCTTAATGCCTCACGTAGGAGAAACCTTGAGCATGCATACCCACCTGCCACCCCTGGGAAACAGAGCCTCAGAGGAAAAGAAGCATTGCTAAACCTCCTTGTTCTTCCAAGGACTCCTGTCTACATAATTTTGCATGGGAAACAAATGGCAGGTAGTGATGTTGCCACAATGGTGCTGTGCAGAAACGCTTTTCATGGGGTGTTTTCACATTAATGAGAGGAATACTCATGTCCTGATCGGTGTGAACAAAAGTTTGGTAGGATGAGCACTGATGCTGTTATTCTGCATGGCTAAGAATATCTGTTGGTACATTAGTCAGAGAAAAATAAAGGGAACATCACCTTTGTAGCCTCAATGGCACACACTACTTTATAAATGACAAGGATCGAGAAGAAACATCATCTATGGGACATAACATTGTAAGTGGCCACCATGCAGATTTCCAGTGAAGAATTTGACTTGACATGGAACAGACACGGACATAAGTGGAGTGCAATTCTACCTCTGTACAGTGGTGCCTATGTTTTCAATCAACATATACAGTCCCACCTGTATCTGTCTGTAGTTGCTGTCCAGACAACATCTGGGGAGGATTCATGGCCCAGTGCAGTTGCCTACAGAAATCCTGGCGATCATCCACATGAATGTAATCATATATGTTTTGGTGCATTACATCAGTCTGAAACAATCAGAACAAGGAATGTTTAATTTCTAAGTCTAGTGGGGCAGAAACTTATCTTTAGGTTGATACTTCCCCTAAAATAATGACTGGTGTGGGATACCTTCCCAGAAGAGATTGATTGAGGAAAGTTATTTCAGATGCCTCTCTTTTTCAACACCTGCTTAGAATTGGTTTGGATGGAAAAGACCTGTAAGATCATCAAGTCCAACTGTTAACCCAGTACTGCCATGTCACCAGTAAACCATGTTCCTCAGCACCACATCCACACGTTTTTTAAATCCCACTAGGGATGGTGACTCCACCACTTCCCTGGGCAGCCTGTTTCAATACTTGACAGCCCTTTCAGTGAATAAATTTTTCCTAATATCCAACCTCAACCTCCCGTGGCACAACCTGAGGCCATTTATTCTTGTCCTCAAAGGATCATGCTGCTGACCACAGCAGACCTTGCCACTGCACTCACCCTGGGTGCCCCAACACCAGTCCAATATCCCCATTACCCTTATCAAGAAAACCCCCAAAAGGCTGTGTGTCAGATAGCACATCACTGTTAGACCACTTAAACAGATGCATTCCTTGGAAGTCAACAAAACACAAGAACTCCTGTGATCTCCTGCCTATCAGCCATGGTACCAGTCTTGTGGAGAGCCACCAAAGATGCAATACCATGGGAACATCTGCAGTGGCAAAGTAGACTCTAGTCCCCCACACTGGCTGCAAGTGTCAGCTGGGGCAGTGAGCTGAGGGAGGGAACTTGATACAAGTGAAAAAACTTTAGTCAGGGTGGTTAAACACTGGAACATGTGTTCCTCAGGGGTCACAGAAACTCAAAACTTGACTAGCTGAGTCCCAGCTCAACCTGTTCTAACTGGATCTGCTTTGAGCAGGAGGTTGGACTACAAGATCTCCAGAGGTCCTTTACAACTACATGGTTCTATTATTCTGTGATGTTATGATATATTTATTATACACAGGCAACCAGTCTAGAATAGCTGCATCTTATACTGATATTGAAAGGAAACTTTTAGCTACATCTTATTTTGAAAATGGATCATGTTTCTGTTAATAAAAAGAACGACATTGCAAGGAATTCATCTTCATGTCTCAGCTCACACACACACAAAAAAGACAATCAGTCTGAACTGGTGCAGTAAAATAACAATGTCAGTAATAGTGTGTGTCTAATCAGCAGTAGAAGTATAAGGCGAAACATAAAAGCGCTGCATTTTAGAAAGCCAATTAGCAGGAGTGACTACCAGAAAGTCATTACAATGGCAGTGACTAAGTTTTCTAAATATTTGTAAAGATATTTACCTGATGAAATCCTAGATAGTCCACAATCGTCGATGACGCATAAAATATCATTCCATCTGCACTCACCACCAACGCAAAACCATTCAGTGACTAAAGAAGGGAAAACAAAATAATTAAAAAGATAATCAGAAAGTAAAAAGTAAACCAGGTATAAAATGTAGTAATTTCAAGAATATTCTAGATGGGAAAAAAATCACTCTTCAAAAAAGTTGGACATCAATTTTTTTTGCAGAAAGGCATTTTTTTCCTCATGTGAAAAGTGGATAACAATATGGAACATGCTTTTTCCTATTTAAAAAGTTAGGATAGCTAATTACAGTGTAACTACCATATTACATTACCAGTTTATTATCTACCTTAAATTTTATTTTGTCATTGTCACATAATAAAAACTTCAACAACAAGTATCAACTAGTCTGTTTTTTGCTTTTAATTTAAAACATCACATTCCATAATGATTGCTTTGAATTTATACGCATTAATACATATAGATAATATGATAATCTCCAACAAGAAAATGAAATACATATGCTGTTGTAGCTATGACTTTTAAACTGGGTATGTGTTTTTAAGTAGGTCTATTTTCTTAAGCTTCTATCAAAATACATTCAGAGAATAATTGCATAAATGCAATGAATGTAAGAAGTAGGCAATAAAAGCTTCACTGATATGGACCAATGTTTAGTCTAGAAAAAAAGCTAAATTAATTCTCATAGACTCAGTAATGCAAAGAAAGTGACCAGAAAAATGGGGCAATAAAAGTAAGGATTAAATGAAATAGATGATGTAGACATTAAGATCCATCATGCTGCATATAGACTGGCTACTTTTGCCTCTTTTCCCTTGATAAAGATTCAGTAACATATCTTCACTCCAGCAGGCTTGCATTCTGAGGTAGTTTAGATTATCCTTTCATGTGATGGTTTTGAGGTCTTTTGAGATTACAGTTCAAATAGCTGCTGGTGAAATACTGCTATATTATTATCCTTGCTTCACCTTTCTCTCAATTTACTGTTTTAGTGATGGGCCTATTAATCCTGAGTTAATCCTGAAGCACAATGAGGGCAGATTTTCAATTGCTCAGTAACCAGATACACTGACATATTTTTGTGAGCTTGGTTCCTAAATAAGGACCAGATTTCCAAGACTGCTTCGAGCCTGTTCCCACTGTGACAATGGTGGGCAGCATTTCAAGAGTTCAGTGCACAACAGGCCGACCTCCTCAGAAGATTTGGTCCCTATCATAACTGTGGAGCACCTTTGGAAATGTGGCCCAGTGGGACCATACATGGAATGGGGCTCTGCACCTCACAGAATCTGTGAAACAGTGACTAGAGAAATGTAGTGGAGAGGCTGAAAAAGCTCACCTGAGTTTGGAAAGAATTGTAGCATCAACTAATTCAATCAAGTCAATGCTAACCACGAGTCATTACTAAGAATACTCAAGAGCAAATCATGTTCGGCTTCAGGTCAGCTCCATAGATAGGGATTCTTTCCAGAATAAGCGCCTAGTTGGGTATGTGTTGAACACTAGCTATCCCCGTTGACTCTTCAAGCACAGAGAGTTGCTGTACTTGTTCTCTTTTCTGCTCTAAGTAATGCCCAAATTTGTCCCAGCACCGCACCAACCAGAAGACAATGTGTCAAGATTTCTACATCTCCACATCTGTGCTGTTCACTGCTCTGAGAGGAGGCTCCATAGATGGCATCTGTCATATCCACTCCCAGTGTCAAGTGGAGACAAGAAAGCGTTTTTGGCATCTTGTCTCTTTGGCCTCATCTTCATAGCAATGAAACCATCAGTGATGTGATGTTAGGAATTTTACTGAACATCTGGCAGGCCTTTTAATTTGGACAGACTAAAAATTTCCACAAAGATAACCATAGGACATTTAAAGGAGCTCCTTTATGTCTGTAGCTTTTACCATGTACATTCCGAAAGACTTCCAGTCCTGCCCATTCAGCTGGGGCAGGTAGAAATAAAGAACATTAAAGAAATGTTCTTAACCAATAGAAATTAATACACCAAGCTATCTGGGAAGGCTTGAAAAAAAAAATGACCACAAGATCTGAATATGGTCAAAGAATCTGACATGGTATCAGGCTGGACATCCTTAAAATGTGCCTTCCATTGTCCTTTAGGAAAGATGGAGTTTTACAGCCCCTGTAGGAAACAGCCAGGTAACACCTGCCTTTGTCAATTACTTTGATGAATCAAGAAATCAATATCCCTACTCAAAAATGAATCTTCTTCATCCAACGTACTGGTACACACTCTTTAGGCCTAGACACATACCCTAAGAGATCAGTCTCTACCTTTAAGATGAAAACCTTGCTCTCCCACAGTGGAAGATGGGCAGGTTTTTCTTTACCCGATTTTTTCTTTTCAGAGTCAGACTGGACCAGGTGCAGCAGTTTGTAAAAATGGGAAAGGGCAACGGGACCACATATATTTCTAAAGGGTTAGATCTATGAAGTTGGAGGAGGTATTAAGGAAGAGTGGGAGGGAGAAAGAGAAAAGAAATAGTGGAGGAAAAGCTCAAGAAGCCATGTGTTTAGGTTAAGCCAGAAACAAGTATGGATTTGAGGGAGGTATGTCAATGAAGAGAATTACACACTTCCCCCATTTTCTTTTTGTTTTGTGCTCAAATTGCTGATGTCCTCTCCCGAGTTAAGATCTCCTAACTAAGCTTGGCCTGGTTTTCATGACCCCAAACACAGACATCAGATGATCTGCCCTGCAGGCAGGAAAAGCAAAATGTGCTTTGGTGCAACAACAGTTTTTATGGGCCACATGAGGCTATTGAGGTTTAACACAAATTCCATGTGTCTAAACCTCCTTTTAGCTGGGAAACCTGCTGCTTCAGCCACACTACAAAGAGACAAGTTGGACATGGAGTAAAACTTCATAGCCCATGGCTGTAAATTTTTCTGTTTTCTCAATATTACACCGAAATGCAGTTCAGTGAGAAACCTGACATCTGTAGCACCAAGGACTCTGGCTGAGATTTATACTTTTCTTACCTCTCTACCACAGCTGTGGGAAAGGAGGAGGCTGTTTGCTACCATGGGTCTGGTATGCCAGGAGTGGGTAACAGCAATTGCAAATTAGTAGGAAAAGACCTTTTCTGTCCCCTGAGAAAAATCTCTCAGGTATCATATACAATTCCACACTCAAGCCCTTTACTGTAACACTGCACAGAGATCTCCATTATTCTGGCCAGAATCCTATTGATTTGTTAGCCCTAGTGGAAGAGAGAGACAGCTTCAGCCCATGACTCGTATCAGCACTAGTGTGGCCAGCAGGACCAGGGGAATGATTGGCCCCCAGTACTCTGCACTGGTGGAACCACATCTCAAATACTGGGTTCAGTTCTGGGCCACTCACTGCAAGAAGGACACTGAGGTGCTGGAGTTTGTCTTAAAAAAAAAAAACCAGCAATGAAGCTGCTGAAGAATCTGAAGAACAAGGCTTATGAGGAACAGATGAGGGAACTGGGGTCGTTCCTCATAAGGCCCAGGGGAGACCTTCTCATCCACAGATCTACAACTACCCGAAAGAAGGTTGTAGCAAGGTAGGTGTTGGTCTCTTTTCCCAAGTAACAAGGGCAAGAGGAAACAGGCTCAAGTTGCACTGGGGAAGGTTTAGGGTGGATATAGGAAAAATTTCTTCACTGAAAACATTGTCAAGCCCTGGAACAGGCTGCCCAGGAAGTGGTGGAGTCACCATCCATGAAGGGATTTAAAAGACATGTAAATGAGGTGCTGAGGGACATGGTTTAGTGGTGATCTGGCAGTGCTGGGTTAACAGTTGGACTTGATGATCTTAAAAGGTCATTCCAACCGAAATGTTTCTGTGATTCTGTGAGAACAAACAAAAACTATTCCCAGATTTTGTGTTCAAGTTACTGGGTCTCGCATTAAACAGGTCAGCAAAGTATATGGCTCCACTTATGATTTTAAACTTCCTTAGTTACTGAAATAAAATTCTCAACAATATCTTTCTTTCATTCCCAGTGAGAACCACAGCAGCCATCTGCCTGGGTGATTGATAACCTGCGGGGTGGGAAAGGGAAAGAGGATGAGGACCTGTGCAGTTCACATCCCCTAATATAAGCATATGTCTGCCCAAAACACAGAAGGGACAGCACAGAGAAGTAAAGGGAGCTCTCCTCATTTCACTTTATTCCTTTCAGTAGAAATAACAGAAAGGCGAAAATAGGGCTCTTGAATTTAGTGGAGGAAATAACTGAACTCCATGGTTCAGTGTCAGTGTACAACTGCTGTGTTTTAACCAACAAAGTCCAGTTGCATCCTGCCACAATTTTTAGCAATTTTGCATATACTTCCATATGCACAGAGGGACACACCCACACCCACAAATACACACACAAAGATATTAGCATGAGCATTAAAACTTTTGCAACAAAAACCAGCTAACTCTGAATCTGCAGAAAAAATAAATGGTTGTAAACTGCCATTTGTTAAACCATATGGATTCAATGACAGATGGAATTTCTAATCCAGGATAATAGCTGAAACATGTGAGACAGACTTAAGTATGTATTGTGAACATTTGTTTGTTTGTGTTTGGCTTTTTAAAAACACTTACATGAGTTTTCTACGTCGTATTTAAAAAATGAAATCATGGGGTTTTTTTTTTTTCCAAATGGAGAAAAAAAAAAACAAAACAAAGAGCTTGGCACCAGACAGGAGCCTGTGTTCTTTTGAAAAAACATGTACATCCAATTATGTACTCACGAAAAGCTGCACCTGCTACTGAAACACAAAACAATTAATCTGTCAGTTCAAAGAAAGTACAACATTATTCTGGTGCTCACAGTAGCTGTGAGATGAAAGTTATCAGTTCCTTCCATTAAGAAGTTTTTGAAACATTATTAGTCAAGAGGTTCTCTTTGGGAATGAAGGCAAATATTTTGAGGAAGATAGGACTTCCTTTGGCAAGACCCTTTATATATCCTGATATTTTTTTCTGGTCCCATAGCAGAAAATCAGCCAGCAAATACTTCAAAGATATTTTGGTCAAGGTCACGGCATAGTAAAAATAAGGAGGGAAAAAAAAAAGACAACAAGTTCCAATCCACATTTCTCCTATTACTCTTCCTTGAAATAAAGGAAAATTCACTAGCATTAGGTCTCCAGAGACCATGTTACTATGGTTACTAAAGTACAACAGTCAAGGCCTGCAGCCATGCCTTGCTTTGAACAGATTTGCGAGTCACGCAACTTGGGTACTGAATTTCCAGGGTCAGTTGGCTCGCAGTTTATCTGGAACAGCTTCATTTAATAGTGGATCACTGGGGGGTTGCATCCCATGTGGGATGGGACCATTTTCTGGTGATCTAAATAAGTAGCTATTTTAAAGCTCTGGAAATGATATACTCATTCTTGTCTTATGAAGATTAGGAGAAAAATGCAGACAGCTAATGTGTCTTCTGTCTTTAACTGTATTGTTTAGTGAATCAGTATTTTTTTCCACTGGTGTTTTTTAGGACTCATAATTACCCTTCTCAAAAATCCCTCTGGAATCCCTGAGGTTCTCTTTATAAATTTAAAAAAAAAAAAAAAAAAAGAAGAAACTCTTACAGAACCCTGAAATAAAACCCCACATAAAAGACTATTCACAAATACCATATCTGGTGACATCAGAATATGGCCTTTGCTCAACAAGTACAGTATCTCTTAGCCCTCCGGACTCTTCTGTATTCCTCTGGTATCTACAAAGCAACTTCAAAAGGAATATTTCTGTGAGTAAGCACTATTTCGTGCAAGGGGGAGTGGCAGAATTGTTTTTATCATTCAGTTTTGATCAAAGGCTTGTGTGTATTGCTTAGTTTTCAGGCAAAAGAAACAGAAGATGAATTCCCATCATTTCATCCAGGGGAGGAAGTGAAACCTACAGCTGTGGGTTTATATGGGAAGCCTTTTAGAGAGAAAGTGCTTGATCTGATTCACTGCTTGGTTTTCAGGACATCAGAAATGTTCCTTTTCCAATACGAAGAAACACGTACATATGATCATTATGCCGCTTTCACTCTTTTTGTCTTCCCAGATAAAACAAAGTTCACATTCCTACCTATCTCCTTGAGCCTGGATACCACTTCAGGCTCCTTAAAGACAGAATGGAAATTCAGCATCTAGTGTTGTGCTACCCGGAGCAGGGACTGGCAAAATTTTCAAAGATCATTCACGTTGCCAGAAGAACGTGAGTCCTGGCCGTCCCATTTACTGTCAGAGGGAACAGCTTTGCCATCTGAAAGGCACAGACAATTGCAAACCAGATGGCGAAATTCCTCATTATTCCATTTTCCAATATCCCATCATTTCCACCAAGGAATTAGGGCAACTTTGAAGAGACTTGTTTATATACGAGTCTTCCGTCTAACAGGGGAGCTGGAACACTCTGGCTCATCAAGAGGCAGCAGACAACCGGCCTCCTGGAAATCAGTTAGGAAAATGTAAGTCATTCAGCTCTGGTAATTGTGAGCTGTAAACTTTCAAGAAAACATAGTAGCTCCCTGGAGCTTGAGATTGTAATGCGAGCACACATGTAACTTCATTCTAAACCATGGTGATGGTGGTGGTTTTTTTGCTTGATATGTAATAATTATTGGACACAACCAAGAAGAACTTTGCCTTTGAAGTTGTTTTGATTGTATGATACAAAATCGTAAGTGTAGTTTTAGTTCCCTTACACTTTCCTTCCAAGCTAAGCTTTTGTAACAAAGCTTGCTTAGTCTGTGTCAAGTCCTTGTTGGGAAATGGTATCTCTTTACTGCACGCATGAACCACTGGTCTACTATGAGCCTGATGCCTCAAAACCAGCCACTCTGCCCAAGGTGGTACTGAGAAAGAAGAGCTGAAGCATCATTTGTACATGTAGAAAGCTGATGCAGTGCACGCTAGAAAGAGATAGATCCAAACTGAATCCCGTTGTTTTCACAAGTACTAAAGACTGGAAATAAAAATACAGACCATGCTTCCAAAGTGGAGCAATGCTAAATGACAAACAGCTTAAAGACAGGTTAAGGAATCACAGAATCACAGAAAGAATGTTAAGGGCTGGACGGGACATCGAAAGATCATCTAGTCCAACTCCCCTGCCAGAGCAGGACCACCTAGAGCAGGTCACATAACAACAGATCCAGGCGGGTTTTAAATGTCTCCAGAGAAGGAGACTCCATAACCCCCCTGGGCAGCCTGTTCCAGAACTCCATGACCCTCCCAGTGAAAGAGTTTTTCCTTATGTTTCTGCAGAACCTCTTATGCTTCAGCTTGCACCCATTGCCCCTTGTCCTATCATTGGACATAACAGAGGAAGGTTTTGTTGATGCAAAAGTGATTTCATGGGTGACGCCGGACACCTCAGTACAAAATTGTTATATGGCATGTTTGTTTAGAATAAATTATCAACACCAAGAATGCTTTCTGATATCAATATCAAAGTTTGGGGGATAATTGTAAAAAAACCATTATTCTTTACTTTGTGTTACCAATTAGGATTTCATATGGCAGATGAGTATATCAATACTACCTGAGATTAATGGCCATAATACAAGCACTGGAGATTATTTATAGTAATCTAAAAAAGAATAATATTCAAATTGTTAATTCTAAAATTTTGGGGGAAAAAGCTTTTTTTTTTTTTTTTTTTATTAATACATAGAAATATGTGTAATGATTACTGGGTATGCTGGTGAGTACTTGATGAGTAACATGTCATTTACCTTAGCAATTACCATGAAGGATACTAAAGTATGACATAATCTCTTATCTCTTTTCCTTTATCCTCCTCATTATTCATGTTGTTGAATGTAAAATTGCACTCTAACAGTAATGGAACCCTACTGTCAATGCTCTTTCACAACTACCATGGCCTGGACTACACTTGGAAATAGAAACAATCTTTATATTGATTTATGCAGTTTCTCATTTCACTTCCTCAAAAGCAGATGTTGTATTCACAGATGGAAGCAAAGCTGGGGCAATATCATATCTTCAGTGCAAGTTCAGCCCTTATTCTTTCTGAGTTCTGCAGCTGCTCTGAGCTTTTCAGTCTTCTCTTCAACAATTTCAATATAGAAAAAGCAAGCCTGATTAATTCCATTTGAGAAGACTCAAAATGAAGCATTAATTACTCACTACTCTGCACTTGTAATAACAAATTTAGTTAGGTAGCCTTTGCAATAACAAATGTAGTAAGATTACCCATTATCTTCCACAGAAATAACTTACTGAAAAGAGTCTCAAGTAATATTTATCCAACATGTCGGACAATTAGACATATGTAAGTACCAAATGTCTGGAATTCTTTTTTCAGTGTTATTTACATGTAAGTGCATCAAGTCCTGAAGAGAAGAAGCCGTCATAATATTCCATCCACAGCTGACTTTTATTTGTACTTGCAAACTGTTAACGAGGATGAATAGCAGACATCTCTTTCTGTTGGGAATCAAAACCTAAAAGAGACAATGTTGCAGCCTATATACTGTAAACAGAATGTGTTGTCCTAATTCCAGAGCACTATTTCTCTGTGTATTTAGCACTGTATATCACATTTTCTAACACAGAACTATTCCAGGGGGTGGGGAGAAGAGCAAAGCAATCTGTATTTCACATTCTGTTTGGTAATGTATGTGACACCAGCTTTTTGAAGCACCATTTCAGGTCAGTGGCATTTTTTAGGGAGTGTGGTATTCCTGAATTTGATTCTGGGAACTGTCTTACTGTGCTATCATCTTATGCATGTTTTGTATCCTGTATAAAACACACCCTGTCCCACACTGGCAGCATGAGCTGTATTCTGCTATTAATGTGCTATGCTGCCTCAGAGTGAAAAGCAATACTTTCTGTAATTTAGATACCAAGTAGATGACAGTGGATCATCTGGAAAGAGGTAAGGACAGAAAGTTAGAGACAACTCCTCTACCCAGCATCTTAAACCGAGTTAAAGACTAGATGAAACCTTCTCCAAGGACATTCTGCAAGCCCCTGCTTTAGTTTGAGCAGACATTCCCTTTCTTATTGCTAAAAAACCGCCACTCTCAGTTATTGGAGAATTCTTGGAACACTGCAGTCCTGGGAGGAGTGGGGAAGGTGTGGAACACACTGGGGAAAATGCCTGCTGTTGGCCACCATCAGCTTTTCAAGCTAGGAATTCCTGGAAGAACTGCAATGGCAATGGGATACAAAAACGATCTCCTTTTTCTTTTCCTACTCATAAAATACCAGGGACAGTTGGAATCAGAATGACGGTGATTTCTCTTGAAGTTCTTGGAACAGGAACAGACCTGCCTTCCTGTCTCCAAATCAATGCTATATCCTTGCTAATAGGAAACAGTACGGTTAACAGTCAGCAGCATGCTTTCAAACAGAGCTTTTCTTTTCAGTTCAAACCCATCAAATAGCACATTCAAGTTTTATTAACTGAGGTAGGCAAAAAGTGAAATTGAAATGTACTCAATATTTCTAGTAAAATATGTACATTTTTATTTTGAAACCTTCACACCCACAAAACAAAATCACTGCAAATACGCAAAACTTCTTACAACAACACGCAATCTTGCCTGGACCTGCCATCTTCCTCATCACTTTGCCTTGGTGAGAAGAGAGCAAAGCTGCAGCTCATTAGCTTTTCTGAGCTGACAGTGAGGACTACACTAGAAGCCAATGTCAGCTGTAATACAGATTAGGCTACTAATTTGTAATTTCATTTCAACCAGTTGAGGACCAGTTAAGCAATGTAAGATTATATTATCTACGACAATAGACAGACATTATTTAAAGCACATTTCTTATTTCTTTTTGGGCTTTTTTTTTTACAATACATGACTTTGTCATCTTCAGAAACTGGGCACTTCCTCAAAAGCAAATGCTCATGCATAAATTTGTATGGAAGGAACATTGTGTTAGGATTGCCTTCGTTACTTGAACGCAAGAAATCCAGTGTAAGTGACAGACTAAATGCCGATGCATCTATACAATGCAATACTCACATACAGGTATTGAACCTATTGATCGGTGAGAATAGTTGCCAAGGATTAGCTCTGAACTCAGTGTGAGAAAAAAAAGCTAACTGAGCTGAAACAGGAGAATATGTTTTGCTGGGGAGGAAGTCACGTGGCCACTGGATTGTCTCCAGAGGCACCAAAATAGCCTGAGCAGAAACAGAGGAAGCGGCTGTGAAAAATGAGCTCGGGTGGAGTTGGCTGTGATGAACAGTCTGGAGACAGCAACAGCAGCCTGAAATTTGGATGCACATCTGGTCTGTGCCCAAAGCTTATTGATTCTTTACCTTAACACTGCTGATGGACAGCTTCTCTGTTCACCAGTACACCTGAAAATTCTCAGCTAGGCCTCCTCATAGGGCAGCAGTTCCCTGACAAATGGAAGCCAACTTCTTTGATGCCAGTGCAAACCAGAGAGGATGTACCTGTCCTGCACACCTGCGCTGGCTGCCTGCTCCCCTGCTCTGTCACATTAAACATAAGCTGCTTGTCCTGATTTTCTGATCTGAGCTTGCTCCTCTCTCAGCTGTAACATCTCATTTCATGTTGGAGAAGATAAGTGGTCTCATCAGTCCAATTTGTTACCCTTACCCATATGCAAGATTTGACAACTAGCACTTAACGGTGCTTCCTAGTTTGCTAAAAGAGTCTCCACACAAGTTTCTGCAGAAGTACTT
The DNA here is from genome assembly GCA_025345505.1 of Todiramphus chloris collaris. NCBI lineage: Eukaryota > Metazoa > Chordata > Aves > Coraciiformes > Alcedinidae > Todiramphus > Todiramphus chloris. The sequence continues at coordinate 3,861,416 of JANVCC010000276.1, read as the reverse complement.
TATTTTCTCCTTCAAATCTTTCCTTACAACTCTTGCAAAAGTCCTGGCAAAAGTCAAGCTGCTCGTACACCATGAACACTGGCAATTGTGGATACCATTTTGATCATTATTTCCACACACTGTGCTGCCCATCGAAATATATCTTTCATCACTTGTCTTGTATTTAGGCTGCAAATCTGAAGGGAGGGGATCCCAGATTTTTGGTTTGTTCTGCCTCCCAGTCCAGCTGGAGGGTGACACCTCTTGTATTTCAGAAACCAAAGTGCTGTGGCAGCACTGTGATCGTTGCAATCGTAACAGCAATACTAAGGACTGGAGGAGGCAGCAAATGGTATACAGAGGTCACAGGCTTTTTTGTCCAGATTAGTTTCAGGAAAATAAAACAAAAACAAAAACAAAAACAAAAACAAACAAAAACCCCCAAAAAACCCCAAAACACCAGCCAAACCAGAAGAAAGTGAGAACATTAGTTGTTTAAAGGGTAACAGAAAGGGTATTTTTTTGCACAAAGTTGTGGTCCAGCCAAATTTCAAGTCTGCATTTTAGAAATATGCCTATTCTCAAAGGAAAGAAAAGGCACCAGGGCCTCTGAAATGTTCCTTTGTGCTTTGCCTGCGCCTGGCAAGAAGAAAGTGAATGTATGCATGTGATAAAATGGCCTTACTCCTGCCTCCATTCATGCCTTTTTTTTTCATGGATAAATTCTCTGCAAGTCATCCCAAGTGACTCACGTCAGCTTAAATCATGTCATCTGAACTACTGGGAGAAGGTTCATATTTGAAAACAAAGGAAAGCAAAAGGATTGTTTCAGTAACTTCCAAAGGTTATATTAACTGGAAAAGAAAATGCACTGAAACTGTGAGCTTTTTATGAGAACTTCCTATTTCGATGGCCCCATTTTAAACCAGTAGATTAAAAGTTGAAGCATTGTATGATCTAAGTATCATCTAACAGGATTTACTTTAGAAGGACTGTGCTAAGACAGTCAGCATCGTCGGAAGCTGAAAAGGAATACAAGCAAGAAGAAATCAAAAAGTCTCTCTTTACCAGTTTCTGATTTCTGAAGTCCGTGCCTTGGTCATGGCCCTGTGTAACAACTATGCACTTTTATCTGACTCTCAATTTTCCTTTTCGGGTTTAAACTAAAAAAAAAATAACAGGAAGAGTAAAATCTCTTGCTCTCAGACTGAAACTCAAACTGGAGTAACTTTTTCAAGAGCACAGTCTTATCAAGGACTGATTACATAAATCAGTTTGGAAAGAGGAAAGGGAATTGCACTAACAAGTTTAAAAAACTTAAAGGAAACCAAGTGGGAAAAGGGTTTCCTATGTTATTTCCTTATGCAGAGTGAAGAACAGCACCAATAGGATGTTTTCTAATGTATCATTTTCCAACTCCCTTGGAATGAAACTTGAACTCTATTTCAAGCTGTTAGCAGAGGCCACCTGGAAATACCTTCCAGTGCCAAAATGTGCACTTACACCTCTCTGTTCAAAGTAACTCCATAAAGCTTATTATTTGCAGCCACTTTTAAAGCAACTACATAAAGTTAAATAATATACTTCAAGCTTGCATTGTATCAAATCCCGAATCCTTTACTTAGATAAAAAATCTGACTCGTCATTGGTTTTGCTTAGGAAGACTTGGGTTCTACTTGGTATTAAAAGTAATGCAAAAAAGCTTCACTGACTTCAGTGGGAACTACCAAGCAAGAACCAGAATTTCCTATTCACAATGGTGCCCAAACCTGTGATGAGGAATTAAGAAATAATTTATAAAGGAATTGTCTTTGTAATAGTGTCTGTTCTATGTGATAAAGAGCCTATACCTTATTATGCTATCACTTTGCACCAGCAGTCAATCCTGTGCACAAATGCTGCTGGTTCAGTAGCTAGATACCTAAATTGCCTCACTAGTTATGCTACTTAAAACTCAAATCAGCAAAATTCATCTGCTAAATGGTAGAATGAAAGTATGCCTACAAAACATGGAAGCTCTGTTTGAAAAATACAACTTTAGATGCTTAAGTAGTTAATGTAATGAAGCTAAAATTATTGGTACCAACACCACTCGGTTTCACTGGTTTTCTCCACTTCTGAAGACAGACATGATGCTGAAGAACTTAATAGTTTTTAATAAAGTAAGTCTTGTGATTGTAAGATATTTTTAAGATGCCAGGCATCTGTCAATCTTTGTTTAAAAATGTAAATAAGTTGTAAGCCTGTCCAGATCCCTATGTAGAGCCTTCCTACACTCAAGCACATCAACACTCCCACGCAACTTGATGTTGTCTGCAAACTTACTGGGGGTGCCCTTGATACCCTCATCCAGATTATTGATAAAGATATTAAACAGAATATACAGTGTTACTGAACAAGAAATACCAGGATGGTATGATGACTGGCATCTTCAGTATAGCCATCTGAAAAACATGAGACAAAACCACAGAAATGTGATTCTTGTGCCCTGAAACATTAACAGTAGAGGGCTTGTGTGGAAATCTGTCTGTGACCTGGGAAAAGAAAAGCTTGGAACATCTTGAAAACAACATGGACCTTCCCTGAAAGAGTATGAGCTGCCAGTGAGCAGAGAAATGATAAAACAGGCCAGGTCTGGCCTTTATCAGTATTCATCAGTGAGATGGAGCATGACAGGACCAGGCAATATTACTCCATTAGCATCTGTTTGGGAGCTTCCTGGATCATCCAGATTTCTTTTTAATTTTTGTGGCATTTTGTATATAAAACACTATTTTCACACCTGAAAAGAATTATGTTCAGTACATCTGGAGACAGAGATACCATAAATCCCGTGCTGCAGCCTACAACAGCAGAACAGAAGACCAACAGGATTAACAAAGAAGGAAAGGAAGCCCATCAAGACATCTCCTTCATCAGCAAAGGTTGAGCAGAAATATGAACATCGATGATTCTTCCATAATAAGAAGAAAAGCTGCGTCAGCAACTGTGAGGTGGTCAATAAAGTCCAAGTGAGAATTTTAGCAGGGTTCTGCTTAGTATACGGGTGATGATTATACAAGATGCAGTGTCAGTGGTGATGGTGAGGCCACTGCCTAACTGCATGTAATTAAGAAAACAAGTCTAAATGAGGTCTCCCTCTCAACAATGGAAATTAAATTCTGATAGGATAGTATAACATGTGAAGATTACACATCCATTTGGGATGAGGAATTACCTGCACTACAATGTAGACACTGAGTCTGGATGTGAGACTGTGAGTGCAGCATAGCTGGGGGGAAGAGTAGGAGGTGGCTGACAGCCATGAGATGATTAGTGCAATCAAGGCTATTGCCTAGATACCCTCCAGTGATTCATTCTTATTTTTCCAAGTCACCATTTTATTGTGTTTCTCCACCCCATCACCCCATAAATTCTATCTGGATTGATTGACTGCCAGTACAATTTATTTTCCTGCTTCTCTGGTTACAGGCTTGGCCCACTGTTCCTTAAGTATCCACTAACAGGCTTCAGAAACTGACTGTGGCCCTTTTCTGCCAGCAGGCATGCGGCACAAGGGCTGCAATACCACCTGTCTTGGAAAATGTTTTGGAAGTGCAAAATTAAAAATCATTACTGCAGTCAAACAGTTGGAGTCTCAAGTCTCCAAGGAGAGCAAAGATTGCAAGAATGGGGTATACTCAAAAAGACCATGAATAAAATTTCGTGTTGGTTCTTAAAGTTTTGTCTGTTTCCCTCCAAAGAGGAACAAAGATGGCAAGAAAAGAGTCTCTTATCCATAAGAAGTAATTTTAAAAACATTGAAAGAAATTATTTATTTAGATACCTGCTGCGCTCCACTAAAAAGTCTTTGATAAACTGGTATCATTGTTTATTCTGTCATTGCTGATGAAAGCTATTTGGTTATAGCTGTAAAAAACCCACTGTAAAATCTTAAATAAAAAACACATGTTGTGGCAGAGGCCTTTAGAAATAAAAAACATTTTAAGCATACTTTGAAGACAGCCTAATTTCATTGTGTTCTTTCAAACTCAAAGGGGAAGTACAACATTGTTCTGTGACTCAAGAGTGACAGATACGTTATTTACCAGTAATTACTTTTGGTGTTATTCCATATTTGTATCTCTACATAGAGCACACTGATCATGCCCACAAGGAAAAAAAAAACCAAGCAGTTATCCCTGGTTTTCCATTAACATTTCACTCAGAGACAGCACTATATGTACATATTTTGGTGATTCAGATTGTTCTGGTTTGTGTTATATAAAGCATCTAGGAGAGGCTGCACAGTGCAAGTTGGTGTCACAAGAAGTAAAGTGGATTTAGACTGTTGAAAAATATCTTTTGAGAGCAAATAAAGTTCCCAGACTTTACAAAGCACGGCAACCACCAGCAAGACTCTTTGCTTCTCCTTGGACAGAATCACAAACGCAACTGGTTTTTAGTTAAATTCCCACAGTTCCTACTAACCAACATGGTAAATTTGGTTGAACAACAAGGAAAAACACTTTTCTTCACATGTCATAGCCACTGAATGAGCATCCGAGCCAAACTCAGTCCCCATGGAACATTCCCAGCAAGCCCTAAGGAAAATTCACCCCCAGAAATGCCCATAAACGAAGCCTGGCCGATACGTTCGTAGTAACATGCACTTAGTCACACAGATAACGATCCACATTAAGTGTGATAAAGGATAAAATACCTCCCATATATTAAAAAGGAATGTGACTCCTATATACTCTGTAGTAAGCAGACCATTAGCATATTCAGTAATAGTCATCTCTTGTCACCTACCTGAAATTACGTATCAGTGTTCTCTCCATATGCCCATAGCATTAGGGCTACTGTTTGAAGATCCTTAATGATTATAATTTTGGGGCAGGTGATACACACCCAACAAAACATAGACTAAAGATAGGAGAAGCTCATTAAAAAATTCTATACTCACCATATTTATAATTTATTGTACTGCCTATTCATTGAGAATGGAAATGATTGCAAATAATACCTGAGCTAAATGTCTCATTTTGGCACTAGCACTAATCAGATACCTCTGTGTTACTTGCTTTGGAATACAAAATTCAAAACTTCTGAAGTATGAAGAGGAAGGAAAGCAGGGTGCCAGTTTCCATTCCATACTCTTGAATGACATGATATTAAAACCCATGGTAGCTTTTTTTAAATTATTTTAATGGTATACAGCATTTATTTGCTGGAGGCTACTATTTGATTCACATTTATATGTATCTCAAAGCTGTCATTAAAACACAATTTTTATACCATGAATATTATCCTATCCAAAACAACTATACATAAGTAGTCTTAATCACACAGGAATTTCCAAGGACTTCAGTGTATAAAAGGCATTATTACATCATGTGTTTGAAATGCAGATATATCTGGGGCAGATCGCTGTGCTCTAGCTGGTTCAGTAGTTCACAGCAGTATTAATTCTTCCTTCAGATTAATGGATTCATTTCTCTGCAACAGTATGGCTCCTTCATGCTGCTCTGACAATAAAAAGTCATCCTAAGGAGGATGAAAATACCTTGAAGGAACAGCTTGTACACACAGGGCTTCCCTCAGAGCACAGAGTTGAGGAAGTAGGATAAATTAAAATAGCCCAGAATAATCTCAAATCAGAGCAGCGACCAGGCAAGCTTCTGTTGGCACCCTCAAAATATGGGGCAAGTAAAATAAACCTCTGCTCTCACCCCAAGTGAAAAAGAACTGTGAACACCAGTTCACAGGCCCAGTGGAGTTCACTGATAATTTCAAGGGTGTAAGGGTGCAAGGTGCAATTGCCCAAGCAGAGACTAACCAGGACTATCACGACTGCCACTCACAAGTGGGACTGATATTTGAATGACTTGCACCAAGACTGATCATTTGTTCAAAATTGCCAGAAAGAATTCAACCAAATGTATCATCAAATTGAACAAATTAGAACCAGAAAAGACAGCATTTTTTCACTCACTTCTAGTAGAAGTCCACCTTCTTGTACAGCAGTCTTGTTAGCTATATTGTCTTCTTTTATCGTTTGGCCAACTTGCTTCTTAAAGTGCTTTTCTTGAATAGCTGTTGGAAAGAGTTATTATCGATTTAGAAATCAAAACAATTAGGGCCACTAGACTAAAATTCTTATTTAGTCTTAACACGTATTGATTTAATTGGGAGTTACTGTCTTTGTGGTCTGGATCTCAGTTACTGACAACTTTCTTTTTCTGTGAGGGAGATAGATACATATTTGGTAGTCCAGATGTTTTTTATATGAAATATCTATCACATTTTTTATTGAACATATTTTTTCCATTAGTGTACTCTACATAAAGCAACAACCAAAACCCACAGGAAAGAAACAAAAGAAAGTTAGCAAGTTGTTTTGTTTATAAAAATATGTATTATGACAATATAAAGAAATGCCTGTATCACTCAGAAGACAAGGGACTAAAATAAGTTTCTCATTTTCAGTGCAGACTTTCTTGCATCAGATTATTTTCAGTCTCACTACACCCTGTTCACTTCTATGAGCCTGAGCTTGACTGGAAGATTCAAGAGAATGTCCTTAAATACTTTCATTTTTAAACATCGGTTTAAAGTTTGTTTTTAGCAGGTCATTTACTACATTAAATTCATGAAAATCTTTCATTATAGATGAAAATTGCATATATTTTTCCTAACAGTAATAAACCTTCATGGGAGTCAAAACTGGTGAGTGCTCTTCCCACAGGTGGGTTATCCTTGCTTGATCTGAAGTAGCTTTGAATATTCAGATTAAAGTTTTCATATCCATATATCCCACAGCAAAATCCCTGAAATACAACCCCATTCCTGTGAACAATGAAAGAATTTCTGAGAAGGCTGACATCACTTGATATATTGGGCTTCTGCATCATCTAGGGAGCATGACAGGAACCTGTCTTTTTCATTTACCAACAAGCATCATTCCTCAGAGGGGGACTGGCACGGTTAAACATCTTTGCCAGCGATAAGGACAGGGAGATCGAGGGCACCCTCAGCAATTTTGCCAGCAACACAAAGCTCTGCGATGCAGTCGACATGTGGGAAGAAAGGGATGCCAGCCAGAGGGACCTTGACAGGACTAAGAGGTGGACCTGTGCCAACCTCATGAAGTTCAACAAGACCAAGTACAAGGTCCTGAACCTGGGTCAAAGCAAGGACAAATACAGGCTGGGTAAAGAGTGGATTGAAAGCAGCCCTGTGGAGAAGGACTTGTGGGTGTTGACTGATGAGAAGGTCAACACGACCTGGGAATGTGTGCTTCCAGACTACAAGGCCAACTGTACCCTGGGCTGCTTCAGAAGAAAAGTGACCAGCAGGTCAAGGGAGATGATCCTCTACCCTGCTCTCGTGAGACTCCACCTGTGTCCAAGTACTGTCTCAAGCCCTGGGATGCCCAGCACAAGAAGGAAATGGACCTGTTGGAGCAGGTCAAGATGAGGGTCATCAAGATGATCATGGGGATGGAACAACTCTCCTATGAAAACAGGCTGAGAGGGTTGGGGTTGTTCAGCCTGCAGATGGGAAGGCCCCAGGGAGACCTTATAACAGTCTTTCATTACTTAAAGTGGGCCTACAGAAAAGCTGGAGATGGACTTTTTACAAGGACCTGTAGTGATAGGACAAGGGGTACTGGTTTTAAACTGAAAGAGGGTAGTTTTATACTAAATGTAAGGAAGAAGTTCTTCACCATGAGGGTGGTGAGACACTGGAGCAGGTTGCCCAGAGATGTTTTGGATGTTTCATCCCTTGTAAGTGTTCAAGACCAGGTTGGATGGAGCTTTGAGCAACTTAGTCTAGTGGGAGGTGTCCCTGCCCATGGCAGGAGGCTTGGAACTAGATGATCTTTAAGGTCTCTTCCAACTGATGCAGTGAAAAACTAAATAACCAAAGTTACTAAGCAGGCATTCTTTATTTTGCATCGCTGGACGCACAGGGGATCACTCCTCCAAATGTGCACACCGATGCAAGCTGGGTACATAGTTTATATGCAGGCTAAACATACATATTCATTATATTTCTTAGAAAGGGCAGTCTTATGCTAATGGATTCCTGGAATTCATTTACATAGTCCGATCATGTGTAATAAAATTAGGGTGAGGGTCTTTTCTGCCCTCAGTGGTGTTCCATGACCTCTGGTGAACATTTACTTCATCTTCTCTTCTTCATCACCATGTTCTTTTAGTGTCCTAAAGCCTAAAATCCTTATTCTTGCCACAAAACTGGTTCTTGTCTGTTCAGCATGCTCGAGTGCCTCGAGATGTCTTATTGTCCTGTTCCTGGAGATAAACACTATCTTACAAGGTTATGAATTTCACAGTATGCTCCTACTATACAACTACCCATTTATTGTTGTTGCTTGTTCAAAGATCAGTCAAACTCCACCAGACATGCCATCTCCTGCCTTCACAACCCAAAGCATTCTATGATTCCATTATTCTATCATTTGGTCAGCAAAAATTAAGGAGTGAGCTTCACTCCTGCTGCCCCATTCCACAGATGAGTCATACAAATATCCCAGTAGCAAACAGAGATTCAGTTTGCTGTTTGATCTCCTTTCCACGGAGAGAATGGGAGAGGAGAGCATACCAGTGAGATTAGCTGGGACATTTGATACTCATTCTCCCTTCTAGCTAAAGGAGAGCTGGAACAGCCACAGCCAGAGATGGTTAATAATCCAAAAACAGAAGGGTTGAGATGGACAGGAGTAGTTTATACCAAATCGGAGTAAGAGGAGACAGCCAGCAAGCCTCTAATGTTCCTGAGTCTGTTGCTAAAAGTCATGGTTTAAACTTTTAGTAAGATACTAAAATAAGAAAAAGAACTTGAATAATATTTGTTGCAAATGACTGAGGATATGATCCAAAAGGAGTCACTCCCTACCCAAAGGGCTGTGCAAGAGCCCCTTATCAACTTAACAGCCCAGTTAGTCCCTTAGTGAGGGACTGTTGCAAGACACATCAGCATTTTACAACAGACGATGGCAATGCAGAACCACACTGACTGAATATTCGTGATGTTTTTTTAGCTTACATTGTAAATATTTGCCGCCAGTGATAATGTCGGTCATTACCCCAAAGCAATCATCTCAAATGTATAATTAGATGTAATAAATCCCTCCCCTGGGCATGGGAAAACACATCAGGAAAATCCCAAGCTGCCTAAAACAGATCCCTACCCACATTTTCCAGCTAAAACAGTTCAGTTTTTAGATGTGTAAGCTAGGCTGCTATGAAAGCAACGTACAGCTTCTTCAGCCTGCCTTTTCATTTTTTTACACCGTTTGAACTAATTGGAAAAGGTTGCTTTTTTCCTCCCCTGATCAGCCAAGCCTTCTGCTATGCCTGCCCATAAGAACAGATGTATGGACAGTTGTGACCACAGTTTTTAAAAGCTCAGCCCCTATTCCAACAGCGTGTTTCTCCCCTCAGAAAAGATGGTTTTGTAATCACTGACGCGGTGGCTTGCAGTCTTTGTGCAGGTTAAAGGACGGACAGGGAAGGGTGAGAGGTTTCTTACTCCGATTCGCTCTTTTGGTGTCGTGAAAATTCAACCAGTTCAAGCTTCATCATTAGTGGAAACTATTCTTTTACATGACTGAGTGGGCCAGAGCTCCCTGCCTGTTTGTTAGCCTTCAGGCTCACACAAACACAGAAGCAGAAGCATAAGAGATGTTTGCTCTGCAGCTCATCTGGCTACTATAAATTCTGTCTCCAAATGGAAAATATTTTAATGTTTTTTTGCCAGCCGGAGTTACCCGTATGCGAGGCCACACACATCTGTTTCATAACACACCCTACTCACTGGCCTGGCTTGCAAGGAGACCCACTGCTCCATCAAAAACAAATGACACCCTTCACGCCAAGAAGCAAGAGCTCCTCACTGACGGGGATGTTTGCTCCTCACACCTGAGGCAGCAGAACCCTTGCTCACTGTTGACTCTTATTCTGCTTCCCTGCCCTGGAAATACTCAGTTAATCCACCCAAGGCTTGGCTGATACCGCAGTGACAGCTCAGAACAAATACTACAGGTGGTGATAGCCTGCCACCTGGAGAAAGCTGAGCAAGAAAACCGTGGAGATCCCCAAAATGAATGAGGAGGAGGAAAATCAAGACATTACAGGGTAAGGAGAAAAAATTGCAAGGTATTACCTGACTAAGCAGGAAAATAGAGAAAAAAAGAACAGCACAGCCTAACAATACCCCTGTCACCACCAAGAATCAAGAGGGAGAACTGGAGGAAAGTAAATACTGGTTATAATGGGTCGCTTGATAGCAAACACCCTGCTACCAAGAGAGCTATGATCAAGCTTACACATTACATAAAATGGTGGCCCTCTGGAGCAAGGGTGAAGCCTACGATGATGAAAACAAATGAAAGATTGGAAAACACAGGAGTACTGTCTCTAGTAGGCAGGGAGGAGCAAACTCTGGAAGGATAAAAAATAACAAACAGCAAAGGATGACTCAGTGACCTGAGGGGAAAACCGGCTGTTGGAGTTCCCATACATCTTCTTGCCCCATTGTATGGGGCAAGAAGAAAAACTTATATTGCAGGCAGTCTGATGAATGATGCTGGCTGTAAAAAAAAAATACAATAAAAAAAAAAATTAGGAGCCTTGGACTACCTTCTATGGGAAAGGCAACTCTTTAGACAAGATTATCAGCAATTCAGGGTGGAGTACTCACCTTCTAGGTTCAAAACTGGCAAACCAAAGAGATGAGAAGTAGAAACATCAGACCTTTTTCAGACCACAACTTATCTAGCCTGCACTTCCAGAACATGAAATAAAACAGAAGATGGAGCTGTTCTGCCAAAGAAGATGAATGAGTATATTGATACCATAGAGTGATAAATACAAGATATACGTGTACCAGGGCTGACAGTTTTGAAAGGTCATGAGATCAGTGAGCATGGTGCAATCCCAGGCAACATTAAAAGCCCACAAGTTTGGAAACACTGGATCCTACAGAAGGGCAACACTGGAAGTATACAGGGCAGAGGAAAAGAGGGATAGGAGGAGGAAGAGGAGGCAGAAAAAAGTCAAGAAAAATGGCCAATGTGATTTCCTGAAGGAATGGTCAAAGATGTGAGGACATTGTTTCAATTTCTGATCTGAAAGTGATGAAAGGCGTGGAAAGAAAAAAAAATGTAGAATTGATAATTAAAAAAAAAAGTTCACAAAAGGGATGGTAAGTTTGGCTGAAGGAATATGGGGCTGTCTCAGACAGTTCTGCTGAGCCTTTCACAGCTGCACTCTCTCTGCCCAGAACACTGTAGAATCCTGAGATATCTTCTGAGTGTTCAGTTCTGATACGAGCATTGCTGTCTGCATTTGCAAAACCCTTGGCGTGAAAACCAAATCTGGAATATTGTAAAGAAGAGAAAAGCTGTCTGACACTTTAAAGTCTATAGAAGCATTATGAAATCAGCCATTCCCTTTCCCCCAGAAATAACAGAACATTTATTCATTGCAGAATACTCTTTAGCTCAGAGGGATGGAAATTTCAGGACTTTTATAAACCCCTACTTTTTAAATCGCTGGTGTTACGTTCTCCAGAGTGTTTCTGTATGTCTTCCTGCAAGAGCACAACCTTCTTTCTTCAGAAAATCATGAGCAAAATTACCTGCCAAGCTAACCTCTGTAACAAACTAATGCATGGTCAAAGTGTACCCCAGGTGTCCCAGGGGCTTTGCACAGCTCGCTGCTCAGGGGATACCTGTGTCAAGCAACAGCACGGGTGAGAAATGAGCAGTGAAGGGATGGTGTTTCTTATCTGAACACCTTGCCTGGGTTCATTTGATGTGTAAGAAGGGGACAATACCATCTTCTTCAGACTCTGTATGATACAGGCATATCAGTTTCAATTGTTTCTATGCATAGTACCTGGGAGACCATTTCTCTCCTGTGATGCCCAGGGGATAAATACTTTCTTATAATGGGCAGATGAAAACACCCGAATCTGGCTTGCAGGTTCAGAGAGACTGCTTTATGCATGCAAGTCTTACTTTTGGTAACTGTTAATTGAAAGGAAATGAAAACAGGGTCTTTCTTCCTGGATCTTCTAGCTGCAGGAAGAATCAGCTATGAGAGTCACCCTGAATGCTAACAAAAGAAAACAACTAGGAAACATTCAGTATGAGCAATTCTGCTTAACAAACCTACGTCCATAAACTGAAATGGTCTGTTTCCTCTTTGCTGCCTTACAGAGAACACCGAGTGACAACAAGGACGGGGCTCATTAGATGCACACTGAAATGAAACAATACACAACAGAAAGCACTGCTGGTCAACATGAAAGGGATGTTTGCACTCTGAAATGCCACAACGCACAGGTTGCACCAACGCTTCGGGAAGGAAATCAGCACCAAAAGGCACTCTCTGAATCAAAGCTGTCCTGTTGCAGAGGCTACCGGCATGCCGGATGAAACGATGCTAGCAATAATGCAAAGTTTTCTTCCCAACTTAGTGGTTTTCTCAGTCTGCTTCTTTTTAAGAGACGCTTTGAAATCTGACTGCCCTTTGAAGTTTCTCAAGTACAGCATGACATTTATTTAAGGTACAAACCGAACCGTTTGCTTTCCAGATCCCGTCCCCTCTTTCTCTCAGAACCGCTGTTCCCAGCGAGCCTCATCCATTTTCCCCCGCGCCGAGAGCGGCATCAAAGCGGTGCCACGGCCCGGCAGCCGGGCTCTCCCCACAACCCTTGCCCTGAGACCCCGGTCCGTGCCACCCCCCTGGGTCCGGAGGAGCCCTTTTGAAGGGGAGGCGAGGGGGAGGAGAAGTGCCTGCTGCGTAGGAGGCAGAGTGCTGACTAACCCCAGCCCCGCTGTCACGCAACCCTCACCGCCTGTCAATCTCCCAGCGGCTCTGACAGGGGCCTGGCGCCCGTTCAAACCCTTGCGTGCGAGCAGACGAGCCGCATTACCCTATGAAGTATTTCATAATAACAACAGCTGTTAAATATTGATGACTCCTGGCAAGCACTGAATGCATTTTGAGAAGGTTAAGCCTTCGTGTAATGGAACCTAATTCCTCATTATATACTGCATCAGATATCTGGGAGTCGCCTAAAAAAAGCAAAGGGGCTTAAAGGAAAGGGTCAGAGAAGAACTCTCGTGCAGCAGGGAGAGGGGAGAAAACCCGCGGTGCGAGAGGTGAGGAGTGCTTCCCTGAACTCAAACCCTTTTGCAAGCAGTAAAAAATGCTGCCAGAGCAAGCCTGAAAACAGTTGGTTTCACTGTATTCCACTGGATGGGTTTGTGTTTTTAGAAATTATTGCAGACGAGAGAAACTCTGTAAAACAGAGATCCAGCTGCCACTGCTGTTCGATGTGGGTAAGAATACACATGGAAAGCATTTCTACAGAAAAACAGAGAAGAGGGAGAAAGCTCACATTCCTGTAGCTTTTCTACATCAGCCCTGAGAGATCTGGCTCATTAGAAGATTTAATGGTGATCGGACATGATATCAAGGATGAGATCTCAGAGAGGTTTCCCAGCAGGCAAGAAAGGGAGAAGGGTGAGCCTCTTGCCTTGAGCAACTCCTGATATGCTGTCCTCCGTTTCCCAGGATGAATCCCTCCTCTTCCTCATGCTGCTTCTAAAATCTGGCAGTCCTTTCCTCTCCTTTTTGGCCTAACTGTTGATCAAGCTTGTATCAGGAAGATAATCAGGACAGACTGAGTTTTTGGGACAGAACTGGTGTGACACCAGGGCAGGCGGTACTGGGGAGTCCAGCAAAAAGGCAGCATCAGATTCAGGGTGCAGGTGAAAGAGAAGAAACACAAACTAAGGAGTTCTTGGGGTGGTGACAAAATCAGGGTTCTGGTCTACCCCACCAAGATCAAGAGAGCTGACTTTATAGACAGGCAGGATTTTTGTTGAGTATCCCCAGTAATGGACATTTCACCTCCCCGCCAGGAAAACTTTCATTGTTTAATTACAAACAGGACTCGTTTTGTAATGTAAGAGCTGCTTATGAGTTTAGGTGAATGTGCATTAGGATATATTCTGGATGGACACCTCCTTCTTCCACAATTCTTGGTCTGTAAAATGTGTAGAATAATTTAAGAAGTTCTGAGAATGGTTAAGTGGCTGTCATGAACAGTGTGTGTATATGGAGAATGTGTGAATTAAGTTATTAACTATTCTTATAATGGTTTTGGGATGTTTTTTCCTATCTGTATCTCACAAAACTGCCTCACAATAAACCACATTTGTATGTCACATTTTTATGTAGCCTTGGATTGTAACATCTCCCTTATCCCATAACTTCCGAGGCACTGCAGATCCGAACAAAAGCGAAACCAAATTGTGTGCTAACTATACAAGCAAGAGACTCAAAAGAACTTGTCTAGAAAGCACGTCCTCTCTGAAACTTACTGTTGCAACCTTTTTCTCTTCATATGACTCAACAGATGATCCCCCCAACAGACAACTCCACGTTGCACATTAGCAAAGAAGGTAATTTAGAGATCTATTTGCATCACTGTGAGTAAATATTTATCAGTTGGTCTGGTAGACTGTATTGTCTATAAGACTGCCAAAGACATACAGTCCTCCTAAATCACCCCAAGATATAAGACTTACTCCAAGTAATTGTCTTCCATTTCATCTTCATAATTCCATTTGATTACCTACTACTTTAATTAACATGATTTGATGATGGGAACCTATTGATCTACAGGTTCAGTCCTGGGGCCTTAATTTTATCCCTGCATCATTCCATTCTTAGTTTAATTAAGCTGTAATATATCAGTTTGTCCGAGTGTGTATTTGCTTGGACACCCTTTTGAATACATCCATAAAAGGTAAATACGAATGGGTTATTCTGTCAAATTACAAAATGGATCGCAAGCCTAGCCTGAGTGGTCCAACAACCCTGAGTAAGAAAAATCTGCAAACCACTTTGTCCACTTTCAAATCAATACCCACATCCCTCATAAAAATTAAGATGATTCCAACAAGTTCCCTGCTTCTTAAGTCATGAACTCCTAAATTACATGTCCATTACTCAGAACCAAGATCTACAGCATAAGTTCACTGTAGAAAAAAAAAAATAAAAAAAATTTGAGAACTATTTTGTAGTTAGGAAACTTGCTTAAAATTGGTTAGTTCCAGAGTTAACTGGAAAGTTAAAGACCTCAGGATGTACAATCAATAGAATTTTGTGTTAGTTTTACTCTGATTTCCATTTTCCTCTATACTAAACTCTGAAGGACTGCATGTTAATTCTATGTAGAGGGATTCAGACTTCACCAAACTAATCCACATTAGCCCTAAGTGTACCGCAGTGTGTTCTGACTGACCACATCCTGATTGCTTGAGTGGGACCTCAGCAAATCCTACCCATCACCGATCATGGCATACATGCATATTCAGAGGAATAGCACATCAGGACACATTGTTTCTAGGATCAATAGAGTAGGTGGTCTACCAAAACAATTTGCAGAGTTTGATAGTTCTTCTAAGTGTCCTTTGTGATGGCTTGTTGGCTGAATAGCTGTTCATCTTTTCCCTTGTCCAGATATTTGTAAAAAATATGTATACAGAAAAACAAAATTTAAGTTCTCCACATCCTCTGAATTCCCAGCACTTTTCTCTCTATGGTCCAAAAATGTAGCCCACTTTTGATACAGCTCACATTATTTCAGTGTTCCAAGGCCATTTTTTCACTGATTTGATTCTCCCAATGAAAATAATCCAACAACGGACATTGCAGTCCACAACAGAAGTAACTACCCTTTTAGGAGAGGCTAAAACAGCTGTGACTGTTTATTGAGGAAAGAAAGATGAGGGAAGATGAAACAGAGGTTTACAGAATTGTAAAGGCAGTGGATGAACCGAATGCAGAACTGCTGCTCACCCAGCCCCACAATATGAGGACCGTGAAGTGCTCAGCAACATCAGTACAAGAATGTTTTAAAGTACATAAAAGACAGCACTTTTGGAGGTGAGAATACCAGGCTAGATCAACCACTGGTGTGACACAGTAGTGTATTTCTTACGTTGCTGTATTCTCACTGCAATGCCATGACCTTGTCCACGAATTTGTTGCAGACAGAAAATAAACAACAGATGAACAAAAGCAGCATCTGTGATGTGAAATAAAGTATATCACAGAAGTGACAATAAGAAAAATCAGAACCTTATGAGAAAGCCTGTGTGTGACTAAATTTAAGCATATGATGAAAGACCAGCTTGTGACTAATCATTGCATTCAAACAAAATAAAATTATTTTCTTTTATGATAAATGGCCTATTGAAATGAATTTGTGTCTGGAATAATTTTCAGAAACCTAAATAATGAGACCAAAATCCATTTTTACTGAAAAGACAGCTAAGAGAAAAGCTATGTGTGTTCATAAGTAAGTAACTGCAGTCTACTGGAATCTTCCCCACAGCAAGAATTGCATCTTACAGAAGAAATGCCATGAAGTCCTGATAACAGATTTATCTTGAGAATATCAGAACATTTTTGGTCTCTACTGGCTGCAGAAGATGTGCATCATTTTACCCTCTGCAATTCAGAACTACAGTTTAGAACATTTAGTAAATCAATCCCTGAAGAATTAAATCGAATCAAAGACCAAACGTGAAAATAAATGCAACTAGGAAAGTGTACGAGAAAGCATCTCTTCCCCTTCCTGATTAAATCAATCTGGTGGCCGACTTACGTGAGATTTACATGATCCTTTTTGGATTTTACAACCTTTACTCCAGGCCTGTTTTTCAAACAGACTATCTCCTGAGCTTCCACTCCTCAATTTCAATTTCAATTCCCTTTATAATTTCATTTGCACCACTCTGCATGGAAAGTCACACGCTAAATTCATACCTGCTAGCTCCAAGAGGGAATTTAAGTCAGTATCTCTTAGAAGAGAGTTGAAAGAGCATATGTCAGTAGGCCAGTATATCACCCAAGAGACTGTTTAAAAATAGCCAAAGCACACAATCTGGAGAGGATAAAGGAAACCTTTAAGATGAAATAAACATTGCATCTAAAATATTCACGCTGAGACCTTAGTGCACAGGATGTGCATATGTTACCCAGAAAACCAAATCTGGCTTCATCAGCTTCAGAGTCAGAAATATCATAAGAGCAATTCCTTAATATCTGCTTTATACAGCAGCCATGCCGTACCCTATGTTAAAGGCAAAGACACGGACACATTTGCTTTCCAGGGTACTTCAAATAAGCAAACACACTTGACAGGGCAAATGCAAGAATCTCCACCGCTGAGTCAGATGGATAGCACAGCACGCTGCTGCACGATCCCTGAGAAATACACACACCCCACAGAACCCAGCACTCCCTTTCCAAGGCAGAGCTGCTTTGCTTGGAATGCAAAGTCTCTGTGGAGACTGCCATGAGATCGACTGTATGAGGAGCTGCCTTGAGAGGTTAAATGAGCCTCGTGAGCTGTGGAAAAATATGCCTGAGAAGAGGTCCTTGAGCTTTGGCTTTTCTACTGTAGCAACTAAAAGAATCTGCTGAGACAAGATACAAGACAATGAAACACCAGGAACAGAATCTAAAAATTAATTAAAAAAAAAAAAATCAGGATCGATTCTCAGGATAACTGTAAAACACTGAACTATATTCCAGAACTTTTTAGAATGCTAAAAAAAAAATAGTAACATGAAAATCTTACGTAAAAGCTCAGAATGAAGTACAAGCCAACAACAGAAGTCAACAATTGAACTACCAGAACCCTAAATTGATAATGTTACTATTCCTGGGTATGTATAATGTGTGTTCATACAGATTCATTTTTTAATGATGCATTTAAAGACTGATTCTGAAAAAAACTATCCAAACATGGACCTTGCTCCCAACTGGATTCCCTCGTAACTCAGAGGGCCTGCAGGGAAGACATCATGGTTTGTTCAAAAATAAATGGCTCTGCAGAACAAGAACCTTCTGCAGAAGCAGAAAGTGCATGCACACGATGTGTTCAATTACTACGAGGATCTTCATTTTTTCACTTCCTCACAACTCTTTTACTTTGCCTTTTAAACAGACAGGTTCCATGAAAAAGAGTCCAAGCAGATCCTGTAGACCCCAAGGAGGCCAGCAGTGAGTGTGCATGTTCTCTCTTCCTTAGCACCAGAGAAACTGAATTTTTTAAAATATGCCACAGTCATTGAGGAGAATTAAGACCTTCAAAATTTCTAAGCATAACAAAATATACTAACTTTAAAAAAGGCAGGAAGGGTACCATTTGAAAGCTCTAAGAATGTCAATTGTGGTCCGGCTTTGATTTTCTTTTAAATCTTTAAACACAGAGAGCCTACTGAGATGTAGTGACAAAATTAATAGGCAGCCACAGAGTTCTTACCAGATTTGTCCCATGTGAAGACAAGGAACAACCAAACAATGTTCTGTATTTCAGAAGCAGAGTTCTAGCTAATCAAATATAACCTTTTCTCCAGTTTCAGCTCCTCTGCATATGTGTCATTGACTTGAACAGGCAAGTCTGACTCCTGTGAAGGTGCCTGCTACCTTGATGCGCAGAAAGCCACCAAAGCAGGAATGACTGTTCCTTATGGCATAAGGACAGGAAACTTGTCTCCCACTCATTTAACATATGGGATTGTGGCCCCAACTTTCAAGGCTATTATAGTTAATTACAGCTTTCACTAAGTGATCTACTAGGTTAATAGTTTGCATAACGAGAATTATGATTCATAAATTACTTCTTGTGCTTCTTACTCTGTCTTCTGGACAAAAATTTCTTACCCACTGAGTCTTCCGATCTGTTTTACACTCATTATATGACATAAGCATCACTTTATATTATTTCTTCATCAGTTATAATATGATCTTCATTGACTGTACAAGACAACTTGCTGCCAGAGACAGTCCAATAACCATTGAGACAAAGCTCGCTAGCACGATGCTAAGGAAAATACAAACAGCTTTAAGGCACAAAACCAACATTGCAAACTGCAAAAAGCAAAAGCAAATCCTTAAAAAATGCAAAATTCCACTGGGGAAAATGTATACTCTAAACCCTAGTTTGTTTTAAGCTGAGTATTTTTTTTGCAGAGGAATCATCCGAGACCGTCTACGACGGCTGCATCCAGCAGAGGAACCTTTTTTCTCCTGCCGGGGCAGATGAGCAGGGAGGAGGCTCATTTCTGCCTTGCTGGTCTGGCAGGCAGCAGAGCTCTATTCCTCTGATCAAGAGATCACTTTCATAACCACTTTTCTGAGGTCACAAATGAGTCTGCTGCAGTCACGCAACCCCTCGCCTACCAGAGCTTACTACAACAATACAGGTTCACGGAAGCCTTTTAAAGAGGCAGCCCATCCTTTCGACCCGTGCGGATAGAAGGTACGCGCACGTTACCGCACGGGCTTCCCGCAAACGTGCCACGGGAGTGTTTTAGTTCACTTGGAGCTAAGTGAAGAAATCTAGAGCTTGGAGTTTTATTTGGCCGGGGTCTTGTTGCCTGAGGACAATTAAATTAAAAGCTATGATAAATAGCTCTACGATTCTTTCAAACTCCACTGGCACCTTTTTCAAATATTTACTCAGTCTGTTCCTTTTTAAAGGTCCGTGCCTGCCAACCATGTGCTACTGTGAATTATGCTAATTAAGATATTTAAAAGCCATGGTAAAGAGTCAAACAAACATTGGATTCAATAAACAGCAGATACAGTTGTGCTGAATTAAACGCTGCCCTGTTGCAGCGTTAGAAACACCAACGGCACGGATATGGAAGATCAGGAAATAGGCTTACTATCAAAAATTTATTCTGAAGACATACCATGAAAATACAAAAAAATACTAGTCAGAGCTTTTTTCTAGGACAGAAAAACTTGTTTCATGTTTTAGCTGACAAATGACCAACATCCTGATCTTCTGTATGGATGTGCCTTGTAGGTGGTATCTGGAATGGCCTTTGGGTGATGAGGGCAAGCAGGAATTTAAAGAAAATGTTAAAAATATTTTGCCTCTTACGGTAAGTCAAGTCTACCAAACGAAGCGGGGGTTTGGCCTATTTTCACAAGCAGTTAGCTCTATGAATGCAACCGTTGTTGTTCCATCATGAATTATTTGCACTAATTACCTGAAATAAAGTTTTCAAAAGCTGTTAAATTACTTTAGAGCCTACACTTTAAAAAATTAAGTTGGATGTATTGCTCATGGACGTTTTAGGAGGATTAGTGTACAGACACATTTCATTTAAAGGCAGCACAAACAGGCTTGCCCAACCCAGCTTTATAATCCAGCTTAAGTAAGTAACAATAGCAACGAGGGCACAGCATTAAACCCGCTGAGGACTCACAGTGTGGGCCGAGATGACTCGTTTGCAACATGACCGTCCCACGAGTTCATTGCTATTATTAGCCACGCTGGCCAGGTAAAAGTTTGTTCAGGTGTGCCCAAACATGCTACAAACACCTTCAGGGACTCTGGGGATGCATCTGCAGGTTGTGAAGTGCCCTTGGCTTCATCCGAAGTGATATTCAGGCTTGACCTTGATGTGTATCTTCATCCAGATAAAGAAGTGGGAGAGGTCACCTCTCATCTGCACTGCAGTTTAAAAGGTGACCTCGAGGTCTAGCTTTGATATGAAACTAATGATGCCCCCAAATCAGCCTTGACTCTGCTTCAGGTCTTGCCCATATATATGGACGGGAATTAGCCTGGAAACTGGATGGGGGTTTGTGAGGTTACTGCTGGTGGACCTCACTGTCAGAGCCTGGCGTGCTGACATTGTGGATAGGCAGCCAGGGCAGCGAGGCAGGCTGAGCATCAGCACAGTTTCTCAGCTTGGAAAAAGTGCCGGTGGAGATGATGAGACAGAGATGCTGATCTATAAAGGGAGGTTGTTGACCACCTCCAGAGTGATCTTGAGGGTGACAGAGGCAGTGCAGACAAGGCTGCAGGCACTTTTGAAGGCAAGCCGTAATTTCAGAGGTTTCTGAAACTTCTGAAGATGTTGCCCTGGGTCTCACATTACTGATTTGTGCCCACTGTGCCCACTACAACAACTTCCTATGGAAATGAAAAATATGCAAGGTCAACTCCTGCCTAAACAAAGTGATGTGGCTTTGTCCTTCTTATGAAATTCAGATAAAGCACAAGAAATTAATCTAAAGCAAAAGAGCATTGTATACTAATGCAAGTAGTTAATTAACATGGCAATTTGTCCTTTCCAGTTATGGAAAGAGATACATGAGAATACTGTTGCACTACTTTACCTTTACAAACAAATTATACTGTTCTTCTGGAGGCAGCTGGTGAACAAATCTTTGGTAACAGCAGGAATGAGTTTGCAGATGGATATTTCAGGGCAAACAGCTGTTGGAATACTGGCTGCTCAGTTCTGTTCTGCACAGCAGTCTGACCACAGAGCTGGTACCTAAAAAGTCTTGCCTTACTGAAAGTCCTTTTTATGTCCCTTGTTATATGAAACTAAAATATTTGTAGTCTTTTCTTCAAGAATATGACCTCTTCTACTCAAAGTCAGTTGTGGTCAATTGCTCCATTTTCAAAGGACATGCAAGAAGGCATCTAATACATGTGCCCAATTGTCACTGCATCTGCAATTCTAGGGAAAGAATTGGTCATTAATTTAGTACAGTGATATCAGGATAAACAGTGAGCTCTGATATGCCGATTTCTCAATAATTACTGCAGACTTTCCTCATCTCCTCCACAGATCTAAAAACTTTCACCTGACAGTCAAGGATCTGTATGCCACCTATGTATTAAGAGAAAATACAGACAGTAATTTAGATTAGATGCAATTCTGCCTTTATATCTTTTTTTTAATTCCTTTGTGAAGTTTACTTAATTTGAAAATTATCCAGAGAAATGTAATCCAACTCACTTACTCTCCAACTAATAATCCAGAATCAAATCATTTCAGATTAGTGTAATATAAATCATTATTTAATAAATAAATTGACTTTAAATAGCTACTAGGAGCTATTCTTTCATTAGAAATAAGTTTAAGTACTGTGAGAAATTACAGTAATTACAATCAAGCTTTAAGGATTTCTGAGTAACTCAGTTACAAATATTATAGTAAGCATGCTCAAAAAGAAGATTCTACCCTCACCCTCTTCTGCTGCCCCAACATACTGAACAGATTTGACGCTCAGCTCCTTTTCTACCACGGCCCAGTGCTTTCCAGCCAGTTTTTGTCTCAAAAAAAGTTTTTTTACTGCAATGTAAATGAAGTTCTAGCTTGGCCAGGACTGCTGAAGAATACCTGGCACAATCTACGTAGAAGGCAGATTAAAGAGGACAGCAAGTAGTACAGCAGCAGAAAATAGTTGAAAGTTGTTGTGACTGATCCTTCCACACGTGGTGGTCCATACAACCTGTCCTAGCATGGCATAGCCTTTTCCTGACATGCAAGACACAAAAAGGAGCTGGAGTGCCTAACCAGCCAAGGCAACACAGTCGGGAGTCGATGGAGTCAAGGCAGGACAGGGCAGGCTGGGAACAGGGCAGCTGGAACATTCTTATGCCTGATGTATTTTCCACTGCCCAGATGTTCCCCAGTTGACATGAGCTGTAAGACACTGGATGCGCCAGTCCCGGAGGGTGTTCTGACCCCTGGGAAGCACTAAAGAGGCCCAGGCCTGCCCAGCATCGAGGAGGCACAAAGGTATTTTGAAGCTCTGATCGTCTCTCCTCCCCCTCAGTCCCTGTGCCAAGTTCAGCTGCGGTGCGGGAACTCGGCTGTGGCGCAAGATTCGTTTTGTACATTAACCCGATGAGCTAAAGTACCATCTGAGACCAACATGTAGTTAATTGCTGTGAGAACAAAACTTTGAATTTCCTGACCTATTCAAAGTTTGAATTTCCCATTAACTCTGCACTCCCATACTACCAGATGGTATACAGTATGTGTAGTTTCAAAACTCCCTGCATCGGAGCATATGCAAAGAGCACGAGACACGCTGAATCACATACCCCTGGAAACCTGCTCTTTATATGCAGAATGGTAGACTTCTGAATGAATCAATTAACGTGTGTGTGTGTGTGTGTGTGTGTGTGTCCCTTCTGTGCAGATCATTCTGGCTGAAACTTCTACGCCAAAGCTATTCCTGCCATGGGGAGCTGGAAAAGCACTGGTTAGCAGATCTGACTCATCAGCTGACTAGCCCACAACATCAGCCACAAAGGACCGAGAATGCTGGTGGTGGCATGAAGCGTGTGGGTGGGAGCAAGGAATAAGCAATCATCTGGCAGCCTAATGCAGTAGGGAGGGTTGACAACAATTCATTATTTATTCCCCCCTCCCGCCCTAAGGCTTCATCCCTCTGCTGCAGGGATTCTCATCATCTTGGCGCTGTGGTAGGGCTCTGCGCAGGGGAGGGAATGAAAGGTACATCCCCTCCCTGTGGCCCATGCAATGAAAGCATCAGCAGGCTATCTGAGCTCACCACACCCAGACCACATAGGGCAAAAGGCCCTTATGGAAGAGAATGGAAAAGAGGCTTGCCTGGTCCTTTCACCCAACAGGAGATGAGAACAATGTCTTACTAGCAAAAAAAAAGAGCATCGCTTTCCCACCACAGTCAGTCTGTTAGTAGACAGAAGAGATGGGGATCCAGTTCTGGAATAGCAGAGGGCAGATGCAAGGAAAAGCTCTTAGAGATGAATTGGGGAATGTAGGGAAAAGGGAGAATGCTGTAGCAAAGTGGGAAAAGGGAGGAAAAAAGGCCTGTATGGAGCAAACAGGAAAATCTACAGGTCAGGAAGATTTAAAAAAGCGAAGCCTTTAAAAAGATGTAAGATGGGCTATCTCTAGAAAGGCCACTAGGGAAAAGCAGGTGGAAAATATTTCTCACTTATTTCAGAATAAAACAGATTAACAAACTACAGGCACTGAAACAGGGAAGGAAAGTCACCACAGAAAACAGCAAAAGTGCACACAGGAAAAAAAAAAAAAAGGCAGATTTAATTAAGAGCTTGACATGAAAGTACACTGATAAAATCCCCCAAATTGTTCACACATATCCCGTTATCTCCCCGTAGATCTGAGTTCACTTTCCAGTGTTCTTTCCCTGCAGCAGCCTGCTACCAGTGCAAATCTGGCTGCAGCATGGCTAGCTGGTCCTCACTTTACCTAGCATGAAACACTCTCCAGCCAAATTACTGCAGTGGTGAAAGCGTGAGCTCACCCCTCCCAACTTCAACCTTTGCAATGGCATTTTTTGCTTTGAATCCTAAAAATACATTTAACTTAAGGCAATGCAGTTTTCAGATCACTGAGCCAGATTTTGAAGGCCTGACTTTTACTACTCCACTAATTTCAAAGTTAAGCAAAACATACTATGGAATTAAGGACTCGACCATTTGTCTTTATGTTTCCTCCCCAGTCAAAGCTGTTGTTTTCTGAGAATATGCTTTTTGCCCAAATTTTGCCTGCAGTAGGTCTTTCCTGGCAGGCTGCCTCAGTGGGAAGATTATGCTTCTCACTGGTCTCTTCATTCTTGGAAACATTCCGTTCCAATTCCCAGTCTCCATTACAGGCATTTCAGGGTGCATGAATACACAGCTGAAAAGTCTTCCCCAACATGTTTTTCACATGCTGCTGCATGTAACATTTGGCAGGAGAGTGGTGGAGAGTCACAGAATTGGAGTTTGCCATAGCAGCTTTTCTCTAGCTGGAGAAACCATTCCACTTTATTTCTTCAACTAAAACTAAGCTAGGTGAACATTATCTTCAGAGATTCAGAAGATGGAAGATCTGCTGAAGTTAGAATATCTAAAGGAGGCACTGATCCCTCTCTGGAGATTGTATCAGGTCTTGACTTAATAAGATAAAGTTCTTAGTGGAACTTAGTGGCCCTGCAGTGTTGCTTCAAGGAGCAGGTCCTCTGTCCCATCGCATTCTGCCAGGGGTGACCATTTCCATCACATTACTGGTTTTGAAGACATTATCAATTGCCACTGTGATACTTAAAAGGTGTGATCACAAAGCAAACCTTCAAATTGACATTATTCCTAGCCATAAGTTGGCAGCAACAAATGTAGGGGAGGGAATCACTGTCTCCAAATAATATGACACTTAATGACCAAATTTATTAAATATTTCTAAAGTGTTTGCTCAAGTGTTTCATTCAACAAGAACGAAGACTGAATGTTGCAATGTGCAATACCGTCAAACTATCCAACATGTAATCAAGTATATGGTTGGCTCACAAGAAAGAGCTCCTCCCTTAAACAGGTATATAGAACTATCTTGCTAAGGTTTAATTGTTATATAGTTCTGATGGTTCTGAAGAAGTGCTGGAAACAATCAATTCCTGTTGAACATACAGTTATTTGAGAGCACTCTGCACCTTGCATGACTGAGCCTTTAATAACTATTACAGTAATTCCTGTAATTTTAACCATCTCTAATTTCCTCCAATAAGTATTAACTTGTTTTGAGAAGTATAACCTTTTTCTATATGCAGTGATGTAGATTAAGACGTTAAAAAGTAATGGAAAACAGAAATGCAATTCCATTTTTCTGCACTTGCAGTCTTTGCCCTCATAATAACATATTGGAATATTTGCTATATAAATCCTTACATTCATCAGTTCATGATGTATTACCTAGGTTAGATTATTTCTCCTCTCAACAAACATTTTCATAAAGGGTTATTTATTGGGACATTTTCCCATATAGGGGTCATTATTGGGGTCATTTGATGGCATATCATTTTAATAACTTATTTGGAACAAAATAAGGAGGGTTTGTGACAAGTTTTCAGTGACACTGATATACAACATAGTGCTAATACATGGAAGATAGTATTTTCTGTACAGATGTCGAAATACTTAGGGGAATACATAATACTAATGTAAGGTGACATATATGTTTTGCAACTATACAAATAGTTAAGTGGTTATGAAGTTGTTAATGGACTAGAAAAAGAAAACTTAAAATATGTTGGGTTTTCATTTAGATCTGATACTTGCTTGTTTTCAAGCCTCTTCTTTTAATTTCCTTCAGCTGTTTTCAGTATATAAGTAGCTAATTCATGTTGCAGGTTCAGAAGTAAATGGCAATAGCAAACACTTTATTTATTATAACAAAAAAAATACAGGCAGAGATTTACTTCCTATATATGCCTTCAACTTGATATATTCCACAGAGATATAAAAAGGGAATGCATTGAGGGGATTTCAGTGGAATTTTAGAGACACTGTAAATTCATGTGATACGTGTTTAGCAAGGCTGTTATATAGTATTGACCTTTCACAAAAGAAATTATGAGCTTCTTTGAAGGAAGTTTTAAAGTCTGTGTGTAACTTCTCTTAGTGAGCATTTAACTTAGCTTACTGATACTCATTCTGCTTGCGCTTCTACTCATATCAAGATTTTAGAAATTGCATTATCTGCATTATTGCACCAAAAATTATAATCAAATTAAAAATGGATTTGTAAAGGGAAATCTGCTGTGCTTCATCTAAATAAATTTTAAAATTAAAAAAAAAAATTCAATATTTCTTTCCAATAACATAAAAAAAGACACTATACTAAATACAATTCAATGTAAAGAATTTCTTTAGAGTAAATCATTGAGCCAAACTGTAGGACAAAATAGCAAAATGAGGTAAACTTTACAGAGAATAGCTCGCATCTCATGTTTTATGATGTCCAAGCATCTAAATAATACCTAGTCACAGCTTTGAAAGATGGGTATCTTGCATAGATTCATCCATATATATCATGTGATAAATCATCAACTTTTGCACTTGACTAAATAATAAGTTTATTTACTGACTGTCGTACTTCTATAAAACCTCACAGCCACCTGTAGCTCAGCTTATAGCTAAGAAGATTTTTGTGCAGGAGGAACTGGTGAGTGACCAGGGTGTGATTTCAGGAAGGGCATTTCATCCATAAAGGGCAATGTGAAGAAAATCAAGGATGGCTTGTAGGAGAAAGAGTCAAAGCTACAGAAAGAGAAAACAGGGTTGATAAGGCTAAAAAAATTCACAGGCAAGGATTATTAAAAATACATGGCCTTAATGGGAAAAGGCTGGGCATAGAGATGTCCATAGACGTGGCAGAACAAGTTGCTCATTCAG
Organism: Todiramphus chloris collaris; assembly: GCA_025345505.1. Taxonomy (NCBI): domain Eukaryota; kingdom Metazoa; phylum Chordata; class Aves; order Coraciiformes; family Alcedinidae; genus Todiramphus; species Todiramphus chloris. The sequence goes on along the minus strand of JANVCC010000276.1, from coordinate 3,834,350 downwards.
GAAAATGTCAAGACGAGAAATTATTAGCTATGATTTCTGTGGAGCAGAAATGCCAGTGATATCAGGAAGGCCTGCAGTACAGAGGTCACATAATGAGAAGGATAGGAGATTCAGACAGCAGTCTTTGCATCGTGTTCAGAAAGGAAGTTACAGTCCAGAAATGGTGGAGGGGGACAAAATGTCCCCAGGATATAGAGGCAAGGTGGAGAGAAAGTGCAACGTGGCCTTGGCTGGTGCCCAGGGAGGTGCTTGATGCCCAGGGCTGGGTCTGTCCCTGGTGCCCCGCAGGTGCCCTGCTCCTGGCTGTGATGGTGGATGGGCTCTGGTGTTGGGAGGCCCTGATAGACACGATGGAGACCCTCATCCCTTAGGAAGCAGCCAGCTGCCAGCCCTTCCAGCACCAGGTGCTTTTGACGGCAGATGTTGAAGCATCGGTGATGTTGGCAACCAAACAGATGGAATTAGGAGGAAAGAACAGAAGCACCTCTCCTGTCCATGGACATTTGAACAGAGCTATCCCAAACTGGTTTGGAAATTATACAACAAGGAAGACTGAAAGGCATAAACTGAAGAGAAAAAACAATTATTAAAGAAATCTTGAGAGTGTCTGCGAGTCACATGATTTGTCCTTTCTTCCACGTCAAAACTGAGCCAATGCCTCAGACTGCTACTCACAGAAGATGTCACTGCTGATTGTTGCAAGATAAAAAATCAGAGTTTCCAGTCACTGCACACATTTTCTGAAGCAGTAACTAGGGTTACTGCTAGGTAACCAGGTTATCCAGGGCTTCCTACTTGAAGTCTAGCAAGATGTTATGTTTATTGCTAACATTTAATTAAGAATTCATTTGATTGTTTTAAATGCATTTAAAACTCCAAGCACAGTATGCAAAACAAAAACCAAATAAAACCCATACCCTAAGGACATTCAAAAAAATCAGAAACATGATATCAGTAAACAGAACTGAAACTGAATTTATCAGAGACCAAGTAAAATCTTGAAAAGACAGAATCAGTTACAGAAAGCCCTCAGGCCACTTAGGCTTTCTCTCTTTCATTTCTTGGTATCCTCTTGTACCTGGGTTGAGTCATTCCAGTGGATCTTTAGGGCTACGAGAAATGGAAACGCAGCTGGCACAACACTGGTCGCTCATGGACAAAATGCACAGGTAGATAATAAAACACATCTGTGATTTATTAATAGAAGCAACACCTTCCTACCCATTCTACCCACTCAACTTGACTACAACCAGCAAACCTGCCTTTACACATGACTTGATCTATATTAGCTATGAATTCCAGTTGAAAATCATAATAAGGAAAAGTGCTGGTAAGTACAATCTAAAATAACATCACCTTGTCTAGTCATGACACATCTTTGCAACTTCCACATTTCCCCTGCCTCCATGTTTAGCCTTCAGACTGCATCTCATGAACTTCTCAGCATCCCAGCAACCACCATGCACTGCTAGTGAGGCATATGAGACAGCATTTCAGAACTTCATGAACTGACTCTATAAAAGTTCTACAAAGTCCAAAAGCTAAATGGTAGTCTTGTAATCCAAACTAATTTTTAAAAGTCTTAGAAAGAAAGTAGTGTTTCAGATTTACATCTAAATAGCAGGCCCTTAATGCAAGATATGAATGGGTTTGACTACCCAACAGTCTCATCACTCGAACCAGGACAATCAGAAATAAATCCTGACAATATTTACACTACTTTAGAAGAGTTGTCTTCAAAGGAGTTATGACAGTACTGTCGTATGACTCTCACCTGCCTCCATCCATGCTACTATCTGGCAAATGGTCTGAGCCTATACTTAAAGCTTTCCAACTCCATGGACCACAGCTGTCATCCTGAACTCTGCTTTGGCCAATAAAATTGCATAGACACAAAAGAGTGAAGTTACCTGATCTGGCAAGCACCAGAGGGGTATGTCTGCAATGGACATGATGTATTGGGATGCCAAGGCGCTTACTTTAGTAAGCTGTGCCTCTCAGAGAACTAATTCACATGGGCTTATGCTCAAAGTGACAAAGCCACTATGCTTCTTGCTACAGGACCCACTCTGACATCTTCATTGTCTCAGAGTTCTCTGCAGAGAGCTTCACCATGTGCTGTAATCCAAAAGTGAGGCGGTAGCAAAGTGAGAACAGAAACTAGGAGGGCAGTCTCCCAAACTGTTCCCTAGCCTAAAACTATTTGTACTATTTGTACTATTTGTCTTCAAAGCCCTATGCAACTATATTATGCCAAGCTAAATTCCTTGTTCTTTTGGATAAGAGGTATTGTCTTCCCTTTAAAACATATCTGTGTTTAAAATAAGAAACAAAGTAAATCATTTTCTTGACAGTAAAAAAATGCGTTTCCGCTCAGAGATGGTAATCAGTCATGAAGCTGAGAACAAGTGTAAACCAAGCCAAAGTTCATGCCTGAGTAAGTGCTTTCCTACCTCCCATCCACTCCAGCAATGATTAGGACAAAATTATTGCTAGCACCTTCTACACTAAAAATGCCATCTTTCCTATGATGAAAATCAATCGTATTTCCATATCCAAGGAAAACTTGTGTTGCAGTGGAAGTAAACTTATACTAAGTTCTTTCTCAGCCTCCAACATCCAAACACAATTTAACTTAAGCAAATGAGGTCAACGAAAGTCCATATCCTGCCACAGCGTGGGATAATATATTTTGTTCCATGGAGGCTATGAGGGTATTTGAACAGCTGATACCAGGCTGGGCCAGTGAGGGTCTTAGCTGCAGAGGAGGGATCGAGCAAGCACGGTGCACAAGCAACATGATTACTGAATACAAAAGACAGCACATTTATCCATCTACTAGATTAGATGGGTCCAGGCTTTTTTGCCACATGTCTAGAACTATATACATTGATGCCTCGTGGGATACATAGTGTGAGATAATCAAGTACAACTGAGCATAAAAGCCCACCAAATCAGAATGGTTAAAAATGTCTAAGCAAGCTGGAGAAAGATGAAGACCCACACTTAATGGTTCGAAGTATTTTGGGGACTTCCCCTGGGACTGGACCAATATATAAGCTGTGGCTTGTGGGAACACCCATAAAACCAGCTACTGTGTGTGCCTGGGACTATGTTGTCTGGTTCTGAGTGTACTTCTACTATCGCTAGAAACAGTGGAACTCTTCCAGTGCCAAATACCCTCAGGAGAAATCTAGCAGTCAAAGATTACCATTGTCATTACCAGCTCCCTGATTTTCTAATCAGTCTTGTTAGTATCAGGAGAAACATTGAGGCCTCCAGGGATGTTCACTTGAATGACATCCAACAATAGGAAAGTGGTATAAGATACAGATCCAGAACTGCAAGAGAAAGTTCTGCAAGAAGAATCATAGTGATGGTCTATTTCTAAAGAAAGCACAAAGTCTACAGAATCCAGCCCGTAGGAAGTATGCTTTGTGCATATGACTAGCTCAGCATAACAGTGCTGAGCTTGTGAGGGCTGACAATATAAACAGCCCACAGCACCTGACACAAGTACCCAAGGAGTACCAGTAAAGATCTGACACCTATTTATAACTAAGATCCTTTATTTGCCATTACTCAAAAAAATCGGTGTAGAATTTAGTGCCATTCTTAGAATGTGACAATATAGTGTTGCACCAACAGGTTTGCTTGGTCTTCAAAGGTAACAAGAATTCAAGCAATTTAAGACTCTTCTTGTTCTTCCTGAATATAGGCTTATTATGAAGTGAGTCCTGGTTGTTTTCAGGAAACCAAAGACAAAACTAGCTGTCACAAGGAGGTCCATCCTCTTATAACAAGGCACAAAGAGGAGATACAGTCGCCCTCCAAGAGTCAGCAAAGTTCTCCCAGGTGTCAGAGAGATCTCCAGGTTATCCAAGAGGACTTGTAATGAGAAACAGTCCCACATATTTACTGCATGGAATAAATGGTGTCCCCAGAAAATGAGGGGAAAAGAAGTGAAGCATTGGTATAAGCAATACGTCACAATAAAATGGTCTTTCTAGCAATTAAAAATGCCAAAACATCTTATCAAAATGATCTGCTGTTTGAAAATGAGTAATGTGGGCTAGAGTCAATGTGCAGCTGCTTCTCCAGAGAAGAGTCCTGCTAGACCTCAGGAATTAATATGTGCAGCTAGCCTGCATAAAATCTTCATGCTTCTACTAGAACTTCACTGACATAGCATTTTAGCTTTTGATTAGATAATGACTTGCAGACAGTAGGTCTTCCTTGAAAGATTTACTTATGTACCACTTATGCAGCAGAGCACTTTTTCCTTTTTTTTTTTTTTTTTAATTGTGATATTGTTATGAAAATGGTAAAATTATAGAACAGTAGAGGGTGGAAAATGGTTCTTTCACAAACAGTCCCTGTTTGGCTGAAACAGTCTGAATGCTGTGATGATCTGAATACAGTGGATCAATACAGCCACGGGAAAAAACCTTCCCTGTTACCCACGCTGACCATCAAGGTTCCTTCTTGGTGCAAGCCATTGAACATGCTGCCCTACAAAACCTAAACAGCCTAAATGCTTATCGACAATATAATAAGCTATGACTGGACTACAACAATAGATACCCTAAAGACATTTTGTACATGTTCAAAAAAGAAAAGTCTTTATTTCTCTTTCAAGAAAGAAACCATTCAGGCATTCAGTTTCAGACAACAGGACTGGGAGTGCTCTAAATCAATAGAATATATCTTTAGAAACTGAAGTTCTAATTAGTAAAATATTCAAATGTGTTGGGGACTTCTTAACTTAGGCTGTCATCTTCAACCCTAGCTAAGCAGAGAACCACTACTGAAATCCCAGACTTGTAACTCAAACTATAGGTTTGATCAAAAACTAGAGGCTTGAGGATAATCTGAAAGCCTCTCACTATTTCCATAATGGAAATCAATATATAAATCATATCAAGAAAAGTTTGGGGGGAGTAAAGAGAGATAGTCAAGAAAGTATAATTCCATGATTATTGATCAAGCATTTTATCTCGTTCTCAGTGTAGCCTCTCTTATAAACTTTATTTGTATTTCAGATCTTTTCTTATTTTACTTTTGTTCTATATGTTCTAAATATGTCCAATTCAAAGGACCTGCAGAGAATCCAATGAAAGGACACAAAGATGATGAAGGGACTGGAGCACCTCTCCTATGAGGAAAGGGTGAGAGAGCTGGGACTGCTCAGCCTAGAGGAAAGAAAGCTTTGGGGGAACCTTGTCAGTATGTATATTTACCTACAGTGTGATGGGAGGGTGCAAAGAAAAGGTAGTCAGGCTCTTTTCAGTGATGTCCAGTGACAGGATAAGAGGCAATGGGCACAAACTGAAACACAGGAAGTTCTGTCTGAACATCAGGAAACACTTTTTCACTGTGAGAGTGACCAAGCACTGGCACAGGTTGCCCAGGGAGGCTGTGGAGTCTCCATCCTTGGAGATACTCAAAAGTCATCTGGACATGCTCCTGGGAAACTAGCTCTGGGTGACCCTGCTTACGCAGGGGAAATGGGACCCAATGACATCCAGACGTCCCTTCCAACTTCAATCCTTCTGTGATTCTGTGATTCACTAAGGTTACAGTTTTAAATTTGAGGGAAAGCTTCAAGCTACTGGAACCAACTAACAAATGAAAGATTTTTTTTCCCATGGAAATGTATCCAATTTAAGCCATAATTGTAACATTAAACTCAAATGTATGAGTTTAGCTTCAAAATCAGTTAGAATCATAGTATCATAGAATGTTAGGGGTTGGAAAGGACCTCCAGAGATCATAGAGTCCAACCCCCCTGCCAGTACAGGAACACCCAGGGCATGCCACACAGGAACAGATCCAGGTGGGTTTTGAAAGTTTCCAGAGAAGAAGACTCCACAACCTCTCTGGGCAGCCTGTTCCAGGCTCTGTCACCCTCACAGGAAAGAAGTTTCTTCTCATGTTGAGGTGGAACCTTCTACACTCAAGTTTATACCCGTTATTTCTTGTCCTATTACTGAGCACTACAGAAAAGAGATTGGCTCCTTCCATTTGACACCCACCCCTCAGATATTTATAGACATTAATAAGGTCCCCTCTCAGTTTCTCCTCTCAAGACTAAACAGCCCCAGTTCTCTCAGTCTTTCTTCATAGGGAAGGTGCTCAAGTCCCTTAACCATGCTCCTAGGGCTCCACTGGACTCTCTTCAGTAGATCCTTGTCTCTCTTAAATTGGGGAGCCCAAAACTGGATACAGTATTCCAGGTATGGTCTCACTAGGGCAGAGTAGAAGGGGAGGAAAACCTCCCTAGACCTGCTGGATACAGTTGTCTTAATGCACCCCAGGATGCCATTGGTCTTCCTGGCCTCCAGGGAACATTGCTGTCCCATGGATAACTTGCTATCCACTAGGATTCCAAGGTCTTTCTTCATGGTGCTGCTTTCCACCCCTAACCAGTGCTGGTGCCTTAAATCTTGTTGTGTAAAAATTTTCCTACATGAGTGTCACTGGAGTGACGTGCCTGTCACATCAGAAAGAGGTCTGTAAAATACGCGGTGTGGACTGCAGCACTAAATATTCAAATGCTACAATAAATAACAGCTTGCAGTCTATCCTTAGGACAGCCTAATCTAAATAAACTAATGCATGAACTTAAGGAACCTGAAGGAAAGTAGTAAGAATGTTATGTTAACAAATGTTATTGAGCTAGGAGATCAACGGCCATGGACACAGTAAGAGGAGAAGGAAGTTGGAAGAGACTGTAATTGAGGATACTGAAAATCAGGTCAGCTGGGAAGACTCCTTTGTTGTTTTCTTCTTAAAAGTGATAAATCCCATTTCCATTAAAGATAAACATAGGTGGGAATTGGATCACACCAAACACATAAATGAGCAAAAGGAAATGACCTGCTAATATAAATGCTAAATCAGAAGAAAGATAGAAACCACACAGTGTGTGCTATCCTACCAGAAATGAAAAAAAAAAAAAAGAATATATAAAAGAGATTTAATCAAAGGTGAGAAAAGAGTTAGAAAAAGGAAGGGCAGCTTGGTGAATGTGACTGGGAAATCCTGGAAACCAATTGTTCTTCCAGCAGCAGCAATCCAAGGCACGGCAACATGAAGACACTGGACCTAAAGAAGGAAGACTTCAGTCCACCTGGAGAACTGGAAGGAAAATCTCAGAGGACAGCTACCTAAGGGAAATAAGAGATGGATGTTCTTTCAGCAATCCAATATATAGAAGGTAAGTGTAAACTATCTCGGTGGCAGTGAAGAGTGGGAAATGGAAGAAAAGACCATCTTAACAAAATCCTGAGGTCTTCAATGACTGGCAGCTCACCAAGAATAATTTTTTTAATTAATAAAATAAAGCACAAGTGTATAAGAAGAGAAATAGAAAAGCCAATGCACAAAGTAAGATGTAGCAAGAAAGGGAAGGTTCTAAAAAGCATGCTGGAAGTCCTTTAAACATACAAGGTTGGGAAAAGGGATTTCTGCTACTCAGCAGCGGGGGAGCTACAGATGGTGAAAAACAAACAAACAAAAAAGTTTAAGTGCTTTTGTCTCTTTTTGCTTCCATCAGCTAGGACCAGACAGATGCTGCCACTAAACACCAGCAACAAAGCTAGCACCTCAGGTGCTTGGTTGCATCTGGGGAGACTCACTGGAGCATACTCTGAGAATGAGGTGAAGCAGACTCAGAGCTATTGCCTGCTAGTCTCTGAGAAATCATGATAGAAAGGGGAGATTTTTTAAAGACTAGAAGAGGATGAAAGTGGAGCTTATCTTTAGAAAGCACAGGAAAAGGAAACCAAAGGACCACTAAGATGAGCTTCAATCCCCAGAAAAATATCGGAGAAAAATATTAAACAACCTATTTGTAAATATTTAAAGATAATTAAAAAAAAAAAAGAAGTAGAAATCAACAGATCTGTCAAGGATACAGTAATTACCTTCTACAACTGGATATGTGGATGGGAAGAATAGATACTACATGGATTTGTAACTTTAAAAAAGCTGTCCCTACTCTCACGATGTTTTCCTAAGTAAACTGAAGAATCTTGTTGAAAGGGGTCCCAGGCTTATTTAAGAAACCATCGTCTGAAAAAAAGTTATCAGACTTTTGCTGGAAAATGGAACGATGCATTGCACATACCCTAGGTAATCTTGAAAAAAGACAAAAGCGGAACAACAAGAATGATTATAGAAAATGTAGCCCTTGAAAAACAAAGCAAAAAAACACCACAAAAAAAAAAAAAAAAAAGAAGAAGAAAACAAACAAACAAACAAAACCCAAAACCAAATAAAACAAGAAGGAGCAGAGCAGGCCTGTATTCTCTGAAGAACAGACTGAAGGAAAGATGGAATCCCTTCGTGGCTCTAATAGCTGACGTGCCGCAAGAAAAGGGAATAGATTGTCCTTCTACAGAAGGGCTTATATTGCAGTAAATCTCCAGCTAGGATGTGAGGGATTGTCAAGGAAGGTATGGAAGAACTGGTGTTACAGATTTACAAAAACATTAAACAAATGACCCTCAGGTTCAGGCATAGATAATTCTTTACTCAGGACAGTCCATTACAGTCCTGTTTCCCAAAAGTTTAAATTCTGTTTGGAAGCAGATGAACTAACAGTTGTAAATAAATTTCTTAGACTCTACTGTAGTTCATTTTAAAACCAATATATGACTTTAGTCTAAGGCAGGTCAAACAACATGTTTCCATGCTTGACTGTCACAAATTTTGGAAAGATCTAGATTGCAATTTAAATACAAAATTTACAGAAACTTTTAATACATTTATTAACAGAGACAATCTGTGACTCTCTGCGTTCCTTATTTAGCCATCCGTAAATCTATCAGATTTTCAGCTTTCAAAATTAAATTAAATCTGGAACTAAGTAAATACAGAGAAGGCACTGAAGTCTGACAGAAACACTGAGTCAAAATTATCCTGCGATTTTTGTTGGGATGACACTGGTTTTGTGTGTGCATGCCTGTCTCTGTGTGCGCATATGTGTATGTGTGTGTAAACACAAAATACGCATTTGAGCAGGCATAAAATTCCAGATGGGAAAAAAACCAGGCTATTGAATTAAATTACTTTTTATATAAATTACAGAGTGAAGGATTTCAAATCCCTCCACTTCTTGAATAATCAAAAATTTGATCCATATGGAGGTCTCTACATTTGCCATCTAAGACTGTACTCAACAACAGTTACCGTTTATTAGGAATGCTTATGGCTTATAGGATTACCATTAATGAATGGCATATTGAAGGAAAGGTTGAGTGGCCTACTGATACAAGGTTAGTTGCACTAAGAACTGAAAGATGAGGAGCTTTAAGCCCTAGTGTACCTGTATTGGTCTATCTATACCGTCAGAACTGTTTTCCTTACAGCTACTGGGAAGCTTAAATTAGCTGCCTCTCAGAAAGACTCTGAGTTGCTAAAAGAACAAGGTGCTATTTATTTTGCATTTGTTTAAAAAATAATATGTATACCAGAAGGGAACAGTTTAAACAATCAACTAAAGGAAGTCAGTTTTTGAAGTGGAGCAAGACCACCATTTTGCACCAGTGGAAAAACTGAGAAATAAAATGTACTAAAGGATGTATTGTCGAGAGTGGTAAAGGAAGACAGACTACAATTAACCAAGATGGAATATGGCCAAGGCAGAGGCCCAGCAAGCTCAAGTCGTCACAGCCTCTAAGTACCACTCCACTCCCACAGGAGCCCCACCCAAGGCAAATTTTTGTCAGGGCCAAATGACCAGGACAGCTTCCTGTAGCAGTTGATGTCTCCCAGTCTAAGCACTGGTTCAGATCCACGCTGCCTTATACAAGAAATCTGGTGAGATCAGAAGGTTATTGCTGCAAGCCTTTTCTAAGCCCTTATCAGGAAGATGCAAAATGACTAAATGCATATAGCCTGGGGGGATCGGGGCTATTAATAGAGCCCCTGCCAACTGATAACACAGATATGAAGACTGCAAACCAAGAAGACAAGAGGATTGTTCTGAAGCCAAAGATTTCTAAGAATGAGGGAGGGAATCCACTAGAGTGACTTAAACTAAATACTAGAAATATCTGTCTCAGCAACTAGATCTAAATTTTGCAAAGGAACCAGACCTTTGCTTTAACAACTTACCTGAGATGAACTGGCCATACGTTTCAAAGTACTAACCTGTAATGGTCATCAAAGCAGGAATAAATGACTGATGAATATTGTCTATCCCCTAATACCTAATTCTCTGCAAAATGATTTTCATACTTGAAATCAAATGGTGAGGTCGCTCCATGCCCTTTAATTGGCTATTGATCTTTATAAATACAACATTTGTGCTGCACACCAAGTATGGCAGAGCAGCTACTGAAAGGACACCTAGTGGTAACTGAGTATGTCTAGAAACGGCTGGGACTGTTGAAGGGGTGTGATTATAATTGTCACGGGAATTGCTGAACTATTATAAGTTGAATATGCAATATCATATATGAATTTATGTGTCAAACAGACCTAGTCACAGTTTTTTCAACATAGCAAACAGCATTCTTACAAGCACCTTTTAAAAACATGGAATTTAAGCTTAATTTCCTTAAAACTCACTAACAGTCTTTTAAACAAAGGATGCACATGCCTGTGGGACACAGATTGCAAATTGGAATGCTCTGAATCTCTGCATCTTCCGAATGTTCTGCATCAATTTTAGGAATTTCAGATAGCTGAACAGAACTCATAACAGATACGTTCTCCTTGATATTAAAGCCAAATTTCAGCTGGCTCATCATCATTCCTTGGGTCCTCCATAGTGTCACTCTAAAATATCCCAAGCAATTCCTTCCCTTCTCATCTTTCTCTCCTACAAACAGCTGAAGCATATAAATTGTACACATTTGAGCTAATTTTACTCTTTTTTTTTTTTTTTTTCTGTCCATTCAACTTTGTAATAACTTCTTGCCTGTGTTTATTCCAAACCCCTTCATACGTACTAATGCCCTTGTGACCAGGAGATGCCCACAACAGAAAGCTGTACTGCAGATGGAGTCCTGCTGCTCTCATGCAGAGAGGGATTATAACCTTCCTGTGTAGTGACATGCTGCCTCTGGGCAAACACTTGGTTTTCTTGTTTACATCAACATATCATATTACAAGCATAGAACAATTTGCTGACCACTGTCTCTCTTTGATTATTGTTTTTATGTTCTTTTCCAGGTTTCTCTTGTCTATCGAACACTGGTTCCTTTGGATTAATTTTCCCTGAATGAATTAGTACGGTTTTGCTAGGTCATTTTTTCCAGATACATTTTTTTTTTTCTATCCAATTTTATGAGATCTCTGTATGCCACTGGTCTGTTCTCTATCCTCACAGTGTTTATAACAGCTCCCAACTTAATATCATCCTTTGATTTAAGAAGCCACGAACAAGCCATTTCTGCTCTTCTAGCCTCTTTCATCACAACAAAGTTCGAAACACTGGGATGGATATTCTTTCTTTGTTTCTTTAGATGTCTTCCTACCAAAGTTTTTGTTTAAAAAAAAAATACAGCCAACAGATTCTGCCTTATTTCTACACAACTACAAGGAAGTAGATCATGATGTCCTTGAAGGTGTTTGTAGCTCCTGCTCTTACCCAAACATTAGCACATCTTCCTCACACAGCTCTGTTTCCATGGCTCACCTCTCCTGCTCTCCACCCTTCTGAAGCTCCAGCCTGCTCTCTTGTCTTAAAATGGCATGTAGTTTCCTTCCTTTACTATAAACAGTGCTTTCTGTAACCTTAGTTTCATGGTGTAAACATTTAAAAATAAGAATGAAGGGAACACAAACTATGTGTTCAATTAGGCAATTTGAGGATTAAATTAAATGAAATGTCTCAGAACATGGAACATTTCAGAGTAACGAAGTCTGGCTTTATTTGCTTCCTTTTTATCCCATCCCTTTAAAAAAAAGGAGGCAATGGGTCTTAGAAACTCCGTCAGAACAGCAGTAAAGGCAGCTGAAGACAGTTTATTGCTTGTGAATCCGAGAGAAACAAAAGTAAAGCTCAGGGGAAGGGGTTGTAACACTCAGGTATGTGTTCAAAGGGAAGAAGGAGCACTCTGTGAACTGCAGGATGCTGGAGGCTGGGCAACCAGTTGTCACAGTTGACATGGGAGGCTCCTGCTATCAGTAATATCACCATCTGTAATCTGAGGTCAGCTTGTAAAATGCCCCGCAGTCTGCCAAAGCCACTTCAAACTGGCATTTCTTTTATACTAAAATGTATTTTAAAAGCAAGAAACCAACCAACAGATACCATTCTCCAGTCAAAGCCAAACAAATACAGAGCTGCTGTAATAAGGAATGCCAATAGGAGGGAGTAATAAAGAGTAGTAAAGGAAAAATAATGCCCATAAAGAAATACTTCTGCTTATCTCTGCCATCCACCTGTAAGTTTTGGTCAATTATACTCTTTCAAATAGGCTTTTTTTTTTTTTTTTTTTTTTAACAACTCTAGGGAAGGTTTTCATTGTTAAATCCCTACTCCAGCTTTTGCTGTTGTGAACTTTTCAGCAACAGAAGAAACTAAAACTGTCTTTAAATGTGGAAGAACTCTTATTATGTACATCTGAACATATACACTTGGCGTTCATTGTGTGGCGTGCCAGGCAGCTACAAAAAAAAAAATTGTAGCCTACTACAGCTTTAGTCAGCACTTTAAACTTTGGATCTCACCCTGAAAGAAACTGATCTTTTCTGGCCTTTCAAGCAAACCCATTTCCTCTTGGCATACAGCAAGCACAGGTAATATGATAGTTGCTTGACTTTCACATCGTATTTAAACAGGTATTGCAAATGTAGGCGATAATAGCTTCAAAAAGGGAGTGAAAATAAGCTACAGGTATTATATCTTCCCCGAGCCTCTTTTTTGACAGTCATGTTTTCCCAGTTCCTAAAGCCTGCTGAGGAAGGGTGGGGGTTACCCCATCATTTGGTGAAAAACTCACAAACAGCATAGGAAGAAATGCACAGAATTTTCAATACAACATCTTCTTCACAAAATAAGTTCAAAATCAGATCCTCTTTTTCCTCCCTTATCAATATAACACTAGTTGTTAATTTTACTCATGTTAAGTATAAAGCACCAATAAATTAGAGGGAGACTTTTAAAGAGATACTGATATCTTAAAGAGATCTACCTTGAAAGAAACTTTTGACTCGGAGATAGCTGACACTAAGGCGCAAGACGGAAAGTTTGTCCAGCTTCGATATGATGTCAGGTGGAAAAGGCAGGAGGCTGGCCAGATGGTCCAGTTCTGCGTTCAGACGGTCCCTGTGTCTCTTCGAAGGATTTGATTTTTCATTCCCAACTGCAGGCCTTCTGTGGTGGAGAACACATGTTTTACCTCCAGATAGTACAACCGGAGACCGAGGTGTTGGCTGCAATTAGTTGATAACAGGAATATTTAACCTAGCTCTATGAAAATCCTTAAAGCTTCTGCCCCCCGACAAAAAGAGATTTACCATAGTGCATAGGCATCGACTTGGCCTCTCTTTTCACATCTGTCCACTTAAAAACAGATGAAGAATTGATACTTTTTACTAAGGATGTTCTCACCTTCGGGGAATAGGTACTATCTTCATATTCCAGTCAATAGCACAAAAAAAACCAATTTCTCAGCCACGTTGTACAAACGAGGGTCAGAACAGCAAAGGAAAATTACCATGACCCATTCAATACCCACTGTATTCATTCAAAGCATGTTAGTTCCCTCAGTTTAATAACTCAAAGTTAACCTGTGGGGCAGGAGATAATTAAGAAAAGAGCTTGTCTTTAGACATGATTTTAAAAACTGTGGGAGGGAAGGTGAAGAGATGGTCCTTCCTCAAGCTCAAAAACCCTGCGAACATTCTCACATTTACCTTCCTACATCAATAATAAAAATAAGGATTTGGTTTCTCACTGAAGAACATCAGTAGTCCTCCCAAAACATAAAGACTAACGTTAGTCAGATTTCTAAGTCAAGCACTCCTAGTCCATCCCCATTTCATGTCCCCCTCAGAAGAGCTATTGGGAAGATGCTCTAAGATTAAATACATGACAAATGAGGAAGCTCAATTCTGGGGAGTCCACTGATACTCTTCTCACAGAACGTGTATGCTGTTCTCAAGGGGAAAGGGAAAGGGAAAGGGAAAGGGAAAGGGAAAGGGAAAGG
>JANVCC010000276.1:3796218-3820172 GCA_025345505.1 Todiramphus chloris collaris | reverse complement strand
GAAAGGAAAGGAAAGGAAAGGAAAGGAAAGGAAAGGAAAGGAAAGGAGGTGCACCTTCACACAGCCATGGGAACCTGATTTCCAGCATGACAGCTACAGATGATCAGTGCTGAAGCACAGACTTGTCAATTAAGCAAGACATGAGTGGTAAGTGTGAGAAGCTGATTATCTCCAGCAGATAGACATTGTTAGACCCAGCAGTAGTCATGCACATTATCCAGGAATGAGCCATAGGCCTCTGGAGCCATAAACTACATGGATCCACCATCTGAGAGGGAGTGCAGCAGCCCAGTGCTATGGCTGAGCAGACATCTCCCAGGGGACTGGGTGCTGTGTCTGCTGCTCTTCCACTCACTCTCATAATGCCCGTCTTCAAGTCCTTACTGTAGCACATTGCCATATTCCTCCTGAGGCACATTCTTCAGAATAACTTCAAAAAGAAGTCAAGGAGGAAAGGATGAAAAAATACGCAAGAGTGGGAAATGGTAGCCAAGGAAAATAGAGGTGTGCTAGCAGTTTCCACATTCACCTCATTAAAGGCAAGGATTGTAGCTTAGGTAGCCCATCTGGTGCTCCAGTGAAGAATCAGAGTAAACTTAATTATTTGTAGCACTTCACTACTGCATTTCCATGTTCCACACAATTTACTGTATTTTTCAATCGTTATTTAAATTTTAAGCATTATTATTTCACAAGGTGGTTAAAGGGTTAAATTACAACATTTGCATGTTCCCTTCTTATAAGTACAGTATTAATTTATAATTGTAAATGTGATTAAAAAAAATCATTTTGTGTTTAGGAATTTAAAAATAAAATAATTAATAATAAAATAATTAATAGTAAAGTTAATTGAAAAAAATCAATGTTTTGTACATGTGATTGCTGCTAACTGAAAACCTCTTAACGCAAATTAGGTCTGAAAAATTCATTGCTACTTTTGAAAGCCTCACTTCATTTTAAGAGGACAACACTGATGGAGAGAATGACTGAGAAATATGTTTGAAGCAGATGCCAGTGAAAATATATAATTCCTGCTTTTTCATTCAACGTTACCGATACTGATTAGTGGCCCTTCAACAGACTGAGCTGCTTTTGAAGATGTGGAGGAGATTTTGCTGACTGGGATCAATAAGTAACTTTCCTCTACTAAGGAGAGGAAATATGCAGCAAATAATGTAATCAACAAAGAAGGAATTCTCTTTTTTACTTTCACTGCACTATGTTTCAAAAAAGGGGGTACATATTGGGAATTATTCTTTTGCAGTTCACCCTAAAGCTCAGCTGTCCTCACTATGACAGCAAAAGCATGTCTGACCTGCGGAAAGCAGTAAATCTGTGGAATATGGCCTATAGATGAGGAGAAGCTAAAGAACATAAGCTTTTACTAATTGCTCTTTACATCTGACAAACCAGCTGAAGCACGGAAGCAATTTAGGACACAAAAAAAAAAAAAAGGAAAATTAGACTGATGAGTTCAAGGGGTAAAAACTGTCAAGCTTAACATGAAAAAGAAATTTTTCAAGCCTATTTACCACATAAAATTGTGACTGCTCTGCACCAGAGAGTATGGGTTGAGGCAATTACGTGGACTGCATTTGTACTGAGCATAAGGAATAGTTTTCTGGAGATTGCAGGGGATGGTGTAAAAAGACTACAGAAGAAAGCTCAGGACAGAGTCTTCCTGAAAAATTAAGGAAATGATTCAGTAAGGGAGTGAATCCAAACAAACAGAGGTTTGATGTAAATGGTAATTAGGTGCCAAGTGGATGTGATTTAAAACAATGCAAGTTCCATGGAAAGCCCAGCTTAGCTATCCATAAACAGAAAAGGGCAGGCAGGAAAATTCTTCAATGACCTGTTTTGAGGCAAGTGGAAATTCTAGCCCTTCTTTTGAGCTGAAAGTAGAAGGTGCTTTTTGTACTTGTATTAAAATGGGGATTCTCAGACTGTGAATCAGATCTAAACAGAGCCATAGCACTCACTCTACCATACCTCTTTTACTCTGCTTTTCATACAAAACTATTACAGTAAAGTAACACGTGTAATTAAAACAATAAAACTGGTACTTCCTTCTTTGCACTGTTAAACTGTTCAAATCCTGCTCTGCCATAAAAAGTGGTCATACCTGTGTAAGTCCCCTGTGAGCAGTCGCTGTTTGGTAGGAACCAAGTGTGGGAGCTGGTGCAGAGAAGGCTTTCTGTGTTGGTGGTACGTAAGGCACTGAGCCATTTACACTTTAGTGACTCAGTGTGCCCATGACACATGGACTGACACTAGTGTAAACCAGTCTGGGGAGCTTGCAGAGGAATTTCCTGCAGCTACAGCTCTGTCTGCTGTTCGCTACCCTCTCAGAGAGCCCTACCCTGGTGACGAAGAGTTGACTCTGAGTAAGTTTTTTAAGTATGCTGAACTGTTAAACCAGCAGATGATCTAAACTGAGAAAAAATCTAATCATTCACTATGACAGCAAGCTTTCAGTGAGAAGGGAAAGGGAAGAGAGAGACCACAAGATGCAACAGATAGGCTAAGTGCAAAGTAACAGCAAGATGTTTATCAGGTCCGTACTGACCAGCTCCCACAGCCACTGAGCTGGGCTTGGGCATCGCAGAGGAATCCAGCCAGAGCTGAGCTTCAGTGCCAGCCGTATATGTGCAAACCATCTCCTATGAGTGAAAAGGACCAACTGAAAGTTGTCTGAAGGGAAGGGGGACCTTTGACACCTTCTACCTCTCCTGGGCCTTCGCGGTAAGGAGAGGCAAAAGCAGAACTAAAGGTTAAGAAGACATGACAATGGCAGAGCACACTAGAGGTGGGATAGTGTGATACCAAGTAGGAGGAAGGGCTACGCCCTACAGAGGCCTTCAAATGTGAACTAGGAAGCAGGAGAGTGCTGCACCTCCTGAGGTCTCTGTTTACCCTGGAAAGGGATCTGTCTGGAATGGGCAGTTCGGAGCAGTCGCAGATAGGCTTGGAGCTAAGGCAGCTGTAGCTTGCCTTTAAAGAGCTGTAAAATGTTACAATAAATGCTTTGTGGAGGGAGAGAGTTTTACAAGATGCCAGGGTCTGAGACAAAGATGTGGCTGAAGCTCTCAAATGGTGACTGTCCTGACACAGCTTATAATTTCCAGTATAATTTCAGCACAGTGATTTTAGTGTGAGGTTAAGAACTCTGTCTCTTTAGTTTTCACATGCTTGAACTACCAGTAAAATGTTACATTTCCACAGGAAACAAACACTTGGTAGAAAATATTTCCTTTAGTCAAAACCCCATTTCTCTGGCTGAAAAGCACATCTGATGGAAATTTTTCAATCAGGAGAGGCTCCAGGTGTTTGAACCAGTTCCATAAAAGTCAAAACTCTTTCTTGTAGATCACTTTTAATGGGGCTTGTTTGGAAGGTTTCTGAAGCAAAAAGAGAACAGCTAGGGGGTTTTCTTTATTTGCATGTATAAAAGTAGAACTTGAAACTGATTGTCTGAAGATTGGCAACCTAATGAAGATAATCTCTCCTACTTCCATGTAGAGAGGAAGAATGAAACATATCAGAGCTTCCTGGTAAAACAAGTTTTCCCACACATTCTTCCAACGTTCTTGTGGATCTCTGTATCACTATTCTGTAAAACTACACTCAGAATAGAATTTCTTTGACTGAAAAACCCACAAAGTAGTAAGAAATACCATTCTGTGACACTCTGGATTAAAAGGTAGCTGCAGGATCGCCACCTGGCTTAACAGCCTGATCACAAACAGTTGATGGAGAGGCAGAGAGCTGGCCTCCTGGGATGCACTGTTCTGCAAGGGGAAAAACTCTGTCCCATGAATCCTGGCCTTCAAAAGGACTAATCCATTAAACCCTGCAGAAATCCAAGCATTCTGCTCAGACTGACACCTGAGCTCACTTACTGCTTTGTCAAGAGAGGAATCATTATTAGGACTGGCCAAAGAATTCCCATCAAGTTTTTTTCCTGTGAACAGCTACCTCTCCCACAACAGGTGGCAGCATCTACTATGATTCAATTAACAGGCTATGTCTACTCTTCTAAATTCAAGATAAAATACTTGAGGCAGCATAACAGTAAAGATACCCCGGAGTCCTGAAATGTCAGTAAGTCCCTGTGTGAGGGAATGAGCACAGGAAAGGCTTACCAGAGATCAAGTCCACAAACAAGTAAGATTTGAAGAAGAGACCAGTGTTGCTAGGAACTGAGAAATCATCCCCAGCAAATGATGAGCAACCAACCACAGAAAACAGAGGACTGTCTCCAGTATGGGAGCTCAACAGTCTGATAATCTTGATTCCTTTTGTTTTAACCAAAACTGATCTTCTTGTCTTGGCTGGATAAACTCATGCTCAGGTACTTGTACTGCAATCTCATAGCAAAGCTATTTTCAAGGTAGCATTACTGCTGGTGGCTCACAAGGTGAACACTTGGCTCCATCCAATTCAGTGACAATTTGCCTCTGATTTTGTTGAAGCCAGAATTTCATAAAACATTCCTGAGGACATTTACATCCTTTATGAACAACTAGTTTTCTTAGCCATTGCATTTATCTGGAAGTCCTGTTCAAGAGAAGTATTCCTACCTAGCATATACAGTCCAAAGATGAAGCTTCATGTTTCTTAAGGCAACTGCAATTCTCCTTCCTTTCTCATAAAACTTATGATTCATAAACTGTTCTGTAGAGAGGTAATTTCATGTACTGGAGAGGTTCCATACCTCATGCAGTTATAAAGCTAAAAATCCACGTCCATACTTGAAGAGTAGTGCAGAAATATTACATACACTGTGGATTTAACACTCAGATTTTGCAGGAAGAATCATTTTCATATGTCATTATCTTTGTCTATTGACATTGTCACCTATGATATATTTTACACTTAAAGAAATATTTAAGTGGGAACAAGTAGTTCATGTACAAATACTCTGCAAAATCAACATATTTCACTCAAACATTCAGAGAAACTTCCCTTTGAATTTAGACCAATATACACAATTTTAAGCCAGTGGGTTATTTTTAGAAGTTCTGAATGACTGAAAATAGGGAAATCTATTTTAGTTACCTTCTCATCCTTAAATTGTCTGTGAAGGCCACCAGTGTGAGTTCATAATTTTAACACAGTAGAAATGTGTGTTTCATAACCATATAATCAAGTGTAACACAGAAGACATGGGACGATTATATTAAAAAGCTTAATTTCACAGCGTGGTTTATGGCATCTGGCAATCATTTTACATTTGAATGATAGCAACTTTTTTTTGCTCCCATTTCAAGCATCTTGTAGTAACAACTTCTTATTGCTTTTTTTTCATTTTCTGCTTTGCCTTCACACATACAGTTCCTCTCTCCCATTTTTCTCCTAATGAAAGTGATCCCATAGTAAATAGTGTTTTGAATATGATGTATTCTTTATGCAAAAAGTGAGTCACCAGTCTGCTTTTTCAGTTGGCTGAGCTGACCCACTTTCCAGGCTTGCGGATGTTGGACTTAGCGATGCCCCAAGCAGGGCTTAGCCAAGGAAGGGGGAAGGGGGGAGTGCAAAGCCAGTGCACCGGTGCCACTCCACACACAGCTTCTCAAAAGGCTCCTTGAACAGGCGGTGGGCAGCACAGAAGCACAGAGGTGGTAGCCACCTCTCCAGCCCATTGCCCAGCTGACATTTAGCCCACCAGTATCTTCTGCCTACAAAAAAGTGCTGTCTCTCTCTGGTCCTCATGGCAGCATACTCTGCAGTACACAAAACCATCACCCCTGGCCTCCTCCTGGGACACCTAGTGATAGGTAAGGACAGTTTGACACATGCTCAGCATCCTTTCTGGAGCCAGTCTTAACCATGAGGAGACAGCCTCCCAACCAGCAGGTTCTCACTGCAGAGAAAGAGGTGAGGTCTCTCCTGTGTCAGCAGACCATGGGAGGAAGGGACTCCTTCTACCTCGTTTCTAGCATGTACATTCAGAGGGAGATGCCTCCTGATGAATATGATACTTAACTGTTTCTGAATGGGTTTCCGCCTTTTCCTCCCAGCATATAGGCATTCCCCCGGAGGAATCATTGTTTTGATGCTGAAAAAGAAAAGGAATAGATTTCTTAGTTTAGAGTTTTCTATGTTTCATACTGCTGTACAAAATGACAGCACTAAGAAAGTCCAACCAAGGAAAATGTTTGTTCCTTGAGTGTGGCATTCAACAACACTAAAAACCACAGTGGCATTAGTTAAGATAGAAGCTTAAGGCTTATTCCAATTTCCTACTTTAATATTATTAGAATATTGATATTTATATTCAATTTTCATTTTTTTAAATTAAGGATACTATACATGGTATAAGAATTGGTATAAACCACATCCTGTTTACTCAATATCCAAAATTAATTTTTTCTTTCTTTCTAGGCTCATTTTTAAATCCAGCTAAACAAATAAGAGGGAATAATACTACCCATCATATTCTGCAGGGAGGATTTCACAGCTTTTTTAAATACACAGGAATATTGCCTTCCACTGCTGACTCTGTGGTACGTAGGATGCAATAATTCAAATCAGCATTTTCCCAGGTCCTCACATCCTCATTTTTCAAGTCTGAAAGTGTATCTGTCGGCAGCTCAAGAAGTGACACACGGCATTGTGGTCAGCACCAGGACCCAATGCAGTGCTGACAGAGGTGACAATTTTCAGGCAAAACTTAGCCTTGTTACTGCTGTGTTTGAGCATGTTAGCCTTAGAGACACTGCATGCTCTGAAACAAGTCTCAGCTGAATATCAAAGTCTCTTGATTTTCTGTCTGGAAGAGTAATGTAGTCTTTCCATGTGCTGTTCAACAGTGGGTGCATGCTGCCTGAGAGGTTACTCTATCTCAACAGTGTTCGCTGCTTTGTGTAAGATGTAAAATTAAGGGGAATTTCTAACCAAATCTCATGCTACTGAAGACACATATGTCATGTAATGGAAATCATAAACTTACTGATCTTGATTTAAAAACTGTTTAGAGAAGCTTTACTTTTCATTGAAAGACAGCTTTCTGATAACTAGAAACCTTTTGCTTTCCAGCTTAAATTTGTTCATGGTCATTTTATACCCATTTGTTCTTCTGCCAACATTGTCCTTTAGTTTAAATAGCTCTTCCTCCTCCATTGTGTTTACTCATTGGTGTATTTTTAAATATCAGTCATATCTTCAGCCAGCCTTCATTTTTCTATTCTAGGACAACCCAAACTCTTTTATTCCCCTCTCATGTTACAAGCTCTTTATTCTTCCTATCATCTCAGGAGCCTTTTATTTTCTCATTTCAGTCAATCTGTCTAAAGGATGGGTAAACATAATCATGCACAGTATATTAAGTAAAATCTAGAAGTAGTTCATACATGCATATATACATTTATTGACAAACCACCGATTCTTTATGGGAATTAACTCACTTGACAGCATTTTCCTTTTTCATAGCCATTATAAAATCCACAGCTCACAGTCATCCTGTGGTCACCTAATATGCACCGTTCTCTCTCTTCATGTATAACTTCCAACAAATACGTGCATGGAGGAAATCTAACTTTCAGTGCCTAGTCATCCCATTCACACAAATAATCTCCAGTTCGTTTCTGTTAGGTGAGAATTGTATCCCCTTCTGTCTTTGTGGTGAAAGTAACTAAGTTCATTGGTACACTTCTGGTTTTGCATGAAATTTCTTAGTAAAAATATGATTGTCTCCAAACCAATAGTTGAAGGACTCTGCTTGTGGTTTCCCTCCTGATCACTCATTTTCCTTTCCTGTTGACAGAGTTCCTTCCCTCAACCCTGTCAATTCTTTGCTAGTCCTCAGCAGCAGAGCATCCTTCACTAAATTAGGACAGATTAGGTCTACCGTATTTCCCTCATATGGAAAATCAGTTATTGTTTCAACAGAAAGCTATCACATTACTTTGTCAAAATCATCTAAATCCACATTCCATTTTTACTCCATTAGACAACTAACCAAAGACATAAATGGTTCTTTCTTTGAGAATTCATTCTAAAAAGATGCGTAATATATAGAGATCAGACAAATAGGTCAGTAATTGACTTCTCTCATTTGATGGTGGAAGCATCAGTCATTCTGCAGTTGGTGCACTGTCAGGTACAGAGTTCTTCCAGAAATACACAAAACTGGTTTTTTCACTGTTGCTGGGATGATTTCATGTGACACCAGATGGACAAACTGCCTGGCCAAAGTCTGTGAGGGATATGATACAGTAAAAACTTCTTCAGGTTAAGAAAGTCTGTTTATCTCACAGCCTTTCCTTAGATAAACCCTTCTTACCACCTTCAAAGATCTTGTTAGGATAGTCTAGTCTACAAACTCATCTTTTGCAGCAGTCTGACAGTTTTTAAGATTTTGTCTACCCTGGTGGCTTTTCTCCTCCTGTAGGAAGCTGAAATGGCTTGAAGATACCAAAAGAACTGCTGCAGTTTCTTGTGAGACCTTACATCAAAAGATATTTTCTTTATATTTGTAGTATGTTGACCCTGGCTGGATGTCAGGTGCCCACCAAAGCCATTCTGTCACTCCCTTCCTCAGCTGAACAGCGGAGATGAAATGTAACAAAAGGCTCATGGGTCAAGATAAGGACAGAGAGAGATCATTCACTAATTTCCATCATGGGCAAAACAGACTTGACTTGGGGAAATTAATTTAATTTATTACCAATCAAATCAGAGTAGGATAATGAGAAATAAAAACTAAACCTTAAAACAACTTCCTCTCACCCTTCCCTTCTTCCCAGGCTTAACTTCCTGGGCCACCCCTCCAGAGGCGCAGAGGAATGGGGAATGGGGGTTGTGGTCAGTTCATCACACGTTGTCTCTGCTGCTCCTTCCTCTTCAGGGGAGGACTCCTCACACTCTTCCTCTGCTCCAGCACAGGGTTCCTCCCACGGGAGACAGTCCCCCACGAGCTTCTCCAAAGTGAGTTCTTCCCACAGGCTGCAGTTCTTCACAAACTGCTCCATCATGACCCTTCCACACTGTGTAGACCTTCAGGAACAGACTGTTCCAGAGTGGGTGGCCCATGAGGTCACAAGTCCTGCAAGCAAACCTGCTCCAGTGTGGGCTCCTCTCCCCGTGGGGCCACAGGTTGTGCCAGGAACCTGCTCCAGCAGGAGCTTCCCATGGGATCACAGCCACCTGCTCCAGTGTGGGGTCCTCAACAAGCTGCAGGTGGATATCTGCTCCACTGTTAATCTCCAGGGGGGCAGCCTACCTCACCATGGTCTTCAGCAGGTCCGTCTCGGAGCTAGCTGGCGTTGGCTCCACTGGATACAAGGGAAGCTTCTAGCAGCTTCTCACAGAAGCCATCCCTGCAGCACTCCCACCCCCCACTCCCCCCCAAAACCTTGCCACGCAGGCCCAATACAATATTGTAATACTTTTGTATTCTGAGTCCTTCCCGTCCATAATATGAGTCTATGACTCATAGTTCATGTTTCAAAACAGTGTCACATGCCAGACTTCCCTTCTCTTGCCTTCATGAGCAAAATTACAAGGAGGAGAGAGACTTGGACAGCATAATTCAACTGAAAACTGAAAGTTAAGAGTTCATTCAGTTTCCCAAAAGGACCACTTTGTTTGAAAACCCATTCTGGTTCAGTTGATGAATATGTGACAGCAAACAGAAATAAATAAAAAGACTTCAGTATATTCAAACAACTGAAAACCAGGAAATAACTAGCAAACAATATGAGCTAGAATTTATGAAGTGTAAAATGCTGGTTAAGAAAGATAAAGGCCCAAAGGAAAATTCACAAGTTGCAGTGCTAAAGAGGAAAGATAGTATGCTTTTTAGAAGAATATTATGAACAAAAGAAGTCTAAAATTGCATATAGTGGTTATTATATGGAAATGGACGCATGTTAGAACTGCATAAAAGCTAAGAGTGTTCAACAGATTTATTTCAAGTATTTGAAGAGAATTGTGCCCTTGTATCAAACAAGAATAAGCCACGCACTCTTCAGGCTTTCTACAGGAACTTTCTACGGAATTAAGACAAGAGATTACCACAGCACCATGGTGTGAAGCACTGCCTCAGCAGCTGAACACCGATGTCTCAGATACGTGTACAGCCAAGAGGTGCTTCTGCTGCTGCTACTAATGTCAGTAGTGGCGTGCAGACAAAATCAGTTTGAGAATGCATAAACATGAAGTCAGAAGGCTCATGGATAATGCTCCTAAAATACAGCTGAAAACAGCACGTGAAGTTGTTGAGCTGCACAGAACCATAGACCAAGAAATCATTGCTTCTACAAACTGGACAAGAGCACATATTTATGGTCCCGCTTGGACTGTAACCTCTTCTGGTGGTCTGGAAACTCTGGTCTCCACTGCTGGGGCAGAACAGCCCATCTCCACTGCTGCTGGAGGCTGGGGGCTTCTTCCCCTAACAGCCCACCAGCCTCATGTGTGAATGAGAAACAGGAAGAATTTAGGAGGGACTTGGCTGCTCAGAAAAATTGTGCTCTTTAGTTTCTCTTTCTCTCGTGTTGAGAATGCTCACATGCTTTCCCTCTGTTTTAGGGAGGATGAAGACAAACCCAAGGCAGAAACCTTCTCCCCTCTAGCAGCAGGAGAGGGGGCTTACAAGCTTGAAGAGCTTCAGGAGGAGGAGAGCTGGAATGGGAAGATATGGGCCATGATCATTCACTTTCTTAGGTCAGATGCTTTTAATCACTGCTGACATTAAGTTGTAGTGAATGTCTGAACACTGGGGAAATCCAAAGGACTGAAAGACAGCTGCTATAGGATGATCTTCAGAGAAGGGAAACAAAATGATCTGGATAACCACCGGATGGGAAGACTGACATCCATCCCAAGCAAAATACCAGAAAAGCTGATAAGAAAGACAAATGACAACACTTAGCAGAATTCTATGGAATATCATGCTCTTTGGAGTGAAAGTAGCTCAATGAGAACTTACCACCTCTAGCTGATAAAGGAATTAATTTCTATTAGTAAATCACTGAATGCAGCAGCACAGCATTGTGATTTTAAAGAGCCACAATGAAGCACTATAGTGCACAGTTTCCATAAGCAAAGAATTTGTCAAGTGATGGATCCAAAATTTTTTTTAAAAAGCATAATTGTAGAGAATTCACTTCTAAATAGAAAGGTTTTTATAAAGATCTTACGGGCATCAAGATTCAATACAAAGCCATTGGTGATAATATTTACAAAGTTATAAAAATTTAGAAGAGTGCTAAATACTGCTGAAGGCACAGTGAAACAGAGCAACCTGGAGTGCCCGGCAGGCTGCTTCTGTTTCTCCATAATGCATTTTAATCCAGCCAAATGCAAACACTTGCATCTCAGAACAGGGAATGAGAGTCATTGCTACTGAATAGGGACTGCATACTAAAGTGCCAGTGATTCTCAAAAGGAATTAGGGATCAAGGTGAAAAATGAATACAATCCATAACCTGAGCTCCCCGGGAAAGTGGCTCCAGAAGCAGCTAATGCAGTTGCTGACCTAAGGGAAGTGATATTACCTCTGTTTACAGATATGATGAGACTGATGCTGGAACAGTGTGTACAGTTCCCATCTAAGTGTTTTTAGAATAATGTTAGAAAGGAGAAAGGGTGAGGAAAGGAGCTAAAAGAAAAAAACTAGCAGGCTGACTTTAGGATTAGGTGACTCAAGTGAAGTACTTTCATGAGGAAGATATGGGTGCTGTATTATTTTAATCTGAAACATAGCAAACACTTAGAAAATAAAGCTGAAGCCAGATACATTCAAATAAGAAATAAGACATTAATCTGTAACAGCTGAGCATTTAAACACGGCAGCAATCTGTCTTGAAATCACTGTTAGATGCCTTTCTGAAATGTACACTTTAGCCTAACAGAAGTTATGCTTAAATTAAATACAAGCAGTTGGGCTGAATGCAGGCATACTCAGGAAAAAGGAAAAAGAAAAAAAAAAAAAAAGATAATTTGGTAGCTTTGGTAGCTATAGGAGGTCAAATTACATTATCCAATGATCTCTCCTTTCATTACATTTTATGAATCATTTCCTGCCCGAATGTGATCACATACCATGCATTCAATGCCTGAACTACATGAAAAAAAAAAAGAGCACAGCTTCGAAGAGGCGCAGGTTTCGAAGAGGCAGCCTGGGAATAAGGAAGTTGTGTTCTCACCCCTGCTGCACCGCAGAACCGCGGCACGGCTTCACGGACAAAGCCAGAAGGGGATGGTGCTGGAGCAGAGCTCGGGGTTTCGCAGGATTCTGCGCTGCTTCTACCCCGGGAGGCAGTGGCTCTGCAGAAAGACTTCCACTTGCAACCAAGAGAATAGAAATCTATCTGCCCGCTGTCAATAAATTAATTGTGATTAGCACATTTATGCCAAATGTTTTGCTTCTGATGAACGGTCGTGTTGTAGGAGAAAATCTGATAACAGCTTTGGACATAACCATCTTTGCCGACAGCGTGCAATACTGTGTCCAGAAGCAGCCACACTGCAAGAGAAACTGGAGCAAAGAGTCACAAAAATTAATATTAAAGGCTGAGAAAATGAGCCCCACAGTCAGAGTCCAGGAGCACGGGCTGTTTGGGTTATCATGAAGCACAGCAACAGGGAACTTCCTCACAATAAGTAACTGCATTATGTAAGAAACAAACATTTCATGACAGAGATCGAGCTAATTCTAGTGAGATCAAATTTGCAGAATTTGAAGCTAATTAAATTCAAACTACAAATAAATGAGGATAACTATTAAAATAATTTAGCTGGGGCTGTAGAGGACTCTCCATCACTGAGCAATATTTTAATCAAGAGGTTTTTCTTAAGAGAATTATTAGACCTGTGTGAAGAGTTTGTTTAAGGATGTCTGATGGTCTGTGTTATACACGGGATCGAAACAAGATCACGCTGGCTTTTTCTGGCCATAATGATTACTTTTCTGCCTCAATTTTCTTTCCAGGGAAAAATGAAGAAAGTTCATTCACAAACCCGAAGAGCTGTTAGAAATGTGAATTGACTAATGAAAAGGCATTCTAATGCTTGACTTACAGAGGGAGTTCTGCAAGTACCGGGGATCATACCTTGGGCTTACAACACAACTAAAGCTGTCTGACATGGCATATATAAAATCTCTCTTTATTCTCCTTTAAAGAAATTATGTACAAATTTGGCTATGTTTGGAACTTCTGAAAAAAAAATCCAGTTCGTGTGTGCTCGGGAGACTTGTAGTCTGACAGTTATCTATAGCTTCTGCCCAAGCTGAGCACACGTCATCCCCTTCATTCCTCCTACAGGCATCTGCACTATACATATGCATTCCCATGTGCTTCACATGCCTCCCCTCGGAGCAGCAAAGGCAGAGCCAGACTTTCCCTCACGCTGTTCCTCCCCATCCTGGTGTGCACTCCCTGCTCCCGCCGCTGCCGCCCAGAAACAAGGGACTCCAGATACAAGGCACAGGAATAAGGAGTTGGCCATGAGAAGGACTGGGAGGCTGACTGAGACCAGGCAGGGAACCGACAGTAGCAGGCTGTTCATAGTCTGTGGAGTCTCAGCATCCCCAGTTGCAGACAGATGCTGTGCTCCACAACCCTCCATCGAGGGACCCCTGAGGAGCACTACTTTTGAATTGCCATTAGGACTTCAAAGTAACCATCCAAAGTTGGGGACTTTTGCCAGAATTAGGTGGCCTGTGCCTTCCCCCTGCAGTCTCACGCCCGGGTCTCCTGCAGGCTCCTCTGCCATCACTGCCTGTGCTATGGGAAGAAGCCTGAGCACACGGAGCCAGGCCCCTGCCCCGCTCCAAGAGCTCAGGGATGGGATCGGGGCTGTGCAGAGGCTGTAGGAATGAGGGCTGCGTGATTCAAGGCACGCGACTACAGCCAGTGACGTCAGAGGCATCAACCCTTGTTTTCTGGGAGCCTTGCTCTGATTTCTAAAAGTGATGAGCACCCGGTGCTGCAGCTGAAGGCACCCGAAACTGTGCTCCGAATGAACACGCACCAACGGCTGCGGCTGCTGAAAAATCACCTCCTGAGAGCCTGGCATTGAGAAAATGAGAATACATCTTTCAGATTTATCTCTGCTAATAAGACCGTATGTCTCAGCAGTATAACAAAGACATTAGATATCTTAATTAGATACTAGAGCCACAATTATCACAGAACAGTCTGTGACAAAATGAATAGCACTGTGTTTGCGTGGGATTTGAACAGTGTGTTGTAGGGAGCTGGAGCCACAAGGTAAACAAGGGTAATAAAAACAAAATACACAACAACATACATTTTTAGCATGAGATTAAGTTTAGTGCCTGCTCACATAGGTGAGGAATTCACATCTCATCTTTATCTCCCATGTTTCCTAATGTGCAAGGTTCTGCCTTTGAAACATGGCAGCCCTTTGCTACAGGGTGGGTACGCAGCTACACTCTTCAGGAATCTCTAGTAGAACAATAATTTCAATCACTATTCTTCCCTCACAAATGAGTTCATTCGGGGACTAAATTATCTCATCAGCCCTCCTTTTTTTTTGTTTATATAAGAAAGCCTGAAATTAAGTTCAAGGAAACTTTTTTTGAGCTTTGAGGATGTAAATAACTAACTTTTAAAAAAAGCTTAGATGAAAGTTTGGGGTTTTTTTAAGGGGTTTTAAAAATTAAGCTGTTTTTAGATCGTCTACCACACAGTGTCCCTTCAGGAAGGATATGGACAATAGCACACATAAAAAAGCACCAAAAAAATAAAATAAAATCAGATTGGGCATATGTCTGGTAAAATCCCTTCTAGTTAGCGGAGTGGCAGCACTTTCTACCAGACCTGACTTCGGTCTGCCATTGTTCTTTGCCACAGACCATCTGAGGAGAATATAGGGGTGCCAGGGCAGCCAGACTGCCCTTGCCATAGCACAGTGTGAGCAGTCACAAAAAGTTTTGCTGAGGCATTTAAGAGATTGTCTGAACCATATGGATTATTTGATGATTAACAAAACACTCAATCTCGTACTGCAATCTGACCCTCAGCAGGGATATTAGTGTAGCATGCTTCACCTTTAAACTCTCAGGAACATAGTATCTTTGAGATCTATGTCCCTCTGTTATGTTTGCTGGAACCTGACTAACAGGTCAAAAGAATTACTGTCTAGAGACTGAAAAGCAGATGCTGTGAAAGCCTAAGTATCTTTTCCATAGCAAATTTGACCAAAAGCAGTAAGCTAGATCAATGAAATAGTTCTGTCATGAATGACTAATGTGGCAGGGCCTTAGTTCAGCTGCCTTCAACCTACAGCTAGTTCAGGTTCTGGGAGCAGCTTTAGGCTGGCAACACAGAGCTCAGTACAAGCTAACAACTCATGTATATTTATCAAGTGTATATATAACTTTTCAGATAGGTTCTGCCCAGATTTTGCTCTGTGCTGTCATGGCAGTTCATCAAGTGTGCCTGCTTCATTAGCTTGTCTACACTGCTCCACAATTATGAGGGACAAATGCCCTTAGATAAAAGCAGTAACAGGATCACCTTGAATGGGCTTTGTCACATTTCTCACGAGACACGTGTGGCCCTGCATTGACTGGTTTTTGTGTTGTCTTCTCCTCATGCCCAGCTCCTCTTTTCCACCATAAGGTGCTACATATTCCAGCACCCATACTCCACTGTGATGGGGTGACCTAGACATGTCACTGTGAGTTGCAGAACTAGCTGCAGGTGGAAAATGCAACTATGAACTACAAAGCTGTGCTGGTCCTCCAGACCTCTTCTAAGCTCACCAGCACCCCTGGTGTTACTTTCCCAACCACCTGTGTTTTAATACCGTACTTGTCATTTCATCAGACTTTGATTGTCTGGGGTTTAGGGTTCTCTTTGAAATACTAGAAGAAGAATCTTTGATAAGAATATTTATCAACCTGCATCCACCAGGCCAAAACAAGAAGTGTGGTGTGATTTTGGAGCAAATGCTAACAGCATGATGAGAAGCCCTGATTTATGCATAGGGTTATAGAGAAAAATTAAGAGGATTGAACAGATGAGACAAAGACAGAAACATTAGGAACCACTTTTAGGAGTTTTCTACTGTAAAGCCAAAATGGAACTAATTTAAATGGCGTTTTTATCAGGAAAGAATTGCTTATCAAAATCAGGGAGACTCTCCACAGTAGTTGGTAAGCTGGTGATCTCCTCCTGGAAGTGGGCCAAGAACCAATTCCAAGTCTTTAGAAAAAGTCTGCCACACTCCATAACCGTACTCTCCCCAGTTCCTTTTCCACAAGGCTCCTTAAAAAGTTGTAATTGCACTCCAGGGTAGAATAAGAGTCAAAATACGCAACAGCTCATATATTTTTGTCATATATGTATAAAATACATATATTTCATACGTTTATCATATATTTGCATATTTCTGTGTCAGTAGAAACAGCGTGGAAAGAGAAAGAAGTGGCTGTCTCTGGCTCCGAGACACTGCCTGTCCTCAGAGGAGCCTCTGTAGCACCAGGAGAACACAGCACAGCGTTTTCCGGAAGAAAAGAAGCAAAAGAGAGCTGGATCTAAGGCTAACAAAATGGGGACTGACATCTTTATTATTGCAAAAGTTATTAGGAGATGTGTGTGGGTAGGAGCAGGAAGGCAGGGAGAAAAATAACTTCTAAACCTAGATGCAACATCAGCTTTTTGGGAAGATGCAATCCCCTTCTTCTCCTGGCTATGCTCTTCTGTCATTCAGTGGAAGAAAAGGAGAAGCAGAGGATGAAATACCAAGAGCCCCACGACAGAAGTTCAGCAGAGCTTAGATATCTGGAAATGCACAGAAAAAAAAGAAAAAAAGCCAAAAACTTCAAGGGAAAACAGGTTTTCTCCTCAAAGCTTGAGATGGAAGATGCGAATGCAGAGAAAAAAATGAAATGAAACATGAAGTATTTTCTCCTAGAACTGAGCAAGTTAGGTTAGCTTGATGCTCTAAATTGACGTTGTTATTATTGTTACTGCTGCAATTCAATCTTTTAAAATGTTTTTGCTAACGGTGTAAGGAAGGCTGCAGCATTTGAAAGAAGCAGGTCGCAGTTTAGAAACGCACACGGAGAGGCAGGCTGGCAGGAGAGCTGTCAAGATTTTCATCAGTTATTGCAAGTCTTCAGTTTAATGAAGTACATGAAAATCGGAATGAAAACTCCAAAGTCACTGTTCTTTCAGATACAGAATCTGAAGACAAAAGTAAAAATAAAAACTGATGTAGCTATTATTTTTGAGATTATGAAAGCAGCTAAACAAGTTATACTGGTTGAAAGGCTGGCTGGTTTCATCGGCTACGCTGACAAGGCACTGCTCCAGAACCTTGGTTTGGATACATACTCAGATTTACTGCAGCTCCCTAACTATGGATGTATGAAGTATACAATTTCCTCTCCACAAACACAAATTTCACCTTTGTAAGCAGTACAGCATTTCTATTCCCGTTCTGTTTCTGAATACTATGGACATATCTACCTTTTTTTTTTTTTTTTTCATTTTTTGACAACTTTTGGAACTTTTTACTGTAAACACTTTTACTGTTTTTGAGACACATCTAGAGAGGGAAAAAATATGTTTAAATACATTTGCAAGGCATCTGCAGTACAACTCTGTCTTCTATTACTGTTTACCTCTGTTATTACCCCAAAGTAATCAATATCTACAAAATCATTCTCATTAATAACCCCATCAGTAGTATTTTCTATGCAGTCTTTAATTTTTTCATCATATATTTTTAGATTTAAAAAAAAATGTTTAATTTTCATAATCAAGTAATAACTGCAAGTATTTCACTTCATATAATTAGGGCTAGAAGTGGGGGAAAAATTGACCTCCTGCCTTCAAAACTCACAGAATTTTTTTTTAGTATCTATGATAAAAAAGCAAACATTTTATGGGTACATCCTACCATGACATCATTTGTCATAAAGCATTTGCTACCACACAAAGCAGCCTGAAAAATAATTAAAAAATTAAATTAAAAAAAAAATTATAAGAAAGCAGCTAGTTTTAGATTTACTGGTTCTCATCCACTCCTGAAAACCATTAAACAGGATTTCCCAATTTCAGGGTAGTGAAGAGCTGCTCTATATGCTTTCATAGCATGCCTTCCCTCCCCAGTCCCTGAACACCCGTCTATCCCAAGATCGAAAGAGTTTTTTTAATCATTACTTCTTTGCAAATGGGGCTGAAAGGACCCTCAAGAGATCATACAGAACATCCTTCCTTGCTTCATACAGAAGCAGCTGTACCAAAACCATTCAGAACTTTCAGATCGGAGAAATGGCTTGCGAGCATGAAAGCCTTGTCTATTTTTCCTAGCTAAATCAATTGACATAATAAAAAAGAGCCACATCTTTCTAGTCTTTTACATGCTTAGGCCATCATAGCTGTAGCAACACAGCTGTTAAACCACTCCCAAAAGCTGCTTATACTGAAGAAGTAGGTTTCTATGAGTACCCCAGTGATTTTATTCCAGCATTGAAGTATGACTAAAATCACATTTTTTTTCTAAGCATCGGAACCTAAATTTTCCTTACTGCAACATGAGATTGTAATTTCATGCCCTAGGTGACATAAATGTAAACAATAGTTTAAGTTCAATTACCTTTGCAGCTAACACTACACTTCTAAAGATTTTTAACTTTTTCCCTCTACTCTTCTCAACTCTAGAATAAACAATTCTTTTAGTCTTTTCTTATAAGTGATGTTTCCTAAGTGTCTGATCATTCCTGTTGCTCTCCTGCAGACTCTTCATTTGGTCTACGTCTTTTCTCAAGTACCCTGCTCCCAAATGAGCACAATACTCCAGCTAAGGACCTACCTGAGCTGAGTAGGGTGAAAAGATTATTCATATATCTTAGAAGAAACACTCCTAATTTTATACTCCCATTTTTTCACATCATTTTCACAACAGTGCAGCGCTACTGAGTCATGGTTAGTTTGTGACCCACTGAAATTTCCACATCCTTTTCTCTTTAGCCCATGTTGCTTAGCCATCCATTCACTGTGCTGTATTTGAGTACATGGTTATTCCTGACCGAAGATAAACTTCTGCACAAAACCTTACAGACTCGGATCCTGCTTGGTTTTCTGGAAGTTGTGTCTGTCAGAAATCACTCTGAATTAGACTCTTCTCTTCCAGGGTGCCTGAAACCTGTTTCAGCTTGGTGACATCTGCAGGCTGAACGCCCACATGCCCTGACCTCTCATTCAAGCCATTCATGAAACAGGGAGTAGATCTGACAGACCTCTGTGGAGTCCAAACCTGAATGTAGTCTTCTCAATATACCACTCCAACATCTCTAGTACCTGTATTCTCTGCCCACAGAACAACCCCAGCACATTTTGCCTCTCTAGAAATGGCCTGAAACAAGAAGAAAACACCATGTTTGTGTAAGGATACCTTATTTGAGGACAAGGAGAGGAAGACTCAAACTGACAAATGCACTAGGAGTCCTCAGACACCAGAAAACCACAGTTTGGATAAGCAAACCACTGTGAAAGACAAGGCCAAGACGAGCCTGATTTCCAAACAATGCTCCCCTGACTGTGAGATGAGAGGATAATATTTGGAGTTTTAGCAAAGGAAAAAGTTTAAGATGCTACTCAGCATCATGACTCCCAGGAATCAGTATCTACCAAATGTAGCAAACAGCTCCCTGGAAAGCAAGACAATGACCCCAAAGCTGTCACGTACTCAACTGGACTCCGTCTCTGCTCCAGCGTTGCAGGAGAGAGACAAACCCACTAATGGTCCTAACGAGTGACAAAATTTGATTTTGTGTTAGCACGCGTTTTCAGCACGCTAAACCAAAATGAACACCATTTAGCATCAATACAAATAAAGTTCAAGAGTAAGGAATAAATATTTAATACACGGAATGCATGCACGGATATTGCTGTTGAATACGGAGCAACAGCCCTCGTGCACCAGGCATCACTGCAGCCACAGGGCAGGTTAAATACAGAATCACAAACATGTTTTGCAGGCCCAGGCTGATAGACAGCATCGGGCAAATTATTCATTATTATTAACCATTGACAGTAGGGTCCATCCTGAAGCAGTTTCATCATCCAACAAGCACCTGGGTACAGACTAAGTGCTTCATTCATATACACTCATATCAAAGGTGTTCCACTGACATAGGCTGCTAAGCACGGCCCTCTTGCACAACTTTACACCACTATCCTGCCCTTGCCCTGCTGCTGCATACCAGAAGACACCTACCAGAAGGAAGGGGAAGATCCAGAATAAGGTTTCAAAAACAAAGGTAAAAGAGATACATTGGTTTTCCTGCAAGTGTAGCCACACATCTGTGTGCCTGAGGACTGCACCGGAGGGAACTGATCCCACCTTGTCTACACGGAAATGGTTGTATCACACACTGGCACTACAGACCTCGGAGGTTCATAAATATTTGGGGTGCATTTAGTTGACATTATGGTGGCATCATTTTGTCCACCCTACATGTGCAATCCTGTAAGTCCACCCATTCAAGTTCTGCAGTTACTGATGTCATATTTGTTGACAACAGCACGACAGAGTCACGACTACTACAGAAACCTCAAAGATCATGACTCTTGAAGGTAAGTTGAACTAAATCTAAAATGACTGTCAACAGCTCTGTGGGAGCCCTAGACTGACAGAGACATACTCCTAAAGCGTTTCAATTTCAGGATGTTCAGGTTGTCCCTAAGTCTGGGTCAAATTTCTTGCAAAGCACCTTGACATTTTCATTCTTCGTGCAGACCCAGGAGCCTGTATTAGGGTCATCTTCCTTTTAAAAAGGCATCCACTGCGCACAGTTAAGGCTGCATATTTGTTTGTGTCCACTTTCCTTGTTTTGACCTCAAAATATTTGTAAAAATCCTGGTCTGTGCTTCCTAGTAGAGATTTGCATAGAGGGCCAACAAGGAAACTGGTTCTCCCAAAGCAGCAACTCTTGCTTCCTCTCGCCAAGTGCAGTCCAGCTTGCCATGGCCGCGTGGTGACGGTGGCCACCACCCATGAGCCGTCCCAAACAGGACAGCTAGGCAGCGATTGTGTGGGAACATTCGTGTTGGCAAATGTCCCGTTGCTTACCACATGGCCAAACCGACGATGTCTTCACCCTGCCCATACCAGAGAAGCAGGCAGGCTGTCCAGGTAACCCCACTCAAGTGGGAGCAGCCAGAGCTGAGCAAAGTCGCACTCGTGCCGTTCAGGCAGATTGTGTTAGCAGCTGATGAATTGTGGTTATCTGAGCTATAGCTTATTCCTCATGGGTAAGTCAACTCAAATTGAAAACATCACCACTCTTCAGCAACAAGTTTGTGTGTGTGGACCATGACTCAAATTAGAAGCAATGTCTCAGTTAGAACTGCAGTTATTCCATAGTGAAGACAAGCCCGTGTTATCCCAATTCATCCCCTTCCTGGGACTCAACTTTATTGGTTATTCAAACATTACTGTAAAAATAAAAGCTGTGTCTGACACTTCCTACCCAAACTTAGCAATTCCTTAAATTTTGCTCCAAAATCTACTTTGTCCTATCCGTCGCTGGGCACAAAGAGACACTCCCACATCCTTTACATTCCAGTTGGGGCTAATTGAACTCACATGTCAGCATGAGTCAGCAGTAATTACCAGGAATATTAAGGAAAGATTTGGCACCAGATCGTAGTTATTCAACAGCAGAGCCCCCACGTTTAGTGGGGTCTCAGGTTCAATCAAACCCAGTAAAAATACAACAGCAAAAGCTATACCAAGTTCTCTGTCTAGTTCAGCTACATATAGGCAGTTCCTGACACTGAACGTGGCTCTACTATATTTTCAGATATACCTACAGAGAGGCAAACCTAATGGAAAAATAATTTCTGACTACTAAAATCTCCATGGTGGCGTTTAAATCTGTTTACACGCCGATGAATCAATATTAGACCGGCTGGCTGGTTTTTGTAAGCGTCCACGCCACAAACAGGGCCCAGCACTGCATTTTCTCCGGGCAGAAATCCGAATTGATAGGAAGCTGAGGTAATAACGTACCTCCCCCTCCTACAGCTCACTTGAAATAAAAATCCTGAGAGCACAACAACCTGTCTTTGCCACACACGGGCATTTGTTCCCTGCCACTTTTTGCCACATCAGTCCCCCTCAGTACACCTTCAACCTACGGACCGCGGAGCCTTGTGCTTCCAGAGCTGACGACCAGAGGTGTTTACACAGTAGCCCAACGCAGCCCCTAGAAACCCAGTCCTCTCCTCGAGACCAGAGAACACCCGAGTACACTTTTATGGTCAACGACAGAAAAAAAAATAGGTTGTCACAAATCTACCTGCTGATGGGGAGACGTGGTGAATGCGGCAGCGGGAAGTGAGGATGGTCCCAGCCCGTGCTCAAGCAGGGGGTGGTGGCAGGGGCAACGGCGTTGAAGTCACTATCAAAACCTTAACTGGTAACTCTTTCTGGATCTTAGTATCTATGGTATTTGGTACTTTTTTTTTTTTCAAGGAAATAAATTCTTGCTCTTGGTTGCAAATTAACCGAGTGTCTTGCCAGTGAAATTGATCTTGTCAGTCATTAATTTTCTCACTTAAATGCAATGATTTAGTCTTAGCCCTGACTAGTAACACACTCTACAGCTCATAAAAAGAGAACTGTTTTATTTTATCTACTGCAAACATATGTGCATCAACATTCTTCTCAACAGACTACTTCTGAGCCCAACCAGATCATTCAGTTTTATTTAAATCCAGTCCTGGTTGTCTTTTTGCAACTTCCAACTACCAAACAACGCCAAGAATATTCTTGGGGTTTTCTGGTGTCCTTTCTTTTTTTTTTTTTCTTCTTTTTTTTTTTTCTTTTTTGTCTTAGTAGTTTATCTCCTAGAAACTCACTGAATGACGCACAAACATTGTTTGTACCCGTCTTCAGAAGGGGGGGGAAAAAAAAAAAAGTTTTTCACTTGGTTTTATGCTATTTGCATTATTTTTTAATAAAGACATAAAACTACAGCTTCACCGGAAAACCTGAAACGTTCTCGTTTACTAAACAAAGTACGGCAAAGTCAGAAAAAGCACCGGAGTCCGTACACACGCGTCACCCATCCCTCACTGATTTTCCCCCCTTTGGTGTGTCAAACTGAAACACAACAAGAATCTTTAGTTCGTAAGTTATAAACCACTGAAAATTAAGATTTCCAGGGTCAGTTCTGACCGATCCCAAAGCATACCCACCCTCTTCTATGCCAAAGCGAGTGCACTTGGGGCTCAACAGAGGCGACGTGAAACTTTATTTCACTTCCCTTCTCCCCAAAGGTCTCTCGAGGCATCAGTGGAAGGCGACGGGTGAAGCCAGATGTGGCCAAGGTGCCAGGGCAGAACCCTCCGGCACCCCGGCTGCAGCCCTCGGGCCGGCGGGGCAGCACCCCGGCATCACCCAGCGGACACCCGGCACCTCCCGGGCCTTTCGCGTGGGACCCGCGGTCCGGCACCGGCTCTCGGGTGGAAGAAGCGGGGGGCGCGTCCTCCGCGGCTGCGGTTCCACCACCGCCGAAACGGCCCGGGGGAGAAGCGCCGACACCCCGGGAAGGGGGGTGGGGTGGGGTGGCGGTTTGGGGGGCGAAGTGGTCTGAGACGACGGTTCCCCCGTCCCCGACAAAGCCCCGGCTGAAGCCTCGCCTGACCGCCGCGAACTCTCGGGATGCAAGGACTTACCCCACGGTCCCCGCCACGACCCTGGGGGTGCAAAGTTTCTCCGGGCGAGGAGCAGCCCCCGGCCGCGGCGCGGAGCGAGCGGCCGAGGCGCGGCGGCGGTGCTGGGGCGGAGGTGAGGGAGCGGGCGGCGGGAGCGGGACGGAGGGCGCCGGGGGTGGGGAGGAGGATGCTCGGCCGCCGCTTCCCTCGTGATTCAGGTGGCGGGCTGGCGGCCGAGTGACAGGGCGAGCCGCCGGCTGCCCGCTCGCACGCGATCCCCGGCCCGCCGCCGCCGCCGTA
>JANVCC010000276.1:3485176-3795818 GCA_025345505.1 Todiramphus chloris collaris | reverse complement strand
CTTGAAGGACATCTCCCGCTGCCTACCGGTACCTCCAGTTCAGCACCGTGCTTACCGGCTTCACCAGGGAGATGAGTGGTAGCTGGGTTTTTATTTTTAACCGGTAGGGTTGGTTTTTTTTTCACCAGAATGTTTTGTCGATGGGCTTTTGGTTTGTACTGGAAGTGGCAGGAGATCCCAGTCAAGCAGCAAGGCCTTTGCAAGTGGTGTTAGATGGAGGTCTTTGATAAGTACCTAAAGCAGCTCTTGCACGGAAGGCTCCAGGACAGGACAGACTGACGCGGAAAGTCCAACGTAACAAAGTGAAAACCAATCCTCTCCCTGTGGGATGCCTGTTCTCAGCAAGGATATTCAAATGATGAACCCCCAGCAGGCTTCTGGGAGTGGTTGCTGTGAGGAGGACCTGTTTGCTGCTCCTCAGCTCTGGACTGAGGAGATGGCCCCTTGGGTGCAGATGCCACCTTTCAGACAGCATCACCCTGCACCGCCTGCCTTTGCCCCAGGCACAGTGCTGCAGCTCCTCAGGCCCCAGCTGGCTGAAGTCTACATCCACAGGTAATCCTTCTGGGAAAGCCCGGTTATCAAGATACAGGTGGCAGGATAACATATAGGAAAGAAAGAACTCTGCTTTTGCTAAACAATGAATCGTAGGATGCTTTGGGTTGGAAGGCACCTTTAAAGATCATCTAGTCCAATCTGCCTGCAGTGAGCAGGGACACCCTTAGCTACATCAGGTTGCTTAGAGTCCCACCCAGCCTGACACTGAATGCTTCTAGCGATGTGGCATCTACCACCTCTCGGAGCAAATTGCTCAAGTGTTACACTACCCTTATCCTAAAAATTTTCTCCCTTATTTCTACTCTGAATGGTCTAATAGATATTTTGTCCATACGAAGATTTCCTCTCAGATTGCTGGTGGTACAGAAGAAATGAAAATGCACTGCCTGAGCATGAATTTACTGGGGAAGGACTAGACAGGAACCGGAGCGTTGGAGAGTAACTGAGCCTTCCCTTCTCTCCTCTCACCCTGTGCAGCACTGAGGAGGGTGGCACCAGCTCCATGGCAGGTCTCTGTCGTTGCGCTTGTGTGGCTTCCCAGCTTCCCCAGCAGTTCAGAGCTGTATCTCTGCAGTGCCCCACTGCCTGATCTCACAATCACTGTTAAGCCTTTAGCTCGACCCGTCTTCTCGTGCTCTTAGCAAGGAGACCTCACTTTGACAAAGGTACCCGCATAATAAGCTTCTACCCCTCTTTTGCCCATGTTCTTCAAGATGAGAGGAAGTCTGGACCCCAGCCCTCCTGTCCTGCACATGCAGATGGAAGAGCCCAGCTCACAGGAACACTAGTGTTCCAAGAAAATAGACCCAGTTAGTGTTGTCGATTGCAACGTTACATCTTCCCAGACAGACCCTTAACTATAAAAATAGATGGAATAATCCACGTGGACAGTTGCAATTATAAACAGCATTCAAAAAGGAAAAATGGAATTTGTAGTTTGACACAGACATATCCCCGACCCGTCAGGATGTGACACATTGGCAACGTGTCCGTGCCAAACTATGAATGCCGTTATTTACTCCTCTTCTGATTGCTATTTACAATTTTAACCCTCACCATAAATTAGTGTATTTTATATCAGATATTTTCTGAGAGGCTTTGGTATTGTCTGCACTTATTATATCCACAGAATTGATGCAAGTTAGATTGATTTGGGCCACAATAAATCTTCAGGCACTACAGACTGTGCTTATGTTAGGAGGATTTGCCAGCACAACCCTACCAGCAAAATCCTATCTGGCAGAGGCAAGGCCTATGTTTGGAAAGAGAAATCAAAGGCCATCAACACTGAATAGCTCTCCACTAGATGGAACAATGGTGCTTCTGCTGCCAGGCCATTGACAGGGAGTGATTTACCCAGAAGAGAATTGGGGGGGGAGGGAGTGTGGAGCCCAGAAAGTGCTGGATAATGGTGAGACAGTCATGGGACAACTATTGTTCATCACTTCTCCTGGTGAACTCAGTGCCACAGAGGAGAGCCAGGGAGATAGGAGGTGTCGTGGTATGTGAAGACACATCTGAGCTCATTGACCAGGCATGAACCAGCTCTCATTTAGAAGCTGTGTTACCACATGGTGTTCAGGTCACACTACCAAATCTCTTAGCAAGTTCATCTGACTGGGAACAGGGATGAGCCAGCATATGTCCAGCTTGGAATTTGGACCTTTTTGCACCTGTCTGCATCAATATGTCTGAAGACGACAGTTCACATGTTTTATGGGAACTTACTCCATGTACAGCTGAATGACCCACCCCACAGAGAGAACATTTGTTCTGTGCTCTCTTCATTCCCTGGCTTCTAAATTTTGTTAAAAGTAATTACATTTGCCAGGCAAGAATTGTTTTTCATAATGTCATGCTGCTGACTGTTTATACTTACACCAGCTATGTGCAGATCTTTTTTATACAAGTTAGGCTTACTGAACAACTGCCAGATAGTTCTGCTTTCCTTCTTGAATTTTAATTGCTTACTTGCCCAGCATCTATTTTTAAAATGGAACTGTAAATGGAACAGTAAGCTCCATCACTCACCGTAGAGGCAGAGGGTCAGTGCCCTCCTTACTCCTCCTCTGCTCCCTCCTGCAGGGAATGTGGAGGAATCAGGATCTGAGCTGTCAAAGCATTTAACCATGGGCATAAGCATTTAAGTTCAGGAATGCATCTAAATGCTTTGCAAGACAGGAAGTAGAGCTCAGTATTCCACAGGGCTTGAGACCAAGGTTATCAGGATATACTGATTTTATATTAGCAGTGTGATCATCTACAGACTCATGTACACAGACACAAACATACAGACACACAGAAGCTGCTGTAGTTGCAGTGCACATAGAGCAGGAGGCTAGATACCCGTGCAGTCTTAACTGTGTTGTGTGTAACCAGGGAAGCAGGTTCTGGATAGCGCTACTAGGTGGCTTATTGACTGTTCATCCACTTTGTAAATCTGAGCCTGTGTGGGGTTTCAAAGCAGAAAATGTGAAATACCAGTCTGCTTTGTCCTCAGATCCCCTCTACTTGGTGGAAAATGTGTGTTTGTACAAAGGACTGTGAACCTAAACTGTCATCTGTACCTTCGTTTTCAGGACCACATGCCATCAATATCTCACATAACCCCATTTCACTTCTGGAAACCAATTACAGGGTTTGGTCTTCACCTGTCTTCTTATGGACATAATTATTTCAAGCATCTATGAAACAGAAGATCCATTTTATCTCTAGTATTATAGCTTCTTGAATGCAGCTGGCTTCTCACCTGTATCCTTTTGCTCATTTTTTAGTATTTCCCATTATTTTTAGACTACTGGGAAAGGAGTTACCATGTGCAGGAAACTAGCAGGGAGATGGTAGCCAATATAATTTTCTTCTTGATGCTTTAAGTGATACATGCTATTTGAAAAAAAGACATTCTTAGTATTCTCACAAACACAGGCATTTCCTTATGAAGAAGTACTGGTTGCTTCTTGTTCCTTCCATACTGCTTTTATAAACTCCTAAATTACAAAGTGGTTGAAGCACACTAAGTCTCCAGATTGCCAGAGATAACAATTTCAAATTACCTACTTTCCTTTGAACAGAGTTTTTTAAGAACTATCATATCCTATTTAAAAGGGAAGAGGAAGAAAAAAAAGGAGACAATCTGTGTAAGATGTTGGAATAACATTCTTCTTAAACTGCAATCTGTCCTCACTCCAGATTTAGACCCTGATTTAATCAACTGTCCATAATAAATGCAGAAGTCAAATCACAGCTTAAAAGCATCTTGATGACCAGTTGTTCGTTATTTTTGCTTTTTTTAATATATTTTCCAAGATGCATTTAACTGGTAGTGAGTCTCTCTCTAAACTTACATACTTCTAAGGGCTGTCTCTATTAACCTCATATGACTGATACACAGCAACAAAAGTTTCATTGTCTGAACTACATTTGTTTCCATTTTCCTCTTCCTACTCCTCAGAGTGCTGCAGGTTGGTGAGGCTGTGGTGCTGCTGTTTCACTGGAGGCTTCTGAATGCTTCAGAGAGGGAAAGAGCAACTTCTGCTGCCTGCTTGCAGGGGCTACTGCTTGTCTACTTGCTCAGCAAGAAGCTGCTTTGGGGGCTGTCGGGATGAAAAGCCTGGAACCACTGCTGCCTGGAGTAGCAGCAAATCCAAGATCCCAGATAGCAGGACCCGTGAAGTGACAGGGACTTCGGTACTGAAACTCGGTCACTTTTGTCTTCCCTTCCCCACCAAGGGGAAATTTGATTTCAGCAGGGGTGGGATCTGGTGCATAGCCCAAAAACCATAGGTGGGTGCCTGGGGAAGAGAACGACCTTTACAAGCCACTGGAGAAAGGGAGATAAAAAAAGAAAAATGAAGTGGTTTAAAATAAATGCGGAGAGCTCAAAAGAAGAATGAGTGTTTATAAGAACATATTTCCTGTATCCTTCTGTGACACTTTTTACATGCTTCTGTGTGCTCCAATTCTGTTTCCAGCAATTCCCCCAGCCCTTCTTACCTAGGAGTCCGTATGAACCTGTGAATTGCAGCAAGATGCAAGGAGAAATGTTTAGCATGCTTACATAGAGACTGAAGAAAGAAGAAAAAGGATGTTTAGAACTCTAAATTCTAACTGTATTTTCCCAACAGGAGCAAGCAGAAAGAAAATTATAAGAAAATATTTCTAACAGCACAT
Organism: Todiramphus chloris collaris; assembly: GCA_025345505.1. Taxonomy (NCBI): domain Eukaryota; kingdom Metazoa; phylum Chordata; class Aves; order Coraciiformes; family Alcedinidae; genus Todiramphus; species Todiramphus chloris. The sequence goes on along the minus strand of JANVCC010000276.1, from coordinate 3,791,090 downwards.
TACGAGATACCAAAATATGATTTGTCATACTATTCATTTATTGTGAGCAATCAAACAGACAGCTAAAATAGACTTGATTTCCTTAAGCATTAAAAGAGGGTGCTAAGGCAACAGGGAAACAGTGGAGCAGAGTTCTTACCAGTCACTGTTGTCCCTAAAAATCAATAAATAACTGCATCGTGTCAGTGAACTTTCAAGTCAGTTGATTCCATATGGTCCCTCTTTCCTCAGACAAGTCAGTTGTTAAAAACAAGCAATAAATCATGCCAATTCTTTTATTTTAATACTGTAAAGAATATTTGTTTTTATAACCAAATTGATTTAAGACTTAGTGCAGCCACAAAACATTCTAAACAGATGTCTAACTTGAAAGACACTGGTATACTTTCTTACCCTGCAGTTACGGAAATTTAGAGTGCATGCAACATGAAACCTAGGTTTTTAAGCCCAAAGGAAAATGCATTTAGATAACATACATGTTACTATAAATATGTATTTGTAATAACTGACTTTAGTGAAAAGAAAACATGCTTGCTACACAGCTCTGTGACTAAATTAAAAAGCTGTACAAGCAGAAAAGTTCTTACAATACTTAGGACTTATGTGCAGAGGAAACATCACTGTATTAATATGTGGATTTCCGTTCACAGCTATAGATGGCTCAGAGAAGGGAAAGTTTTTATTGATACATATATGAAGAATCTCATGTGTAGCACAGTCCATGAGGTTTTTTTGTGTTTTGGTTTTTTTTTTTTTAATTTGTGCATGGCACAAATGTTTGTGCATGGCATTTTCTCTGGGAAGTATTAGAAATATTTCATCCTGAGAGATGCAGAAGCAGAGGAGCACCAAATACTTCTTTCTTCAACCTGGGGATAAAAGTTATGACAGTACGGCAACCATATTCTCTTTAAGAAAATTGTCTGCTGCCTTCCTCTGACTGGTGCATTGACTGGTAAAGTGGGCATTGCACATCCATCAGACTGCTCTGGAGCTTCTCCAGTAGAGGATTAGGACTGGTAAAGGAGCCACATTCAAATCAGAGGAGGCAAAACCAGTCAGAGTGAAAAAGAGTACCATCCCATGATCTTTTTCTGAGTCCTGTGTAAGATAGAGATTTCTTCTAGCAGGTAAAAGCTCATGGATCTGATATGAAGCTAAGCTAGCCCATCTTCTCATGGAACATGACTCACTTGGACAGTGCAGGCATCAGGAGAATGTGTGCCAGCTAGTACCACCCTCACAGTGCCCCGTCACTGATTCCCAGCCTCTGCTTACCCTTCTCCTTCTCTACAGCCTCCAATTAGAGACTACTCGAGAAGGGGAAACGATGCTGTTTCCCAGAGGAGCCTCTGGCATATGAAGAAGACTGATCTGGGAACAAGTGCCAGGATGCAATATGGACAAGGAAAAAGATAGTGCCACTCAGGGACATCCTTAGCTCTGTTCCCAGTCTTGATGTGTAGGGCTCCTTGAGATACTTGGAATAGCCTGAATCTGCCCCCTTCCACAAAGCAACAGCCCATAAGCTGAGGATAGGGCACAGTGGACTTCTGCTGTGGAGGAAAAAACCATAGATCAATTGGGTTTTTATGCTGTGGATGTCATTATGAGTTTTAAACTGGCAGAGCAGCACTTGCCAATTGTGGATACTTGTGTATGTGCACACAACGAGGAATGGAAGGGTGGATCTGGGCACATTTTTGTATTATCATTGAGTTTAAATTGCTAATTACTATAAGCTGTAATCTGATGTCCAACATGAGCTGTCAGGTTCCTTGTGGAGGATTTTGTGTGAAAGAGGGATTGCTTATGGTTAATCGTACAGAGAACAAGAGTTCTGCATAGCTCAATGGCTTCTTGCCTGTCCCACCACGGAGTATAAAATATTCATCTTGGTGAGGGGGGGCAGGTACTGCCTCTTGTGTTCTCCCAGGAAATAGTTTGGCTGTAGGTAATTCATGGACATGACTTTGTACTTAAAATACAAAGTATAAATATTATGCAATGTGCTAAGACTAAAAGTTCAAGTTAAGGAAAAGGGAGGATTTGGGATAATAACTCGAGCACAATGAAGTTAAAATTACTGAAGTAGATTGCTTTAGCCAGGGTTCCTGCAAGAAGATAGCAAGCCAACTTTTAGATCTGATGATACTTTGCTCCCTCAGGAAGGGAAGAATTGAGGCAGGTGAGTTTTGCCAGCACAGTACCTGGTAGTGTTTTGATCACCTGTGTGGTGAAAGAAATCTGTTTTGGGAACCCTGTAGCTTAGAAGATAGGAAGTGGGCAGAAATTTTCACAGAGTCTGTCCTCATGGAGTTCAGTTATTCACCTTTCCAAGGTGCCATGTCACCTCTGTATCAACTGGCATTTTTAACAGACACATCTAGTCCTTCTTCTGCTAGATCATCTGGCAAGTTTAACATTTTCACCTCCCTCTGCTGCCACCTTTGGCTTTTCATTCTCTGTCTCCTCTGTTACCTTTTCCTTACCTTAGAGAGAACCCTGCAGTTTGTCCCAGAGGACTCCATTTCCTGCAGACAAGTCAGAAGATTGGTCTTCCTTTAACTCAGCAAGTCAGTAGGTTTCAGGAATGAGCACAAAGCTGTGTTTGTCAGTATGAGTCCTCGTGGAGAAGATGCAGCCAAAGTGTTGCTTCATTGTTCCCTTGTTTCCTTCTTCACTGTGATTTATAGATTTGAGATAGTGATCGATTACTATCAAAAAATGCTCTGCCGAATACATACTGAAAATTTACAGTCTTCATCTGAAGTGATTTCCTTTCTGATCAAAATCCAATATGTACCTTGCAGGAGACAAATCTTCAGCTATGCAGTGATCAGCTCTTGAGTGTTTCTGTGATAGGATTCATAGTGTGTTGGGGTGGCCTATGAAAGCCAGGTATGCAGCACCGCACGAGAAGTTAGAAAGCTAACACAGCCGAGGTGCAATGCTACAGGAATTGATTTCATTGATTCCAGCCGAGGTGGATTGCTATCCTTTGCCTAAGCTCACAAGAGGCAGAACTTTTACCCCCGAATAATGAGGGTGACACCAACAAGAAGAAAACCAAGCTGAGATGCCATATGTCGCAGGCTGGACAAGGGCTCACATTCAGTCATTTTCACTAGTGCACTATTCCTATATTCCAGGAAAAAAAACCAAAACAGAGTGCCTGGAGTGAAAGAAGGAACATCCAGTCTTTCCAGTAGGGAATCCTAAGGGAATTTTTCTGCCTTTTTGGAGCTTTGAAATGAGCATACCAACCTCAGGCCCAGAGTGGTTTTTACCATCTTCTCTGAAGCATTGCTGACAGGACAAGTGTTCTCAGGGGAAGATGGCTGGCTGGTGGTGGAGCAAGAGGATTGGGTGCCATCCCCATTTCTGCAAAGTCTTGTCAGGCTCCAGATATCTGGTGCACTCTTTCAGGAGAAGTCATCAATCTTGTTTCCTTGGCACTTATCATCTGTCATCAACCTCTTCTGTTGGCCATGCTTAAATGTATGGGCCTAAATGATTGTACCATGCCAACAATCCCGTCCAATTTCAGAGCTAGGAGACATGACAGGAGCCCTGCCAAGAGTGCTGTTTGCCTCAAGTGCTGTTGTTGTCCATTTTCAAATCCTTGATCTTTACTCCATGCTGTAATGTAACATCTGCAGCCCTCACAAGCTTTACAGTGGCAATACCACCAAGGATATCAGCTTCTGCCTAAATACAGGACTGTCTGCATTGTCACTCGACTCCAGGGGCAGGCATCAGTCAGAGTATGATGACCAGGACTAGCAGAAAAATGTCAGATGTGTTTGTCAGGGTGTGATTGTAGAGTCCTAGACGGTGCAAGTGCAGCAGGACAAAAGGTTGTCTGTGCCAGAACTTTAAGGTGGAACAGGAGCACCTGCTCACTTTGAACAGGAAGAGTATCATCCCTGACATTTCTCCTCCTGGGATCTCTCATTCTTCCCATGGAGCACAGCAGCAACAGGCACTGCTATGCTCTGAATCAAGAAGCATCAGCAGAACAGCAGACCTTTACAAACTAATTAACCATAGCTTGACTACACTGCTGTGATGCCCCCTACGGATGGAGCCGGTTTGCATATCCCTCTGAAGTGAGAGATCACCCAGACAGCAGCTGATCTCCGGTCCTGGACACTTAGACAGGGGCATAATTAGAGAAAAGGTAGTAGTTGGCTCCCTCTGGATTTCATAGAAGCTGGAGAACCACGTCAGGGTTATTGTCAGAGTCACTGTGGTTGTGAGAAGCTCATCTACCATTCACCAAGACTCTGCTAGTCAAAGTTTCTTACACTGTCTTTCCTCAGGAGTTCCCTTTAGGTCTCCTCTGTGTGTCACTTTTTGCAAATGGAGAGCCTTCGCTCGCTTTTGAGGTCCCAGATGTGCAGATAAATTTTCCTGGTTTGGGGGCGAGGAGATCAAGGCATCTTTCTTAAGCATTTTGGCATGTATGCCTGGAAATTGAATCCAGTCCCTTTACAATTAATCACTGCCTGGCAAAAAGGTTTATATAAAAAGTTGGTTGGTGATGCAGAGCTTAATACTGCGGTCGCAGATTTATACCAATGGTGAGAAGCACGCAATAATGCTATTTTTGCTAACTAGATTGTTAGTTCTGAACTTTCAGAACTTTTGCTTACGTTGTTCTCGCCCGCACTCTTGAGAGGCTCATCCTGTAGGTTTGAGGACAGAAAGCCATATGCAGACTCTGGTTTTGTTTTAGCCTGCTAGTGAAAGAAGTTGCTATTAAGAGATGATCAGGCTAAGTGGTTACAATACTGTCACAGTGACTTGTGCTTTTCATGTATTGTAAGCAATTGAACCAAGAGAAACTGATTTCTGGCAAATAGGTAAAATGATATCGTGCATCCCACTTCCCTCTTCCTTCCAGCATGATCTGCTAATGTTATTCACATTCTTGTAACTTTTTAGGAGAGATACAGTTAGTTAGGGAGAGTGAAAAACTTTGGCTTTCATCTTTGTTCTAGTCTTTGGCTTATAAGGCTATTCTGTGCAACACTTGGGGGAAATATGCTCCCAGAAAAATCAGTACAAGTCATTTGAGTGATCTCATTTGAGATTCCTGATTTTTGACCAACACTTAGAACGACAAATGAATTTTCACAGTTCACCAATAAAGTATGGTATTAGACTGATCTTTCATCCCTGAAAGTTCAGAAGGCTTGAGATATATTAACACAGAGGGAATATATATATGTATAAAAAAATAAACATTGGTGAGAACTCCCATGTGCTAAGCATATTCTTACCTACTATTGAGAGGTGAAAATAGCATCCCTTGTACCAGTTGTTCCCCCAGGTACTCCAACTAGGAAAGGGAGATGCTCCTCATCTCCTTTTCCCCTGGCATTAATTGTCCAGGGGAAGGAAACCAGCTATGCCCTTCTCCTTTGCATTGTTTTTTTCTGGGAAACCATGATCTGTGGTGGGGAGATGGATGTAGCAGGCACATAACTATCAAAGCCACAAAGACATAAGTAGGAATACTTTACAGATCTAAAAAGAGCAATTCATGATTGTGTCATTTCATGTGTCATGCTTGTTTTGTTCAGCTGTGAACGTCAGTGAAGAGACGGCTTCGTTTCACACTTGAACCTCCTCTGCTGCAGATGGAAGTGTGCAACCGCCTTCTAAAGTCCTGATCCATACCATGCATCACTTACTCCTGCCTGCAGATGGTACGTACTGTTCTTACAATTCATCGTCTGTCTTCTTTCCTGGGTGGCTAGGGAAGAGAAGGATTAAAGCAGTGAAAGATTGGAGAAGAGTTAGAGAGAATGGTCTAGGAAAAAAGTGATCACAGCTGTTTAGAGGACAAGTATCCAGAACTATTTAAGGCCATCCTTTTCCCTATATTGCATGTGGATGGGACCTTCCACTTTATAGAGTTCTCAAGTGTTAGGGCTGGGCTGGTCACTAGACGAGTGACAGACATTTGCTATTAAGCCATCTTCCTCCCCAAAGGGGAAGAGGAAGGGAATAAGGGAGAGAGACTTACTTATTGGAAAAGAAAACTAAAATAGCTTTAATGAAAATAATAAAAATAAAATTATATATGCACAAATATATACAAAACAAATATTGAACCCAATCCCCCTGATGGCAATTACATCACCATCACCACTGATGCTGTGGAGCACGCACTGGAGAAGTCCCAGACTGGACTCGGGAGCAGACGGGAACCAAACTCAGGAGCTGAATTCTGGTACTGGATTCAGGAACACACAGGTCAGGATCAAAAGTAGAACACACAGAGCCCTCCTCAGACAATGGACATTGAAGAAGAGAGCTTCAAAACATGAAAATGGGTAAGGTGAAGGATCTAATGAGATTATCCTCTCTAAGTGAAATCCCTGCACTGAGAGCCATTGTATGTAAACCAGAGGCAGATGACAGACTGATGCTGAACTGAAGAATAAAGATTTCCCAGTGAGATTCCATAAATTCCTTTTGTATCCTGTTCAAGTGCTTCAATATTCTATTAAAATTTTCCTCATTATTATTTTCTGCAAAGTAAAGTCCATTTATTCTTGTCCTTTTCTGAGCAGAGGCTAGTAATAGTAATCACCATTCCATTTTAACATGTAGAATTTAATGAGTTTCTTATAGTAAATAGAGAAAAACAGAAGAAAAACAGTCTCTTTATGGTTTTTTTTTGATGGACATCTTTTCTCCTAAAACTCTGATCACTCTTGTCCTCTTTGTGTTCACTTTTGGGGATCTTTTTATCTTGAAGTATGGTGTTTAAAACTAGGCACTACTTCTGTTCACTAGCTTCTCCAAACCAGCACTCTCGTATGGCAGTATGGGCTGGGTGATGTTTGTCCAGCACAACTCAGTTCTTCAGTGGAAAGTTAGTTAAAACAGGAGTAACAAAGCAATTTAATTGTGTTTTCCTGGAGGAAATGTGGGCTGGGGAACATAAAGATTCCAAAAATCTAATGAATAGAGGATTAATTCCTCAGATCTATCTTTAATGAAGGGTTATAAAGTCATCCAGTAGACACTTTGCAGACTTCCAAAATGTAGTTTCTGCTACACTCACACCTTCAGAGAGAAGGCAAAGTATATGTTTGTCCTAAACCAGAGCGCAGCTCTGCCTGTCGTTTCTCTCCCTTTAAAGACCACAGGAGTTTTTCAGAATAACCTAACCATGACTTTTTCAATAAAAAGACTTTGCAGGACAACATACAGCACTCTCTTTTGAATTAGACAGCCCCAGTCTGCTCATTGCTCAGTGTTAATTCCTGTTCATTCATTATATTAGGGGTTAGTACACCAAAGAGTGACAAGAGTAATTAAGACAGCCTGGCAAAGCTGTCTAGGCCAGGGGAGCTGCACTAGACTATCCTGAGCCATATTTCAGTGAAGAGCTCTGCACGTTGTGTCAGTAGCAGCCGTCATGGTCAGGGAATCTTTTTGCTTGAGCAGTGCCAGCCTTGAGCAATAGCACTCCCAATAGCTTTAAGGATGACATGTCTCAGCAGGAAGAAAAAATGAAGCAATGGTTATTTCTGGTGGTGTTCTGCAGCACTTTGGAAACTTTCTACCTTCAAGACTTCATTCCCCAGTAAGGAGAAAGACCATGGCTGTAATTGGAACTTCTCACTGCCACCACTGGTAACCTTACCTTCACTAATGACACCCTGGATGAGGGAAGCAGGAGAGGGACATAGTTAGTGTGCATTGCAAAAGGTGGACCTGTAAGACTTACTTTTTTTATTCCCTGTTTTCAACATGTAGCTACACCATGAGATCTGTCTCTGGGCAGGTTGCAGAAACACACATTAATCGGCTACTGAAGCCTGCAGACTTCTGCTAGCATCTCTATGTCTGGCTTTTCAGCTGAATTCTGACTTCTTTAGGTGTTTTGGTGTTTTCCACTACAGCATCTGCTCTCTTTCTTAACCTCTTTGCAAATGCCTGTGCCATGAAGTCTTGTGTCACAAAGAGCTCTTTCCCCTTACAGTAACTAACATATTTCTGGTGCTTATCTCTGGAGTAAGAACAGATGGCTCTGATCTTTGCCTAGGAAAAGGAGTGGACTGTTCCTATGCCTGTCCCAGGGCAGATCTCCTCCCACTGCAGTGGGACAGAAAGAAAAAAGAAAGGTTCATCTCAAGCAGTCCCTCTGTCATACCAACTGGAACGCATCTCTTCTGAGTCACCACTGGAGCTCTGAGTGCTCACTTCACATGCCTCTTAACCAGTAGTCCTACCCTGACAGACACTGTGGGAAGAATGTAAGTGCTGTCATTCCAGAAGCCATTCCCCGCCGTCCTCATAGCCGAAGGAGAGGGTATTGAGGAGCAACTGTGTGGCTGCTCATCTCTACTGGGTCTTAGTCACAGGCTTCAGACTTGTCTCACAGGGGCAGTTTTCCTGCTCTGCAGGGAGAAAAAGGCGTCTGTCACAAGCCACCTGCCAGCAGAACTTTTACACACAAAAGATTCGCTTGTTTACATTTTTTTTTGGACAGCCCAAATATAATCAAACTGTTAAAATATTCAGCAATAGTTATCAGCAGTGATGAAATTCCTAAGCCTGTTTCTTTAGAAAAAATGCAGGTGATAACAGAGGTATTTTTCCACTTTTTTTTTTTTTTTTTTTTTTATTTCCTACTACTTTCTTTTACTGGAGAGAATTTATTTTGCCAAAATGATTACACCACCAGCATGGCAAAACTTTAATCTGCTCTAAGAAGGTGAAAGAGTGCAGAAATGAAATCCCAAACAATCTGGATATCTGTGTTTACAAATGAAGCTTGCCAAGTGGAATAACCACCCCTGGCACCTGATTTATTGATTACACATTGTGATGTGATGTGTTAATTTCTTAATATGCTGACTTACAGTGCCTTACAAGTTTCACTATTATGTTCAGGTTCTGAATCAGTTCTTTATTCTTTTCAGGTATAGCATCTGAGTTAAAGGCAAATATTTTTAAGGCACAAATAGATCATCCCTGACATCACACTGCTTGTTGATTTTAATCATGTCTAATGTCCATTCAGAAATGTTCTGTGGACTTAATGCTTAAGGTAGCTTCCCCAGCTTTTCAATTTGGTATTTATTTGGTTATATTTAGATAATACAGAGTATCTTATATGGCAAGGGAATGAAGAAATGTATAAAAAAGGAGGAATCTTACCAGTGCATAAAAACACCTGAAGAGAGGATTCAAAGAACAGCCAAGCTCTTTTCAGTGGTGCCCAGTGACAGAACCAGAGGCAAGGGGCACAGGAGGTTCCCTCTGAACATCAGGAAACACTTTGGTACTGTAACAGTGACTGAACACTGGCACAGCTTGCCCAGGGAGGTTGTGCAGTCTCCATCATTGGAGATATTCAGAAGCCATCTGTAAATGTTCCTGGGCAGCTGGGCCTAGGTGACCCTGCTTGAGCAGAGGGCCTCGTCCAGATGACCTCCCAAGCTCATCTTCCCACCTCAACTCTTCTGTGATCTGTTGTGATCTATGATTCTGTGAAAAATACATAATAACATTTATTTAAAAATTAGAATAGTCACTCTAAGTCAAATGCTTCTGTCACTACAACAAATTATTTGAAGAATCATAGTTTAAAAGTGACTTTTTATTTCAGTTAAGTATATCTTGGTATCCCCTTGTTTTGCTAAGGATCAGTTAGGTACTAACTAACATCCTGTCAAAATACAGAATTTCTATCCATTTTCTACCTGTGCTGTCTGGATCTTCCTCAGTCACCCTGAACTATACTTGTCAAGGGTTAGGCCTGGGCTGGACACTAGATGAGTGACAAATTCTCTCTGTTAACCCCTCTCCCTTCCCAAAGGGGAAAATAAAAAGGAATAAGGGAAAGAGACTTACAGATTAGGAAAGAAAACTAAACAGCTTTAATAAAAAAAATAATAAAATGAAATATATATAAATATATACAAAAGGACCACTTAGATTAGGTCACACAGGAATGCGTCCAAGTGGGTTTTGAATGTCTCCAGAGAAGGAGACTACACAACCTCCCTGGGCAGCCTGTCCCAGTGCTCTGTCACCCTCACCGTGAAAAAGTTGCTCCTTACACTTACATGGAACCTCCTATGTTCCAGCTTGCACCCATTGCCCCTTGTCCCATCATTGGACATCACTGGCTCCACCTCCTGACACTCACCTTTTACATATTTATAAACATTAATGAGGTGCCCCCTCAGTCTCCTCTTCTCCAGGCTAAAGAGATCCAGCTCCCTCAGCCTTTCCTCATAAGGGAGGTGTTCCACTCCCACCATCACCTCTGATGCTGTGGAGCAGGCACTGGGGAAGTCCCAGACTGGACTCAGTGGCAGATGGGAACCAGATTCAGGAGATGGATTCTGGAACTGGATTCAGGAACACATAGATTGGGATTGAAAGCAGAACAGATGGAATCCTCCTTGGATGCCGGCCATTGGAGAAGAGAGCTTGACCCTCAGCTTTATATTGGATATGATGTATATGGAATGGAACATCTTGTTAGTTAGTTTAGGGTCACCTGTCCTGTCTACTCCTCCCTGCAGGTGCAACCTCTTACTTACTGCACTCCCAGTGTGATACACAAGATTTAGTGGGGACCTTGGTCTCCATAGGAGCAAGTATGGGCAAGAGCCTTTCTGCACGTTAATACTTGGCAGCAATTCTAAACATCAAGTGTTATCACCTCTAGAAGCTGTTAACTTCAGAAAGTGCAGTTAGGAGAGACTTAACTGAAAAGTAAAATCACTGAACAGGATTAATTCTATTCTAACTCAAACCAGGACAATACTACATGAGAAGGGGCAAACCAATTCTTTGAGGAGTCAGCCTGCTTATTTTTCTGTCCAATTTCAAAGCCACAGAAGCCTGTCTTTCTTAGTACTCAGAATGGAGACAAGGAGACAGAGACACATAGGGTATTCCTGTGACAAGTGCGTCAACCTTTCCTTTAGTACGCTTCTTCTGTGGTTTTTGTGGTATCCAATATAATACACACCGTTCTCATTGCCGACTGCGTTCATTTCGTCTGATGCCTGATGTCTGTCTCTTGTTTATTAGTTGCACTGTTGACATACTCCATAAACCTAAAAGCAAGGAATTTATCATGAAAACATAGGTATTACCAATAGCACAACAGTAATTCTGTGTACAGCGGTCAAAGATTTAAATATCGTCAGCGTTTCTCTTTGCAATGGCTTTGCTGATGTACCAAAAAGGGTTGAAGAGAGAGTGGAGTCCATCAGTATTCCAAAGATGAGTCCTTCACAATCCTTCCTCCAGAAATCAGCCTACATCCCCAGAACAAAGGAGAAACCCTTCAGCTGCAGCTGTAGATTTGATAACTTCTGTGCATCTGGCAAACCTCTCAGGTGCAGAAATTGCTATAAGGCCTCTGGGACAGACATCTTCTGCAAAAACGGTGTCAAGGAAGAAAGCAATTTTGGGACTGCACATCAGAGTTTGTCAGCAGAGCTGTGAAGTTACAGTGATATCTGGTGGAAGGGAGCAGAACTGGGACAGTCCTGTGAGGTGTATCTTTTATGTGTGAACATCCTGACCCCAGTGTTCTTGGTGAAATGGGAAGTGCCCTCATGCTTCCTGCTTAGACAATTGGTATGTTCTTTGAGTGAGGGTACCCATGCATGGCAAGAGAAAGAAGGCAAAGCAGAGCTGGTTTGGACCTGCTTCTAGTTTTCATGGATGTGATATTTCTGAGACAGAGTTGATCTATTATTAGCACTGGTGCTTTAATAAAGCTTACAGCTCAGATTCATAGACCCCGTAGGATCTCTGGCTGTTCGCATTGACTACATTTCCCACAACTATGGATTTTGGGAAGGCATGTCAGCTTGCTCATGATGTCAGACTCGAACTACTGACAAAAGGGTACTTATGTGGGTCTGCATATTGACAGGTAAGCATCCCGGACTGCAAGGGGCTTGGGAGCAGGAGAGAGATGCTTAAGGATTTCTCCTGGTGTCAGCAAGGGTCCAGTGGAACTGTCATAGATCCAGAGCTAATGGGGTCCTGAAGAAGGGACCTGACTCTGACGCTGGGCATCTGCACTCACCACTGTGTTTCACCAGTATGGCATTTTTCTGAAACTGCTAAAAGTTGTAAGACAAAAGTTGACACAGGCTCTCTCCCAACTTTACCTTCCTTATCTCCTTTACCAGTCGCTGTGCTGCCCATAGTTCCCTCATCCTGCTATCACAATAACCCCAAAGCAGTGTCCAGGAGGTGCTGCATGCTGTCTGCTGGGTTGAGCAGTGAGCTAAAAAGCCTTTCTGGATTTCAGGGCACTAGGTATCAGCAGAAAATGCTCAGAAAGCATTGGGACTTTGCCAAAGGTAATGAGCCCAAACAGACTCAATCTTATAGATGTTCATCAGATTACTTAACATAGCCCAGAAACAGCTTGACTATTCTGCTGACAAGGGTAGTGCAAAATTGGTGGAGAGCAGGAACTTTACTGGTTAGCAGGAGTACTCCAGACTTACCCAGACAGGCAGTGGTCTTTAGTTACTTGTTTACATTCTGTTTCTTCAGTAATACAATAAATATCAAGTAACTCTTCTGGAACTTGAGATAGGGATCTGTTGCATTTTTCTGTCTTGGCACAAATACTCTTTATTAAAAACAAAAATTGAGGTAGGAGGGGGAGTTGAAACCAGAAAACTTATCGTAGATGGTTCTTCTGTTAAGAGTGAAGGAAACTGATAATATCTGTAGATTTGACTTCATTGCAGTTTGCACAAGCACGAGGTGGAAAGCAATAGTCCATAGACACCTCTTTTCTGACCATTGCAGTCTTCTGATTTTCCCCAAAGTGACTAGAGGCAGAGAAGAGTTTATTATTCACTTAGTCTGCTATACAATACATGGCTTACTATTTACTCTTTTTGAGTATTACAAATATATTTCTGTGTTTTGCTTATGTCCTCTGGGGGTTTGGCCATGCCATTTCTAATGAGATCCCAGTGGCTGGACAGGGAAGAAGGGACTCACTCATAGTGGCCACCTGCGAGGGGGAAATAAGACCCTCTCAGGCCTCCTCGCTCCAGCAGAAAGGCCATGTGGGCAGCTGTCTGGAGTGGGGTGCATCTCAGCTGATGCCTGTTTGTGGCTTGTGGTTTACACCCATCCCATTAAAATAAAAGTCTGGTGACAGTGGGGCTATATTTGTATTTAGTGATAGAGGGCCAAGAGAAGTGTGCCTGTGAGGCTTTGATGCTTGAGATGAAGAAGCCCTGGGCAGGCAAGGTGGGAGAGAGAAGAAAGAAAAAAGAAAAACAAAGAAGAAAAAAAAAAGACATCTTTTTCCTTTTGCTTATAGGAACTAGGTGTGGATTCTGTTCACCGTTCATTTATCTCCTGAGAAAAACAGACCTGCGTTACACTTGGCTCCGTATTGTCCCAGCAGAGTCGTAGATGCTGGGGAGGCAGAAGGGGGAGTGGGCTGCCAAGGCTGCATGTCTGGGGCAGGCAGCAGAGCTGTGACTTGTATGCAGCTGGTGGCTGTGGCTGCTCCACCAGCCAGCCCTGAAGCCACTGCCTGGAGCAGGAACACTGCTGGAGCCTAAATACCAACCCCCAGCACACCGGGACACACCTGGGCCGGACTGATAAGATGGGAGTGGGGACAGGTACTAGCTGTGGCAGCATGGCTGTCTTACCAGCTGTGCCCTGCTGAGAGTCAGGATCGGGTCAGGATGATCACCAGCAGTGGATGGCTATTTCTCCTATTAGTTAAGCAGGTTTTCCAAGTTTATACGTTGTTGTCCTTTTTTCTTTTCCTTGGCCTCTCCTTGGGTCAGAAAATGTGTACATCTAGAGTCCTTTTGTTTAGCTCTCAGTTTGGGAGTGGGAAAAAGTTACTCACGGTTGAGATCTCAGAGTATAATTTAACTTCCTGGGCCTCTGACCAGTGATTTAAACTGGTGCCATTGAGGAGGTCTGTAGCGAGAGCACCTAGAAGCTGAATCGGCAGAACCAGTATGAGAAGGTACAGGTATGATTTCTTGGAAAACCAGACAAACATGAGTGCTACCAAGAAACAGGAACTTTGGTTATTTTGTGTGTACTTTAGTGTTATCTGCACTGATCAGCATCCCCAGTCTTTGGTTGTCTTTGTTTTCATTTTCGCATGAACACAATGATGGTGCTTTTAGACTGAGGTATTTCAAGCACTGTGTCTTACGCAATTTGCTCTTAAACAGCTGAGACATGGGTGCCTATCTGTCTATGACAAGGATTAGTTTATTGCTTATTTAATAGAGGTCTTGAAAACTTGTTTATAACTGTTTACATACAATTTTTCCAACAATTCGGATTGCCTAAGGCTCCAGCATGTTCCCTGTGCTTATGTGCAGCGTGTAACCCCCGCGTGGCCTCAGGCAAATGGAGTGGTTAAAAGATTTATGCACTGTGTGGATAAACAAAATCTGGGAGAATTTCCCCGAGGCTTTGCCTGGACTGGCAAAATGGTGTGATTTTAGAACATGATAGTTAGTACTTGGCATTTCCACTACATGCTGGCTTCAGGAGGAAAAACCTGTATGAGAGGACAAGGGTTTTTGAAGAAACCCTACATAGGTAGAGCATATGTCCACAGCTTGCCCTAACTAGCTTCTTGTAAGACAGTGGTGACTACTGCTGAAATGCAACCCTTTTTCCTAGTGTAGATATAACCTGACAAAACAAATACCTTGAAGACTTTCAAGGATTTCCCTGACTGGGCAATGTAATGAACGTGCCAGACTGAGATAGAGATTTGGGGAATTTCTCTTTCTAGTGGAGGAAACAACGAGAAGGCTGCCAAAATCTCCTGCAGGTTCGGATCCTGCCCTGGCCCTTACTGAGGATTTCCTTGAGCCCCGTATCAGTGGGAAAACATCCACAGGCTAAAAACCGTGAGGATTTCACCTGCAATGTGCTGCCCTTGTTCCAGTTTTATACTAAACCCACAAAACTGTAGAATTTAGAGGGGGCAGGAATGCAGAAGTAGCCAAAGGATTTGGAAAGCCTCTCTCACTCGGCTTTTAAGCAAAGTACAATGGGCTATATATAGGCCATATGCAATGCTGATTGCTCTAGGAGAGTGATTGATTTTATTTGAGTATAAACCAGTCCCTCGCTGGCTTAGGCTGAAACAAAATAAAGATACTGGCTTGGCTTCCGACACCGGTGAGGAAATTAATAATCTCCGGGGCTCTGACCACCACGGAAAGTGGCGGCCACCGGCTGCTCTCCTGGCACCTCCATCGTGGGTCCCCAGACCCTGCGGGGAGGGCGGTCTGGGGGAGCGAGGCGGGCCGGGGGCCGGGGCCGGGTGGCGGGAGCGGTGCCGGGGGCACTTGCCCAGCTGCCGGCGGCGGGTCTGCGAGGAGCGCGAAACGAAGCCGCATGCACGGAGCAGGTTGCCCGCTCGGAAACTGCAGCCCGAGGGCCTGGGGGACCTTCCCGCTCCTCGGAGAAGAGGCTCCTGCCCCCGGGCAAGCGGCTGCTGCCCGAGAAGCGGCCCCGACGCCGGGCTGCCCGGGGCGTCCCTGGCCGGCGGCCCGCGGCTGCCGCCCGCTGGAAGGAGCGAGCAGGGCCCGGGACCGGGGCGGGGGGCCCGGCAGCTCCCCCCGGGCTCGGCGCTTCGCGCTCGGCCACCCGCTGCCTCTGAAGGAAGTCCCTAGCTAAGCTGCCGCAGCGCCTCGGAACGCGCCCGGTCCCAGCGGGGTGGCATCGGAACGAGAAGCAGCCTCAGCGGCCCGGGGCGGTTTGCTCCCGGTGGCTGACCGGCCGTCACCGTTCACGCTTCTCAGCCTCAGGTTTACTCTGCTGGAGTACTTTTCTTCTCGATTAAAAAGCCCTTCAGCAATCTTTTTTTTTTTTTTTTTTTTTTTTTTAATTCCTGAGGGGTTTTTTTTACGCACTCAGACGGATTCCGCTATTGTACCGAATTCTTATTTATAACCCAAAATGACTGTCCCAGTAAGACGGCTGGGGTAAGAACTCCTCCCTTACCCATCATTCTATGGCTCACATGGGTACCCTCGCCTGTTCGCTTTCAACAGCGGTGTCAAGCACAGACATCAGGTCCAGCAATATCTTGTTGCTGTGTCCTCCAGAGCTGCATGGGGAGATGTCACCTCCACCTGATACCACCATCCCTCCCTTATTTCCCCTTCATCCTCTTCCTGAGCACATGCCCTCAGGAGCCCATGTCGGGTGCCCCTCCCGGTGATCTGGGACACTCACCTGCTCACTTCGGGTATCTGCTTTTCCCTCTAGGTCTCTGCACATCACTTCCAAGCACAGGGGTTCGTGTTTGCATTGAGATGCTTTCATGAACCAGTCCGTCTGACAGAATAAGCCAGGCCGATGCGTATCTCTGCCTCGTCCTGTCGCTACTCTTTTGGCAAACTTGGTGCTAACTGTAAATTACAGTGATGACTTGCACATTTCCTTCAAGATTATTCTTGCTACCAGTGCCTGTGAAACGTCTCTAGAGAAAGCTTTGATCAACAGCTTCTGTTCAACCATTTTTATGCCTGTCAGTTAAGCAGCTTTTAGGCCATTTAATTTGGGTTGTTTCTTTTTCATAAATCACGTTAGACTGAAGCAAAGAGTTTATCAACATCCATGTGTTTTTTATCAGTGCACTTACCTCTTTTATCACATTTTTGACTTTGTCTAAGAACAAAACCAGATTTATTTGATAAAGGTCTGGGTTTTTTTTTTCCCCTGTAGAAGGGTTGCTAGTTGCATTCAGATTTCCCTACATGACTCTTTCCTCAACTAGCAACCAACTGAGTTTTTACGATTAAAATGTGCAGGGTACCAAGAGTCCCAGAAATTCTAGCTGACCATCACTGCTCAACTGATATTCATCTTAAAAGACTGGGAAAATCCAGAAAAGACTGCGAGGTTCTTTGTCATATGACAAATCAACCATCACCCAATAAACCAGTATCTTGCTGCTTTCTAAATACAGAAGAGACTATTCATTTTAACATTTGCCTTTTCTGTATCGATAACAGTTCACCATTGGCACATGGTAACAGGACTACACACTGTCATTTTTTAAGTGGTTTTGTTCGCTGTCCTGTACTCCTCAAAAACTCTTTTCTCATGTTTGGGTCTGCTGATCAAGGCTTCTTTTCCTACTGTGTTTAGCTTTATTTATCAGTATTGAATCTCATTAGCTTCTAGTCTCAATCATTATCTATTTCTATTTCCTTCTATTTGATAAATAATGCCGTGACTGCCAACAGGTACCTTTATTTCCCCTTTGAAGCAGACTGCACTTGTGTTGTTCTCTGCACTTCACCACCAAGAGCATGAAGTGTGGACACTGATTCAACCCATCTAATTTAGAAACTAAAGGGACATATATGGTGGCAGCACAGTAGTGACAGCAATATGGAAAGCCAGTCAGCTTTGTAATCATTTGCTACATGAGATCCTTTAGTTCATGGCCTTACCTTTTCAAGGAGCACTCAAATTAACTGTGAAAAAAATTCAGATTGTGGTATAATGTGCTGAATTTGCAGATTCAATTACAAGGAAAAACTGCTGAGTTTGATAGTGTAATCAGCCTTAAATCTGGGTACTTCTCTTCAGGAGTAAACAGTGGTAAAGTAAAGGTTGGAAGCCTTCAGGTGCACAAACTTGTCTTCTGTTGTCCTGTAGTCACATTCTGGAAGTCTTCAGGGAGATGAAAAAATTTGAGGAGCATCCTGCTGGCCAAAGCCAATCAGCACCAGCACTGAGTCTAGCTGGAGGCCTGTAGCTAGCAGTGCTTCCCAGGGGTCATGACTGAGTCCAGTCTTGTTCAACGTGTTCAGTAATGACTTGGAAGAAGGGATAGAGTGTACCCTCAGCAAGTTTGATGATGATACAAAACTGGGAGTGTAGAGTCCTGCACCTGGGGAGGAAAAACGCCATGCAGGTTAGGAGTTGACCTGCTGGAAAGCAGATCCAAGGAGAAGGACCTGGGAGTCCTGGTGGACAACAAGTTCACCATGACCCAGCAATGGGACCTTGTGGCCAAGAAATTCAATGGTATCTTGGGATGCATTAAGTAGAGTGTGGGCATCAGGTCAAGGGAGGTTCTCCTTCCACTCTACTCTGCCTTAGTGAAGCCACATCTGGAGTACTGTGTCCAGTCAAAACCCACTTGGATGTAATCATAGGCAACCTGCTCTAGGTCACTCTTCTGTAGCAGGGATGTTGGACTAGATGATCTCCAGAGGTCCCTTCCGTCTCCTACCATGCCAGGACTCTGTGATTCTGTGATCACTCAGTGGTGCTATTCTTTCCTGTTGAAGATGAGTTAGCAAAGAAAAGGAGCAACCTTATTTTTAAGTGAAGAGTGGCTGCTTGAAAAGTGTAAAAGTGAAGTTCTGTCCCTAGTTTTGCCTGTAATTATGCCACCTTTTTTTTTTTTTTCTTGCAAGTTGCATGAAAGTATTCTGATCAAATGCACTGGAAGACATTAGCTACTATTTGTCTGTATCAGTTAAAGAACCACATTATATTGATGTAAGAGAAAGCAGCTGAATGAGCTATTCTAACACATATCTGATTTGAACCAGTCTTAAGACCTATAAGTTTCTAACTCAAGGTTTTACATGGAGAGATAAGGCAGCAGGCTAAACTAGCAGGTATTGGCTTCAGAGCAAATGAAGGAAGATATTTTTTCACTCTATACATATTTCACCTGTGGAACGCATGGTTACTGATAGCTTACATAGGTTCAGAAAGATCTTGGACAGATTTATACAAGAAAAAATCAGGTCATTATATGGAAAGATTCCACTACAGTCTCATGGAGTATCTGCCTCAGGGAGCAGTGCATGCTATGCAAGTATTGCACACTTGCTTTTATTTTTACTTTTTGCTGGGCAGATGCTATTAGGCTCTTTTGGAGGCAGGATACTGGATTAGATATAGCTGATCCAGAACAGCTTTTGCATGGTCTTGTGTACGTGAATCCAACTGCCTCTGAGGTCTTGTCCCAGTTCCTCTGAACATACTCTTCACAAAGTTCAGTGTGTGGCAGAGATGAGACACCACTGGGAAACTGCTCCATACCAGTGTGGCTTTTAGTACATTTAGTCTGCAAAGGAAATCCTAGAGAAGCAGGGAGAAAGCTTGGGTTGTCCTTATCCATTCATTGCTCTTCATCTCCTCTGCTTGCTTCTAAACACTCAGCCTTGTGGGTTTTCACACTCAGCTGTCATCTTGCTGGTTGTCAGTGGGATGGACTTTCACTTTCTTGAATGTGTCACAGCATGGTTTGGTTTCCTGTGTTTCTATGTAGGCTTTGAAATTATATCTCTAAGATGCTCTTAACAGGAACCCAATTATTTTTATTGCCCATCTGTAGGGATTGATAAGAGTAGGACAGAAATAGTTGTTAGCAGAAGTAGTTATGCTAAGGCCTGCAAGGCTGAAAAACAACCAAAACTGCCCCGACCTTGAGGAGATAAGACTAAGGATGAGAAAAGCAGAAGCACCTGGCAAAACAGGAGGATAAGAGGAGAAAAACAGGGTGCTGAAGGAAGAAAACCAAGAGAATCACCAGCCAGTTAAAAGTGTATGAATTGTGCATGGACAGACTCTGGGTTTGAGTGCGGGGCCAATTAGAAGTGACCTGGGTGCCTGATCAGTGTTGTCTCGTGTATAAATATAGCCTGTTGCACTTCATAAAGTGATTTCTGATTGCAACCATATTGGCTGTGCTGTCCCAGTCCATCCCTGCAGTGCCCAACACAGGCTACCCAGAAGCAAACTGTTAGTGCTTAATTCAAGTTCAAGCCTAATCTACTCAATAGCCCTACAGAATAAACATTTCAGAGGAACCTATGACTATACCAGCATTTAATCAAGTGAAATACAAATTTCTGCAGAGAAGAAGTACAGCAGACCTCACAAATAGCACTTTCTCCCACAAAACTTGACAATGCAGCTGAGAAAGTTTCTCTGTTCTGTGCAGTTGAGTAGAGTTTAGTTTAAAAGACAGAAATAGCACAGTCATGTGTAAATTAAATGACATTATTTGAAAGCAACTCTGAAAGAATGGAGACTAAAAAACCTCTTCTAATTAATGCATAACAATAGTTGATGATTTATTGACTTTTCTGTGAATATACAGTTTCTGTTAACAATATTTAGATACATTTCCTCAGAAATTCTTAATTATTTATGTTTAGTAATTTATGATTAAACATTTTACAAGAAAGAAGGCACTAAAATGTACAGTTAGTCATCCTTATTACGTACACTGTGAGTTTCAGACATACAGTAGATTCCCCTCACTTAGACAATTACTGATCTCTTCCTCCAAAGGTACTTTTTGTTGCATTTCATACTTCCTCAGCTCTTAGAAAGTATACATTTTAGGGCCCTACTTTTGTCTCCTTTTACTCACTGTTTCTGTAGGAAAACCAAGGAATTTTCTCTGAAAATTAGTGACACAATAGAGATAATGAAAACTCCATTCCTCACACGTCTAAGGACTTGGACATGCTGTGAGCTCCTTAGAGTTTCATACTATAAGGTGGGCAGTATTTATCAATTAAAAATAACAGTAACAAAAGAAAGATTTGTTTAAAGGTGTGATTCCAGAGGCTACTTCTGTAGCTCTGGTGGTGTTCGAGGCACTAAAATGCTAAACCAACACTTTACAACAGGTGAGATGACCGAGGCTGACATCATGCTAGGAAAATCAGATTAGCCTAGAGGCTACCATTTGGCTAAAAAGGGGATCTTAAATAATGTATGGTTTTTAGTGCAATTTAAAAGGCAAAACTCGAAAACTGTTGCTAATAAAAGGCAAAGACCACAAGAGATACCATCTAATACTCCATTAAAATATTTAGTATCAGGAGGAGTGTGTACATTTTCAAGTATCTTATGACAAATAGCCCAGTACTTAAGTGCTGGTTCCAATTTAGATGCTCACTGACTATAAGCCCAAACACGGCACAATGTAGTTTTATATATTGCTAAAATACAACAGAATCTAATGTCACAGAATAAATACCACACTGTGTAAAGAAAGAGTGGTATCCTAATAATTTGACCACTTATACAAAGATGACAAAGAGGAGCTCATAGATTCTACTTTCTCCTTGAGATTCCCAAGCTCTTGTGCTGGCAGTATTTGGGAGGTCCAATTTTCAGTGCCTTTGCAGTTAGACTGCAGTGATGCTGAGTCCCCTGAAGACACCTGGAAAGATTACCACTTTAGAGGTTTTCAGAGGATCCTTGTCGTCACCTTGACCAAAGAAATTCAGATGCAGTTCCAGTGCTGGTGGAACATACATGCAGAATAGAGGAAGATTCTGCAGGATAAGAGGTGGTGAGAGAGAACCTCATGGAACAATCTCCAAAAATACCCTGGGTCACGGCCAAATTGAAGTCACTTTTTCCCCTTGGACAGATAAGACTTGTAAAAACTTGGCCAACAAGAATTCTCAAAACATGGCCAACATGATGCACCATCACGGGATGGTAATACTAGCACACACGGAGATAACACGTTTGGAAACAAATCATGTCTTAAAGCAGTTTTGCTTCTTGGGTATTGTAAAAATATTCGTGTTAAATAGCATGAAGCTTTTTAAAAGAAAGGCTCTTACTCAGCAGTATGAGTCACTCAAAAAACACAGGAAGAACAAATGTTAAAGAAAACCATCATGTGATTACTTTTTATAAGCAAAACTTATATATTTTTTAACTCTAACTTGCATAGGTTGGAAATTCCAGAAGATGCCCAAGGGAAGTGGGGATCCAGTGCTCCTTGGAAACTGAAAGTGTAACCCACATGCTCTGTTGAAAATCCCTTCTGTAGTTTCTGGATCCCATTTTGCTCAGAAGTCCTGACTTGCCATGACCCCTGCTGGAGACAGGCCCTGTAACTACACTAGTGCTGCTTGATGCTAGCTGGTGATAAAGCAGCATGTACATTTTGTGACTGGAAGTTCAGAAACACAGCTGCAAAAAAGAAAGGTGTGGTTAAGACTATGCCATCTTGTTCTCTGTGAAGAAGAACAGACCAGAAGACCTCTGGATTTGCATTTATGGGTTACCAGAAGTTTTTTTAAATACTCATCTAAAATGTCAGGACATCTGCATCTCATGAAGCTGACGATCAGATCTCTCATTATTTAACTTTAGACTCTTCAAAACAACCCAAACAGGTGGAAAGTATAAATAAACACAAACCCCCACATATAGCTGAAAATACAAAACTGTAGAAAAAAGATTCGATCTATTATTCATTTGGATGAATTTATGTATATATCTACCTGGAGATAGATAAACACAGTTGGCTTTTTTTGTTTGTTTTTTTTTTTTTTTATTTAAGAATGTGAACTAATCTGATGGAAGTAGCAAAGATTTTACAAGGAAGAAAGGTGAGGCAATGCCTGTGTGATATACTAACCGTATCATTTAATCAAATCCTAACATAAAACTGAATCTGTCGTACTGAAGCTGGGTTAATTTATTGCTCTTGGTAGTTAAACACTAACAGGGCATAATGTTAACCTCTTCCATGATTTGGAAGGTTTTGATAGACAGCAATTTAAAAAATAAATTGCTTAGCACCCAAAGGCATTTTTGCAGATCACCAAAGTACCTCACTGCAGTTACTATGTCCGTATTTGTGTTTTGTGACAGGTTTGGGGCTTGAGTTTGCTGTGCTGTGGGCCATTTGAGCCACTTCCATCCATGCTGTGTGTAAGAGGAGGGCTTAAGTTTAAGCCAGCCTTTTCCCATGCCAAATTTTCCCAGCCTGGCTCCCTGACAGTGCACTCGTGCTGGGTTTACAGAAGCAGCATTGGTAGCTGTGGCACGTGGACCAGAATGAGAGCAGAGATCTACACTTCTCTATCAACATGTAGAGAAATGTATTGGCTTCAGCAGGACCGTGGAAGTATAAACTGGAAGCAAGCAATTAATCAGTCTACACGAGGAGTAAAATCAAGATTTACCCCAGAAGACAGTGTTGTAATTGGCTGAGACAAAGTACCATTGGGGTCATTTATTGATGATACCTCTAAATTTGCCACCTTATCAGTGTGACGAGGTACCTCAGTGACACAGCAACGATGGCTGTTCCTGCTGGCCACAGCCCCTCGTTTTCAATTGAAATCCATCTACCACCACTGAGTCGGTAATGGGAAACAATGCAGGGAGTCAGTGCCAGACAACTGGAGAACGTGAGTCCCTCACCGTGGTCCAGCTGGTACCACTGCATGCCTACACACATCCAAGTAGGAGTACTGCAGTCAAGAGGGACAGGACAAAACCAGGATGGGAAGTCCTCTTCAAATGCTATCAGCCACCAGTGGAGTGCAACATAAAGCCCAGTCGAGCCTCAGATACCTCACGCAAGCCAGTAATCGAAAGCAGAACAAGTACATTTGGGAAACTAATGTTGCTTTATTTGGCAAGAACTTCTCCTTACACCTTTTTTTTTAGACAGAAAGTTGGAAGTAAGGCAATACTTGGATTGGACAGTAAGAGAGGTTGAACCTCTCTGAGGTCAGCACTGATAACTCCCAGCATGCCAAAATTTCTGCCCTAGTTTAAATACCAAATCCATCCAATTGCCTCCCTAGTTTGTACTTTTCGGAGTTTCGGTATGTGAGAGCATTTACAAGGGTACATTTTCAGATAAAGGGGATTTATCATGTACGTGTCAGTTCAGACTTGGTACAGTCCATAGGCTTGGTGCTCAAAGGGTATAAAGCCAGGTGGCTCACTGGGCTGAAGGGCAGTTCTCTAGGAACACAGAGGGTGTCTAATAGAACACAACAATTTTTAGCAAAGCTTTGGTGAGTGTAACAGGTCAACATGTCAAAACTCCACAATTAAACAGAAGCAGGATTTTTTTCCCTTGCATTATACTATGATACAGAATGCGTGACAGGAATTTTTATGGGTGATTCAGCTGGTCCCTTTGTGGCTTAGTACATGATTTCAGGGCATAATTCTAAGAACAGAGAAGGGATTTGTATGTGACCAAATAATGGATAGAGCTTCAGCAGTTTATATGTCACCTTGTTAGTGCCATATAGACAATAAATTATTACTAAATTGGTGTATAATTCCAGTTTCAGATTCAGAGCTGTCCAAGAACAGTCTCTTATATCTGAGAAGAAATATCTGAAGACATGTGGAATACAATCAATCTCAAGTTGTGTTGAATACAAAGCTACTTCTACTCCCTTGCCAAATAAATTTGATTAATGATGTGTTCTAATATTTGGTCAGAAATTGAAGTACACAACTATTTTGCAGCTGGACGGAATAACAAAAGGAAAATGAACAATCTCAATCAACGTTTTTAAAAAGCCCACATAAATTAAGATCATCTAAAAATCTATCTTTCTTTATTTCTGTGACATTAGGGAGTTATTTCCCTAAATGTATATATGTAGTGCAGCTTTTTATCTAGCCAGCTCTTCATCGGGAAGGCAACAGATTGTTTGTAGCTATTTTACATGCCTTTTTTTTTCCTGTGAACCTTTTTTTCCCCCCCTTTTGTTATCGCCCTGTGGCTGTTTTGACAGTTTGGGAAATCTAGACTAGGATGAATTAAAAGATTTGGCAAAAATACTTCTTGATTGTTACTGTTAAAGACATTGACCATCCAGTGAGATGCATCTGCATGTGCTCATGAATGTAACAGTCTTATAACCCACAGCCATGTGGCGGACAATGTTTTCCTTCTCCTTGCTGTAGAGCCTATCCTTGGCAGACAACGTGCTGGACAAATCTGAAGTGCCTTTCTGCAGCACATAGCATGCATGCCTGGAGAAGACGGTCTCAGAAAACTGTCCAACTTCACTTTAGTAAAGAGTGAGTAACTCTGGCAGGACTCCTACTTGACACGGTTACTTTTCTTATTGTCAGGCACTTGGAGATGTGAATAGTATGAGAGAGGTGTCCAGAGTCTCAAAGGAAAGAATAACTAGGGAAGGTGAAGACCATGTGGGGGAACTGTTTGACATACATGACAGTGTGACCTCTTGGGACACCCAAGAGCTGTCTTCACTTCTGACTCACTCTGAAAATCATACCAGCCTTTATTTTTTTTTTTTTGCCTTTGCGAGTTTTCAGTTAGTTCAGTGTTGTTAAAACAACTGGCGATGCTGTGGGATACCTAATCCTTTCAGTACTGCAACAGTAAAATGTTCAGAGCCACAGCTAGTGCTTTCCTATGTTATTGCTTTTGGTTTAGGCCCAGAAATCTGGCCACATTTCTACATTTACCTTTTTAACATAAAAGAGGATGGTTTCTATAATTCCATTATCAATAAAAAAAAAAATAAAATCTAAGAAGCAAAGTCCATTGTAAATCAGCAATACAGAAGTTAATCTGTGACACTAGACACGGAGACCACTGATTACTTTCACTGTAAAAATGTATTGTTATCCTATTTGTATAGATGGCAACAAATTGTTTTCTCTCTTTTTACCATATGCACAGAGCTGTCCTCTATAATATTTTTTTAAAATTATATTAACAGTTGCTGCTGCATATTATCCTATCATCTTGTTACTTGGTTTATTAGCATAACTACATTAATTTTAGTACACTTTAGTACTTAATTTGCACAGAAACATTTTTGAATATCTAACTAGAGACAACATTCAGCAAGAGTGATGATGTGTGAGTTTAGTCAGCTGCTTTGAGAAGAAACAGAAAAAGAACACGAAAAGACAGGCAATTATGGAAACAAATAAGATGTGTTGGTCTTATAAAAATAGCTTTGAACAACCTTGCTCAAAATATGAAATCACAGGACTGCTTGTGATTGATTTACTTGTCTGCAAAAAAAAAAAAAAACAATTAAATGTTATTTTAAGATTTGTGTGTAATTCCCATACCCCAGAGTAACAATAAATAAACGTGTAGCAGTGTATTGTTTCAATGTCATCATGGGAAAAATACCTGAAAACATGGCATTGCAAGGATGTGGGGTTGTACAGACTGTGACCATAGAGATTCAGAAAAACCCTGGAAGCATTATCATGCAAGTGGGAAAGAAGGAAGCGGACACATTGTAAAAGTCACTGTAACTATAAACAGCAAAAAAACCAAAAAACCCAAAAAAACCCAAATTCCAGATCATCAGAAAGAACCTCTAGACTGAGACATCCTTGGGAGGCTGCTAAAATTTGTTATCGGAAACACGCAAAGATAAATGATCATGAAACAAAATTCAGGACAACGTCCTCAGCTGTGCCCTAGCTGTGGTATAACTCAAGAAAGGGTAGCCCTGAGCCACCCTTCCTTCCTCTGGTCGCAGGGCTGCAGTGGGTCTCTGCAACGCCGTGGTTGAGCGCAGAGCTTGGCCGCAGCAGCTGCAGTGACCACTTCTCTGAGCGGTGGCTAGCCAGGAGACCACATCTCTGCAGTGTAGGAAGGAGCATCACAGAGAGGATCTGTGGCAAGACCCCTTGCTCCTGTGATGGAGCAGCCTGGCTGTTGGAAGAAGCACTGTAATAGAATGCAGGACAGGCTATTTCTTTGTCAAGGTAAGAGCCTCAATTTGTGAAAATCTTCCACCGAGACTCTTCCACTACCTAGAAAGAAGGAACTTTCTTATCAGGAAACCCCAAACCTAACCTCTGCAGAACCCTGAGGATTTATGAAGAATCAGGACCACTCACACATCTTCAGCACTCTGCATGAGCTCTGGTCCTGATAATAAATGACTCTGTAGTCACAGATGGTCCTCTCAGAATTACGTGGAGCTTGAATGAAGAACGTGTTCTTCTGTATTACAGACCTTTTATCTATACTACCATCTCCTCAAAATCCTCTAGTTTGTTTCCTGTGCACAGAACCCAGAAAGTATGGGCAGCTGTGTAGAAGGGGCTAGCTAATCATGCTTTCTGTGGAAGGGGAAAATGATGACCGAGGAGCGCCCATTTCATGCTCAAATGTCATGATACAGGCAACTTGGGCAAGAGAAGGGGAAGAGCAAAACACAGAGCTCCAGATGAAATTCCCCCGTGCTCATACTGCTCGTTAAAAAGACAAGGGGGAACACAAACATAAGGAATACAAGATGGGAAAAAAAAAAAATCAGTAAAGGTTACACCAGCTAACAAGTTAGATATCTCCAAGGAGAGACAGAACTGGAGCCAGGCTTGTGTCACTTTGGGGAGCATAAAGGAATTCACCACTCCTTGCCTAGAAGGCCACAGCTTGTCTTTATAAGAACACAGAGGCTGACAACAATGGCCATATATATTTTTTCTTCCAGTGTTAAGCTGGGGTCATTTTGCCCAGTGCATCTTCATTCTTGCCAATGACTTGTACAACAAATTCAGAGAAGAACAGGCATGTTCTTCTTAAAATACTGATACATTTTACCTGTGGAAAAACCTTGGGAAAATGCCTGTATAGCTTGGCCAAATGCTTAACAGGAAAACACAAATACGTGAGAGTATTTGAATGATGTAAGCTAGAAATAAAAGGTGAGGAACAAATGGACATTCTGTCTGAGGTGGCTATATTAATATCAGAAAAGTCAAACAAAAGAAGAAATGAACCTTAATACCAAAAAAAAAAGAAAAAAAATAAAGGTAAGAGCCACATTTCTCAAGTCATTTAAACTCCACCACACCAATCAATTTATAAAGCCTTTAGATGGAGAAGCCAAAGCCTGGAAAGGAGACCCATTATTTCATCTAGTTAAACTTTTACGTTTTTCTGTGTCTATCATCCAACCTTATAGCAACCAACAGTCAACCACAGATGAAGAAGCAAAAGCCAGTGTCACCAGTAAGCCATCTATTTATTACCTGTACTGCAAAAGCATGTTGTATCATTTACGTTCGGTGTGACATTCCCATTCTTCTTCTATGCATATACTAATTATTCTTTCTTTATTTCAGATCTTCATCTTGGCTCTTTTTACTTTTTCTCCTGTGATCTTCTTTCTTTTAACCAGTAGCTGAATTAAAAGGGTCTCCTGTTCAGCCTCAGCCTCAGAATAAGTATACCAAAAAGCAAGGCATTGCCCACTCAGGACAACCTGAAAACATGCCCATTTAAAATGATTTTTTAATACAAAAATAAAACAATCTATCATGAGCAATGGTATAATGTGCAGGAGACAAAACTACTTTTATCTCACGTTGCATGAGATTCTCCCTGAACCATTTCATACCTTCTCACAGGACTATCTAGACCTAAATTGTCTCTCTGTTCTTGCTCTCTTCACAGTGCTGAGATTGTCTCCATTCATTACCTTTTGACACCTTAACGGTTTCAATTTCATAGTTTCAAATTACTTTCACTTAGAAGCAGTGTGGAAGGAATCTCATCACTGGTTAAGACAAATATCTTTCCTATTCTTTTTCTGGATGGTGACTGAACAATTGTCATAACCACTCAAGTAACTGACTCATCTTCCAGACCACAGAATCCAACCTCAGAACAAAAAGGGTTCTCACTCCTGTTTACCTCTTTCTTTTGCCTCTGCTGTTATTATACCTTCCAATAGCGTTTCCACTCAGCAGAAAAAAAAAGTGTCTGTAATGATATCCTTCTTTGGAAGTCCTGTGCTTCCCTCATACAACCAATTTATAAGAAATTGACTTTGCTGTCAAAAAGATCTGTCTTCAGACTTCATACACTGCCTATTTTTTTTTGATCTTGCAGTAGCTCTGCAATTATTTTTTCCTCTGTCATATAAAATAAGTTGCAATAAATCACTCCCATCGTGATTGCGAGCGTTAGAATGTTGAAGGGAGCAATGCACGTACCCGAGTGCTAACCACAGTGAGTACCGTGGTTGATAACGGCACTGCTTGCAAAAATGAGTCAGCAATGGGGAAAGGAATTCAAGAAAAAGAAACGTAAAAAAAAAAACCAAACCCAAAACAAAACCCAAAGTAACTGACTCCACCAGAACGAACATCCAGGAAAGAGATGGAAGTCTAACTACCAATGTATGGTTTGTAACATACTCTTAATTTTAATATGTAGATCACTGTATGGACTTGCCCCTCACAAATCATGATCTAAAAATACTTTATTGAATAATGATATAATGAGGTTTTGCAATGAAAATTCATGGGTTTGTTCATTTTTCTAATTGCTTTAAATGACGGTTGTACACCTGCCCATAAAATAGCTTCTTACACATCAAAACTTCTGATGAATCTTTGCGGGGTTCCGTATTTCACATTTTCTTAACCCTTGCCCCACTAGACTAAATGATTGCCTGAAGAAGGATTAACTTTATTTGTGCTTTCCTAACATCTACTATTCTGGACTCGTGAATTCTGTGGGGATTTTGATGTGAATGATTTCACACAAATCACATCCATCACCCCTCACTGACAGCAAAGGCAAGAAACATATCACCATGACACACAGGACAGAACGAAACAGAACAGTACTCCATGACAGGAATGATTCTCTTGAACTGCTTCCCACCCTATGTGAAGGAAAGAGAGTGAGTCTCAAGTCTTTTTTTTCTAGCTAGAGAGAGGATGAAATACTGAAGCCAGCTGCTAAGCCATCAAGTATTGAGTAGGGAGATAGAGGGAGACTCTGCCCGTGGCCTGGCTGGCTCACTCCACTGTCAGGGCTTTAGGAATTGTTAGAAAACTCTTCCCCTCAGAATGACTCCAAATGAACAGCACACAGCACTGGCAGCAGCGTGTGACCCTCCTGTTGCGGTATTCTACTTGAATACAAGACAGGCCTGGAAAAGAAAGGACAAGCACAATGGTTTTTGAGGAAGAAGGCAGCTGCTTTCCAGCTTCTTAAGGGTCAAGGCTCAAACAACTTGGAGGGCCAGTCCACGATGGCCATTCTCTCAATCGGCCAGCCAGATGGAAGATATTACTGCTTTTCATAAGGAAAGGACTCAGCTACTGCAGTGGTCCTTTTGCTACTTCCTTCATTTCACATCTTCTGTGAAGAATATGTTGTAAACTATATTAACTAGAGAAAATTTGGGTTCTTTTCCTAAGCCCCTGCCTAATAATCCAACCAATACCAGTCAATCACTTTTTGTCTCCATAGCAGAGAGCAAATCCAACCCTTGTCTTAATTTGGGAAATGGTAGATAGGAAGAGATAGAATTCAAAATAAACACTACAAAGTGATGCTTAAAGCTGTTTTCTTAAGAACACCCAATGTAAGAATACCTGGAGTACCTTAAATTTCAAAAGGATGTTAGGGTATTTTGAGAGGGGAAAATATGTTCACATTTTAGAACACTGTGCGTGTCTGAGAGTTAAATAAATCAGAACTACCTACAACTGAACGATACAGTTTTCCCCTTGGTGGACTCTGCCACTGTTTCCCTAACCATAAGAGTCAAAGTGTGTTCACTATCAGCCAGGCACCTCTCCTGTCACTGTACATTCCCATTAAAACCCCTCTTTCCAGTGTGCATTACTCATACATGTGCTCCATCAGACTGACTCTCTGCCCCTTTACGTTCTAAGGTGAGTTAGGAAAGGGTCTGTTAAAGGACGATACAGGCCATTCTTTTGTAATGGTCTGCAGTTTTCTCTCCCAATACATTTTCTTTTTATTTAGCACTTCCATTTTTATCCTGTGCTCTTCTTCGGCCATCTCACACTCTCTTTCTATTTGCTGTATTTTTGCCACATGAACTTCATTCATTTGGATTAACTGCAGTTGCAAAATTGACATTTGCTGATGATGTTCTTCCTCATGCATCTTTTTCAGAGCACTTTCCTGAGATGCTTTACTTCTGTAGTTCTTATCTGCTGCTATTCTGACATCAGAACATGAAGGCTCAGGCTGGGAGGTACCTTCACATACTGGAAAATGTACCAGCTCTTTCTCTTCATCACAAAGTTCTCTATTTGAGACAACAAATGGCTCTGCAAAACATAAGAGGAAAAAGTATTATAATATTCCCTTCTTCTCCCTGAAGAAACATGAACTTGTGACAACACAGTTACTGGTGTACACATCTAAACCTTGTGCTTCTGCACCATAGTACAAGAGCCACTACATAATGCCATTCTGGTACAGAATACCAAAGTCATAATGGTCTGAGCTGAACCACTTTGGGCTCTGTTGGCAGGCCTCTATGGCTATAATGGGATCTAGAATACTAAAGTAAATATAGACATTTATAAATGGGCACCTAAATTTAAGTGTCTGAGCCTGAAGCTGAACCTTAATACAGCTGTTTAAGCCAAATCCATATAGGACTTGCAACATTTTTATGAAAGATCTGAGTGTCAGGTGAAGACCTCTATCAGCATGAATACCACGAGACTGAGGGAACAGTAGGAAAAATACTACTTATTCCTTCCTTATCGTTATGTATGTGCCTAAAAAGCAGTAGTGTGTATTTTTAGAAAAAAAAAGTTACATGATTTTAAGTTTGAGAAGGTTGTACCAATTCTGAAATAAAAGAATAAAATAGTTACCACTGCAAGTAAGGGTCTCAAAATCCATTCCTTTACAAATCCCAATGGCTACTTTTGGTAAATACAATTATGAAAGAGACATTGTATGAATCCTATCTAACACTGTAGTTATTGCTGTCTTCTGAGCAGGGACTGTCTTCTGTGTGATCCTGGCATAACAAAGTTTGTAAGAAACTGCTGTAGCCACCCTCCCTTCTTGTTTTGGATTATTCCTTCTGTGTATGCTTGCCAAACAAAGAATGTAATGCTGAACTTTTTCAGAAAGGCCGTTCTCCAGGACTGCAGCATGAAATATGTCTCTATCCACCCATTTTAGTCCTTGGAAACAAAGGAGGAAAGACCTACAGGGAACTCTTGAAGCAGACAACTGTGTATCAATTTGCTGCTGCTGGCTTTTTGTTTGTTTATTTGTTTGTTGGGTTTTTTTTGTAATGCTCAGATAACCTTTTCCCCAGCAAAATGACACTTTATAAAGGTTCAAAATACCCTTGGGACTGTTCTCTGGAAAGCCAGCATGGTAACTACTGTAATGCTTCCCACAAAGTTGCAGATATGTCAAAAACTGAAGAAAAAAAAAATTGAGTAAAACCCCCGTTTAACTCCTGGGGGTCTAGGGAAATACAGGGAGTCTCATAATAGCACAGCTCTGAAATTACTTTTCTATAACCAGCAGTCACAGCTCAGTGGAGAGATTTGGACCGCTGAAAGAGAATAACTGGCAAAATCACATACCAAACAATACTACTTGCATCATTACAGTAACATTTATACCTTGACTAGAAGCATCAGGCTGATATTCAGAATCTTCTTCTGGTGGGCTCTGCAAAAAGTACATTTGCTCAGGCATTATGCCGGCAATCTTCTCTTTCCCTATGATGTGAGTATTTATAAGTGGGCTAATACTTCTTTTTACCTTCTCCCTCCTTTCATGTGCCATTATCTTTTTTGTCCGTGCCTTGATATTCTCCCAGCATTTCTTTAACTGTTTGAAGTCTCGCAGCGATACGCTGGGCTGGGAGTTGTACTCGTGAGCTAGCGCTTGCCAGGTGCGCTGCTTCAGAGCGATAGTCCTCGCGTCGCTTTTCTTACATTCCAGCACGTATTTGTACTTTTCAACTAACGCGAGCAGCACGCTCTTCTCCACCTCTGAGAAGTATTTAGCAGGCTTTATTATTTCGTTTTGCATTTTCTACTGTTTCGCCAAGAAGCCAAAAATCCTATGAAAACAATGTTGAAAGGAAAGAAAACAAACATAAATTAGAGCCGGTTATAGTATCAGGAAAGTGCGTTTCAGCAAATAACTCCTGAGCACAGCTTCTGATTCTAACACACGTCATTTTCTAGAATGGCTTGTGAGCAGGTTTAGAGCACATAATGAAACAATCAGGTGAGACAGACTATAATTATCTGCTTTTTTCTATTGCCACTTTAGTGGCTACACAATTAGAGAAGTATACCATAATGAGGAGTAGCTTCTTGTCTTTGTTAAAATTCATCTTGATACAAAATACTCTGCAATTTACTCAGTAATTTTAGTCACTCAATTTCCTATTCACTACAGTTTGTTATACCCTGAGAGTTTTCAAAGCCCTAAACTGTGGAACAAGTTCTGAAATCCAGCCCTTTATAGCTTCAGATTTAAGACTAAAGCCACCTTCAGCAGGTTTGGGTTTCCTTTGGTAGGCAAAACCCCCTCTTCTGCCTTTGCTGACTGCATAGAACTAATTTCTCCCGTCTCTACAACATTTGAAAGTTGTATGAGAAATGATATCAAGAAGTTCTCTTTTTAAAGACTTCTGTCAGTTTGGTTCTACCCCATGCTCAGCCCTCCTTGCCTGACATCTAATAGGCAGCAGGATCCTGACCAGTCTTACAACACTTGAGGAAAGGCAAGGGTTGAGAGAGACATGAAGTAATTATGGAAACTAACCACTCTGAAGGCACAGGTCCTTTGCCCTTTACTACTGACTCTACGTCTGCAGCTCTGAGGGTCACTCAGGAGAGAATGACCAGGTGAAAAAGAGTTTTGGACTCACTCAATACAGCTACTGCTATGTACCTACACTGCATTAATCACTGCCTATTCTCAAGCCTAGGACTCAATTAATCAATAGGAAAAGGGTAGCTGATACCATAATTTAAAAAAAAAAACCAAAGAAGAGTTTCTTTGAATTAAAACACACAACTGGTCTGCAAAATGTAGGTGGATTTTTATCTTTCCATAGTTTTTTCCCCCTTCCCTCCCACTACAACTGTGTAGCCTCAACCACTTTCAGATTTTGGGCAGAAACTTCTGGACAATTAAGTAGAAAAAAAGGGAGCAATGCTGTCTTAGCTCACATTTCTGGTTTTAATGACAAAACTCAGAGACAGAATGTATATAAGGTAATTCTTTTTCATATTCCTAACATTCTAGGACTCTCCTAATAGGAATTTTCTATTATTTTGCTCATTGTTTCCACTACTTCCCTCATAACATCACTTGAGGATGCAACAGGTATCACCATCAGATTTCCTCTTTTCAGTATTTTTTTCTTAACTCAACTGTAGTAGTACTCTCTTTGTACCATCCTTGTAATTCCTTTCATCCAAACACCTTAATACTTACCTTCAATGAAAGAGAGTAACTGTAACTACTTAAATTTACAAAGAAAGCTAATGGCAAAATGAGAACCCATCTCTGACGTAAGAACAGGAGCTCTCTCAAGTAACCCATAAAATATGGCAAACCCCAGTAAAACAGAGATAGACTAGAGGAGGCAGCAGAACAAAGCCTAGAATAGCAAAACTGAAACAAACTGAGTAAAAATAAGTAACAGTCTGAGATAAAGTATGTTCAGTCAGTAGCAGCTGCTAAATTGTATCCCTGATGAAAAAGAGGCAACACTATTTGTACTTCTTGTCCCTGCCCAACTGGGTAATGAGCAGGCATGTATGTGGTGACTGCACAGCCAGCACCTATGTGGTTCCCAGCTAATCCGGGTTCTGATGCCTCTTACTCAGTGCTGGTGTCAGGCAGACATAGGAGAGCTAGAGTTTTTGCAGGGGATGGGATTTAGGGGATAAAGGGAAAGATCCATAGGAAAAGAGACTTCATTGGTTCTGCTCCTTGCAGAAGAGCTTGTTTCTTTTGCAAGAAAGATAAAGGTAGAAGAATGAGGAGAGCTGGGTGGCTGAGCATAAGGAACATAATTCCCTGATCCAGAACTTCCTACATCACACTATATCAAGTTATTTATTACTCTCTGTAAAAACTTAGTCACCCCACATGTTAGTGTCAGGAATTCTTAGACACCTATAATCCCACAGAAGAAACTGAGTGTATGCAAACAAACCTGTAAGTATCACATACCAATCATGGTAATGTCTAGGTCTAACAGACAAAAGAAAACATCTGCTTCAGAAGACGCTTAAATAAAAAATATATTTTAAGAAGTTGGGAAATAGACATCCTAACAAAGAGACACTGAAAACTGACAATTTTGTTCCATGAAAAAGCTCTCAAAACATATAAAATAAAAGAGACCTATAAGGAAAGGGATTCTATCTACTTATCTATTTACATATTTACTGTACCATCCCAAACCATTGAACTGCTTTGGACAGCTGCTGAAATTAAATTCTTGGGACTAAATATTGATGCCTCAACTTGTCTTAGCCTCAATTTCACCAAGGAACAGGATGAAAAGCAGTCCCACCACCGAGCCACAAGGTCCAATAGCTTATGACCCGGAAAATCCAGGATCAGAGACTCTGTGTGATCAGAAATGGCTGATTCTGACTTCTGCTGATGCGTGTAAATCTTATTTCTAGCTTTGAAAAGGTGTGAGACCAAAAATCATTACATGCTTGTGGTAGAAAATCCCTTTAATTAGAAAAACAATGGATTTTTCAAGATCTTTGGAGACTAAGTCTAAAAAGTTAAACAATGATACTGGATTCCGGGTGCTAGATAGTCAGCTACACAGACTGGCAGAGATCATCTGGTATCAGTAAATATTTAAAACATTTCCAAACATGAATTCATATATACTAAACAACCCATATGCTAGGATTAAAGTTCATCTTTCACAGATGAAGCCATAGCAAACCCTTAAGTAACATTTTCATACCACACTATTGTTTATTACCATTATTTTTACTGTGGTAGCATCTGAGATCCCCAGCCATGAGGTCAAATGCTGTAGATTTAAGAACAGAACTGCAGGTCCTGCTCTGAGAAGAATAAAGTATGTTACTGCTCCCTTCCCCCATACACATTCCTAACTACTTTGTCCAACACATACACACTGTACTTGTGTCCTTTCCATTAAAAAGCTAGGATTATGATCTTGGATGCATAACAGAACTTGAGAACTGGTGAAAGCAGTTTAATGCACTTACTACAACACAGAATAAAAGAGTTCTTGAAGATTGTTTTCAAGCTCTTACATGCTTATCCTTCTTGCTCCCGTATAC
The DNA here is from genome assembly GCA_025345505.1 of Todiramphus chloris collaris. Classification (NCBI taxonomy): domain Eukaryota; kingdom Metazoa; phylum Chordata; class Aves; order Coraciiformes; family Alcedinidae; genus Todiramphus; species Todiramphus chloris. Next base: position 3,755,159 of record JANVCC010000276.1, on the reverse strand, counting down.
CGAAGCCCATTTTCAGTTAGGTGAACAAAAAGCACTCTGAGACCTCAGAGAACTTACAATACTGAAAAGTTTCAGCAAAGCACCACCACATATTTACATTCACCTCTTCTTCACCTTCTGGCAACCCACTGGCTCTGTGGAATGTGAGAAAGGACTCTCACAAGACCAAAGAATTTCCCTTTCCAGGTTAAAAGATCCTTCCAGGACAAATGTCCAGGATGCAACTTAGCATGTAGGAATCTGTGTTGAAATGGAAGTAGCTTGCTGTGTATAGCTCATACAACAGATAGGATTGATTTGGGAAGGTGTAGGCACATAAGGACAGCTGCAGAGTAAATTCTAAGAAAGAATGGAAGACTTCTTCCACTCTTACAGGTGCCCAGGCTCTAAGACATGTGGAGTAAGGAAGTACTTTATCCTAAATATCTCCCTCTGGCATAGCTCAATTCACAACTTGCCTTGGAACAAATCAGTGTCCTAAGTACTTGTCCTCTTGCACAAGCCTTTATTGCTTTAAAATAACAAAACCATCTCTTGCTTCCTCATTTTTACTTTGAAATGTTGTGTGGCATCTTCTTTTAAAGACTATAAGGGATGAGATGTGACCTGCTGGAAGAATATCTTGGGGAAAAAAAAAAGTTATACAAGTGAAGAAGTGCACATACGTTCATAAATATGCATACACATATTATTTTGCTTGCACATACCTAAACATACACCCAAACTCTGAACAGTTGCAAAGAAGCCTATTAAAAATAAACAACAAAAAACCCAAAACACTTTAAGGTTGGCATGTGTGAACATTTTCAGTCAGTCAAATATTTTTTTGGGCATAAGAAAATGCAAAGAGAAAATTATGGTAGAAGACTCGCCCCAAATGTTAAGGTTACACTAACCAAACCCAAAGAACATAGTTTGATAGCAAACTGTGGTCACTTATGGTGTGAAAATGAAATTCATTTACCAATGCCAACAGGATTACTACCATAGTGGTAATAGTTAAGGACTGAAAAAAGGAAAATGTATTTATCCAACTTAAATTGCAGATGAAGCACAGTCTGTAATTAACAGCACTGGAAATCAATCATAATTCTGTCCTTTACATCCTGGGTTTGAGGGTGAAGGAAAGGCATGGAAATGCAGTGACCCAAACTAGTCAAAACAACAGGTTTGTATTTCATTTGAATGACAGAACTAGCAGTACACAGTGTCCTTCCCAAATACTAGGTTTTCCCCACTGAGCTTCCATCTGAGTGTTCCAGGCCTGACCCTGTCTACCTTGAGACTTGAAAGCACTAGGTGATTAGGTGCGTATTACAAATATGAATGAGATCTATATGGAAAACGTGTTACATGTAATCAGATTTGATTTAAAATCCCACACCTCTTTGGGTGCTTTCTGCCCCCATTTTAATACAAATTAATAGTTACCATGGATCATCCAGCAGATGAAAAAATAATCTGTTAGTAAAAATTCACGGCACTTTGCCTAAATTTCTCCTAGTAAATTTTCTATACATATACACACAAATATATATATATATATTTTAAAATAAAGACTATATTAGATTATATGTACACAGAGAGAGAGATTTCGAGCGGGTCATCCCGCTACTTATGGAGGACATCCAAAGCAGTTTGTGCAAAGAAAGGTAATGGACGCAGGTTGTTATTTCAAACGACTGTCTGAAATCCATCAAAAATAGGCATAAACAGCAATCCTACCAGACTCTCCTGCACCCGAACTTCTCCAACATTAACTCGAGCTTGTTTTTATTTCCTCGCCGGCTCCTCTTCTGCTCGAACGAGAAAGGAGAGCAGGTCCCGGCTCGACAAAGAAGACCGCTCCACCCAGGGCGGGCATGCAGGCTGCGGCTGAGGCGCGGATCCAGGGACATCTACCGCGGCAGAGAACGGCACACGGTCACGCTGTCACCCAGCGCCCGCGGGGACCGAGCTCTGCGGTGTCGCCGGGGACAACCCCACCCTGCAGCCCGCCGGCTTCTCTCTCTCCTCGTAACAAAGCGCCGCCGAGAGCCGCCGAGAGCCGCCGCCGGCTCCCCTCCCGTCCCCTCCCCTCTCCTCCCCTCCTCGCCCCCCCCGCTCCCCGCGCCGGGCGGCCGGGCCTGCCTCCCTCACCTCCTCGCCGGCAGGTCGCCGGCACTCCTTCAGCTCCCCGCAAAGCCCGCGCTGGATTTCCACCTCTCCCGAGCACGGCCGGCGCCGCACCGGCCTCTCCCACGGGAGAACCGGCCGGAGAAGCCCGCCGTGCCGTGGGGAGGAACCGTCCCGCGGGATCCCCAGCCTTTAGGTGCGGCGGCACTGCGGGGCGTGTGTGTTTTTTGGGGAGCAACGCGCAAACGCCCACCGGCCAAGAATGGAGGGGAGCAGCCCCGTCCGCGCCGGACGCGGGCCCGCGGGCGGAGCTCCCGGGCAGCACATCGCCAGCGCGATGCCCCCCCCCCCCGTCCCCCACCCCGCACCCTCGGTGCGGAGCGGGATGCGGGTCCCCGGCCGCCCATCCCGGTGCGGCGGCAGGAGACGCCAGCTCGGGCTTTACCTCCGACAGCGCCCGGCGGAGAGACGCGCGTGTGCGCGCCAGCGCCCCCAGCGGCGGCCGCGGGAAGGAGGGCCGGGGGTGCCGCGCAGTTCCGCCGCCGCCGCCGCGCCCCGTCTCCTCCCGCCGGCGCGGAGCTCCCGCTCGTCCTTACCGTACCGTGTCCCGGCGCCGGCCAGAGGGACTCCCGCGCCCCTTCCGCGCCCAGGGTGACGCAGTTCCTGCCCGCCCGGTGCGCCCCGGGCCCTGCCGCCGCCGCCGCCGGTGGCTGGGAGCGCAACGGCGGCTCTCCCTCGGCCCCCTCCCCTCCGCACCCTGACGGGGAGCGGGAGCCGCGGCGGCGGAGAGACACCCTGCGAGCGGGGCGGCAAGGGAAGGGAAGAGCAGCGGGGACTGTCGGTGGCGGCTGGGTGCCGGCTCCCTCGGCTCCTCCGGGTGCCGCCCGCTCCCGGGCCGGGGTGAGTCGGGTGCAGCGGCGGCTCGGCGGTTTCCCCGGCTCCTGGCGGGAGCAGGTGCCCGTCTGCTCCCCGGCAGAGGTGTCGGTGTTGGCCGCGCTACCTTCCCGCCTCCTGTGTTCGTTCCCGGGGCTCGGCTTGGCTTTTCTCGGTGCCTCAGGTTCTCCTGGCGTTTGTCGCCTCGGCGGCCGCCGCGGTCCAAAGCGGGAGCGCGTTCTCCGCACGTCCCCCGCCGGGTTCCGGCTCCGCGGCCGCGCTGTGCCATCCGTCCCGGCCCGGGCGCGCCTCTCCATCCCAGCCTGAAATAGCTGGGGGTTGGTGTGTTCCAGGGCGTGCCTGATCATCTTCTGCTCCCCGAGGGGAAGCTCTTGCAGAGAAACTGTTTCTTTCCACGCTGTGGTTTTACTCTCAAGTTAAAAATGCGATCGTTAGCCCGGAGAGTTAAGTGTTGGATGTAACTGAAGGCGAGGCAGAAATTAAAATTGGAATGTGCATGACTCTTAAACAGGTGGAACAAGATTGTGAGTGATTTTTTGTGAAGCTAAAACAATAGTTTGCAACCATTTTGCAGTTTTCCTAGTTTCCTTCCCATCTAAAGATCAGATATGGACCCTGAAGCTGAGATAAAGAAGCAAGTAAACCCCTTCTACTGCAATGTAAGTGTTCCTTACAGAAAAATGTAACTAATACTAAATAACGATGGTAGAACAAAGTCGGGCTAAACCACGTGTTCATTCCCCCCCCCTTCCTGAACAAAATTGATAAATAGCACTGGAGGGGAACTTACTTCGCTGTCTTTGCCATGTTTAACTTGGATGTGTGTTGGGAACCAGCTTATTAAAATGAATAATTTTAATAGTATGTTTCTAAACAAATGCATACTTTTAAAGTGGAAGATTTAAACTGCAAACTTTCAGAAAAAAAAAAAAATCTAATTTATGTGGTTTATTGCAATTGGTTTTAAGTATCTTGGGGTTTTTTAGAGGAGGAGAAAATACTTGAACTGCCTTTGTTCATTCACATGAATTTAAACCTAATCTGCTTCTGTTCTGACCCGGGCCAGGCATAAACCAGCTGTGACTGGACAAATTGGTGTGCATGGGAGGGAGGCCAGCCTCAAACTGGCCAGAGTAAGTGGGTTAGCCTGGGTGCAGCACTGAGGAGAGCGGGCTCTCCTTAGTCAGGTGCACTGGCTAGTTCCACCGTGCCTCCGTTCCACATTTGGTTAATAGTGTCTGAGGAAGATCTTGGATCTGTCTTTGCTCATCCACAGACAAATATGCTCTGAGATAGCTGCAGGGCTCTGGAGACATCAGAAGTTTTTCTGTGATGTGGAGATTCCTTTTCGTTACACTGTGTTTGGGTGGTCTGGAGCCTCTGAAAGAAAAGTTCTTGAAGCCGCTTTAGCTTGTCTTTAGAGGAATAGGACTTCTGTAGAACGTACCCACTCTGTCATTTCAATAGCAGATTTATTCTGTTTTGATATGTTGTATTTTTTTTCCATTTTTTTTTTGAGTGTAACACTAGAAATACTTCTCCTTAACCTAGATTTGCAAAATCTGGTGTGCTTCTGCATTAAACTTGCAGACTCACTTCCTTGGATTCAAACACAAAACGGTAAGATCAGTTTTTGAATGCAGCTTTTGTCAGATTTCACAGATTTATTTAGCAGTATGATAGGGGTTTGAAATACATGTTTAAATGTAGTTTTAAACTGTGAAAATTCAGCTATTTGGCTAGTTTCGTTGTCTAGTATTTTGTTTACTGCAGTAAAGCAGAACAAAGTTTTGTACATTAGTCCTATCAGAAAATGTTGTTACAATTTTGTGTCTCGTATTCTGGATTAGTAAAGACAATACATGAGAATATATGAGTAAAGACAATACATGAGAATACATGCCTGTTAATAAATGCATAATGGAGTTACTTAAATCACAGACAATCTAGGAAAAAAGATGTATATCTCTTTCAAGTTTTATGTAATTATTTGTTCAGCTCAGAATCTCTGATGTTTGTGTTAACCTAACTTATTTTATAAATAATAAAATGTTTGTACTGTTATTTTCTGAATCTTAAGTATCTGTTTTTCTTCCTTGTTGGTTGATGACTTGGTAACTTAGGTTGAGGAAGCACTGAAAGCTCATGGCATTGGTAAGTGCAAGGTTTTTTCCTTCCTACTCTATTCTATATGTGCACCTTTCTCCCCACCCCAGTGTAGTTGTTAATGGACCAAACAAGGCAGCTTCCTCAAGACTTGTGCTTTAAGACCTTGTCCTGGGTTGAGCTAGAACAGAACCAATTCTCCATTCAGTGATTTCACTTTTCAGTTAAGTCTCTTCCAAGTAACTGCATTTTGTGAAGTTAATGGCATATTTTTGCAGACACTGTCTGCTTCTAGAAGTGGTGACGCTCGGTGTTTAGAGTTACTACTCAAGCATGGTATATAGAAAGGCTCTTGCATGTACTTGCTCCTATACGAACCAAGGTCACTGCTAAATCTTCTGTATCACATTGGGAGAGCTGTAAGAAAAGGGGTCATAAGTAAGAAGGTCACACTTGTGGGGAGGGGTGACCAGGACAGGTGACCCAAACCTGACCACTGAGTTATTCCATTCTGCCTATATATTATTCTGTGAAAAACTGAGGCATCGCAAGGGTCAAATCATCATCTTCTATGGCTGATGTCGAAGGAGGACAAGGAGGTCCAAGGAGGACTCTGTTCTGCCTTCAATCCCAGTCTGAGTTCCTTAATTAATTTTCTGAATCCCATTCCCATCAGCCGACAAGTCCAGCCTGGATTCTATGGAAGTTTGATACTGTCTTTGTGTATACTTTTATGTATTTCATTATTTTCTTCTTGATGTTACTATCTTTTTATTGCCACCGTATCATTACAGCTGTTTTAGTTTTATTTTCCAGTCCATGAGTCTCTCTCCTTTATTCCCTTTCTCTTCTCCTTCCAGGAAGGAAGAGGGGTTAATAGAGACTTTCTGTCACTTGTTTAGTTGGCAGCCCAGCCTTAATCCATGACAGACCTGTGTTGTGTTCTTTAATGACATAACTTTCTAACCCTTCAGAAATCAATGAATAACATGAGCAAGAGATATGCAAAGTTCATTAAAAAGTGCTAGCTACAATCCTATGAATCACCTACATTAAAGTTTTGAGAAACCTTAAAGGATTCAAGATCTTGGAGACCTTCAAGATTTAAAATACGTTTTTAAAAATGATTCTTCTTAAAGCATGTAGAAATACATTTTTCTGTGTATACTTTATATTTGCTTTTTAAAAGAGCTTATTAAAAAAATCTTAATAAGCTAAACCCAAGTACTTTTAATAAGTTTTAAAATATTAAACCTTCCCTGGGTCTTTATGAACTTTTCTAGTTCCAGAAGGAATGAAGGTCTAGCTGTGTTCGTAATTATTTTCCTACTTCCATTTCTTGATGTGCCAAAATGTATTTCACTGCTCCTGGAATTCCATTTGAAAGTGTCAGGATTTAGGGTCAGGGTGACCCCTGAGACCTATAACAGATGCTCTCTCTTAACCCCCCTCCCTCCCCAAAGGGGAAGAGAAAGGGAATAATGGAGAGAGACTGAGCGATTAGAAAAGGAAACTAGAACAGCTGTAATGGAAATGAAATTAATAATAATAAAAAATAAACTGAATTACTGTGATGTATTGGATTAAAGTAGCCCTGAAGTCTATGAAATGAAGCTTTGTTCATTGTAGAACAGAAGATACTTGCACTGTAGTGAATCAGTCAGGTTTTTCCCTTATTGTAGGTTGTCTTATATATAAACTGGATTACAACCATAATTAATTACTTACAATTTAGACCACTGTTTAATACTTTAATTTTGTGATATGTGTTTGAGCTCATGTTGTGGGCTTGATTATGGCTTGATTGGTCTCTTTGCCTGCTTCATTGAATTGCCTGGTGTTAAATAACTTTGTTATTGTTCGGTCTGAATGGTTTTTTGCCCATTTTTTTCCCCAAAAAACCCTCATAGCACATTCAAAACTAAATGCACCTTATTTTTCTCATGTCAACAAAAGTTCAAAGACTTTTCTTTCTGAGAATCCATTATTATACTATATTGCATTATGTGCTTTACATTTTTATGTCCACCTCTGGTTTGCTTTTTATTTAGTTAAAACAGCAAGTGGCTCAGGGGAGCAAGTGAAAACACCTCTGAAACTTCCTGATTATGGTAAGAATGTTTAATGAAAAAAAAAAAAGGAGAAAGAAGTGGAAGAAATAAGATGTTTTGAGATACTGTGTTACAAGTAATGTCTAGACCTTAGCTGGTAATTGGGAATTCATTTTAGTTCATTGTATTTTCCATCTGCAGTAATGTTTTGTTATAATACTTAAAACAGTATTTGCAATCAAAATGCTATAAAAAGAGTGGAAATAGGATGGGGGAGATGATGTTTCTCAATAACTGACTTAATTGGTGATATGGGGCCATGTGTGAGCAGGGATTCACTTGAATGTGAATTTCTCAGCGTTATTTCTTCGGGCCAAATGTTAAACTCAGGAGTGTGTTTCATTTTGTAGAGTTTTTTGTGATCTGATTTGAGACCATGAAGACTGATTGATTGATGGATGATGTGGGATTACATAAAATGAACTTTATTTTACAGTGCAAACTGAGCCAGAGAGGTTTCATGGACAGACCCTGGAAGAACAGCTTAATACATGTAAAGATTCAGAACCTGCACTTGGTGAGGGCTTTCTATACTGTAATTGTTCGCTTCTATGATGCTTAATTTTCAAGAATATTGATTGATTTTCAATTTTTTTTTTTAATGTAAAATTAGGTAACATGCAATAAAATCTTATTATGTTCACACCAAGTACCCAATAGTATGTTACGAAAGAGATTGATCTTAGTGAGAAACTCATTGGATTTGGCCTGGAATATTTTTAACTAGGGGAGATAGCACATGTTGAGAACGTTCTCTAGAAACAATCTAAGCTGATATCACAGGCATGAACTTTGACTTAAATGTTACTATTTGACTTAAATTGTTACTATTATTTGCAATTTAACTGCCCATAGAGGAGGATGGACAGGGAAAATAACTACAGGGACATGTATTAAAATACATTCTTTTCTAAATAATTACAAAAGATTTTTTTTTTTTTTTTTTTTTTTTTTTTTTAAGTCGTATGAAAGAAGTTAAGTCCTATGTGGTAAACATAAGGCATCTTAAAAGCTTCCAGTTTTGTGCTTTTGGTGTTAAGGAAGTGTAGGCACCCAAAGGTAAAATAACTGATGGATCTAAAAATCTTGATTGATGTGTTTGACATGCAGTAGTAACCATTTATTTTAATACTTCCTATGTAACAGACACTGATTATTTGTTTCAGCACACATCAAATTTCCTAACTTTTTTTTTTTTTATCAACACAGGACTTAATTATATCATTGAATACCGATCAAAAGACAATTTCCCCTTTCTCTATGAATGTCAACTGTGCCACTGTAAAACAGGACTGAGTAACATGTTCATGCATGTTTGTGGTTCCAAGCACAGACTGGCATACCTGGTAAGTTTTTAAAGTTGTTTTTGTTTGGTTTGTTTGTTTGTTTTAATGTAATGATTTAAATAGAGAATTTGCTAGTCATGATATAAAAAAATAAAAGAATATTAAGGTGTTACACAAGCTTTTGTGAAAGTGTATGTGTTTGTATCACAACTGTGCAACTGTGATAAGTGGATTTAAAATTTGTCTCCTGAGTAAAGGAGGAGACAAATGCCTGTCCATTGCTGACACTGAGGTTTTAGCTTTTTCCATTTTGGTTGACCAGTAATGCCAATAATGAAATACACAGCTAAAATTGACTAGAAGTAGGTTTTTGAATTAATATATCTCAAAGAATTGTATCAATGAAGAAATTGTTCCACCTTTCAGATGCTTTAGATTGAAAGGAACATAATAATAAATGAACATGATGGGTTGGATAGAGGCTGTGACTTGGAATCAGGGGAAAAAAGTTTTACTCCCAGTTTTGTGGCTGGACAAGCCATGTAAGTTCTATGCCTGTTTTACAGGAATTGCAAAGCTCCTAAGGTTCATATCAGCCCACAAATGTTTAAATATGGTTTGGTTTTTTTCCTCCAGTATGTTTAGAGAAATGAAGTTGTCCAGTCTTTGAATGTTTAGTTGAATATATTTGTTTAGGATGGGCTTTAACAAAACTGAGAAAGCAATATTCTGAAAAATAGTTTGAGACTATCCATAAAATATCTGCTCCAAGTTGGTATTATATTCCATGTATCTTGAAGTCATAGGAAGTTGAGTTCATACAGCATTTTGAGGCAGTTTTAGAGCCAGTGTTATCAGGTGTACTGTGATGGATCTGCAGTGATGTCCTTTGTGAACATCATACTGTTTCTGGTCATTAATTCAGATGTATATGCTGAGTTTTGATGTTCTCAGATCTTGTATTTCATGTTTACTTTGAACTGTTTCTTGCACTTGCTCATTAAATTTATCTTTACTATATTCTTAAGTACTATAAAATATATTAATTCAACAAAAGTCATGCACCTGAGATGGATTAACCCTAGGCACTGGGAAAGGCAGGAGACTAAATGGCTGGAATTTGCTCTACTGAAAAGAGAGCTGAGGGTTCTGGTGGATGAGAAGATAAAGATAAGCAGCGTGCCTCGGCATCAATGAAGGTGAACAGCAGGCTGAGCTATTCTAACAAGTGTATGGCCAGTAGATCAAAGGAGGTGATTATTCCCCTGTTCTTGATACTTATTAGGCCATATCTAGTATATTGTGTCCAGTTCTGTGCTACTGCAGACAAGAGAGCTATTGTTGAAATTGAGCGAGTCTGGTGGAGAGCTGCCAAGATGAGCAGGGGGCTGAAGCACTTGCAAGCGTGAGGATCAAGTAAGGTAATTGGGTTTGTTCAGGCTGAAGAAGAAAGTGGCAGAGGGATCTAATAGTAGCCCTTCAGTACCTCAGGGGAGGTTATTAAGAAGGCCAAATCAAGCCCTTTATGGAGGTGCTTGGCAGGAACCTAAGTTCAAACACAGGAGTTTCCTACTTGACATAAGGAAGGAGTTTTTCACTGTGAGGGCAGTCAAGCCTTGGAGCAGGTTGCCCAGAGAGATGGGGGAATCTCTGTATTTGCAGGTGTGTAAGACCGAAGTGGACAAAGCTGTGTGCAACCAGTTCAGTGTTCAGTGTCAACCTTGTTTTGAGCAGAAGATTTGGCTTCAGTACTCTAAATGATTCTGTGATTTGATCCATAATCATTGTAATACGTTCTGCTACATATATAGGTAAAAGGTGATTTATCTCCCATGATTATTAGCTGTGATAGATTTGGAAAGAGTTGTATAAGATAAGTGTGACTTCAGGATTTGCTTTTCCTTATTTTCTAGAAACAACATTATCCTGAGATAGCAGAATCTGATGAAGTTAAGGGTAAAGGATCTGAACTGAACAGAAAAGTTAGGCAAGTTGCATTAACAATTGAAAAGAAAGAAGGAAGGAAACAAATAAAGGTACATGTCCTTAAGAATTACAGAAGTTTTTGGTTTTTTAAAAATAAATATAAGTAATTTCTGTTATGGTGAGCAGATCTGCTTTGGATGGTATGAAAATCTTGCTTTTTCAACCTTTATTACAAGTGCTTTTTCTTGTCTTAATAATTCTTCCAGGATTATTCTGGACACAATCTTCCATTGGCCACTCCTGTAATAGTATTTCTTCTGTTTGAAATAATTCTCATGCTATCAGTCTACAGAAGTATGATTCTCGAGTGCACAAATAACAAAATATATATATATATAAATAAATATGTAATAAATTCCCAGCTGGGGTTGTGTGTGTGTATAAAATTACTTGTTTCATTGTTGCTAGGAAACTACCTTTATGACTTTTCTGAATTAGTTTCTTCTTGGCACTGTGGCAGATTCTCCGAGGAGCCAGGTAAAAATTCCAGTACAGAGGGAAGCATGAGAATTTGCAGGTGGATATGGGGTTATCAGCACTGGAATCACAGGAGCACCATAAGCTTAAATTCTTAGGGAGCTGCACCCTTAGAAACATATTCCTATGAATATATCTCCATATCACTTTCTGTTGATGTTTACACCACAACAGTGTTTAGAAATGTGTACCACCTTTATCTGGGTAGAATATTGTCAGAGTTTCTTCTCAAGGCCTATCTTACCACTCTGATTCTTGACAAGCTTACTCAGGTGCTTAGTGTTCTTCACCATACACCTTGATTTTGCTCTCTCCATCAATTTTAATGTCTGTCCACAGTCTGCTTGTTAAGCAGTGTTTCTTGGCAAGATCTCTTGCTAGTGTTACTTGATGTCTTGTTTCGATGTGGAGTTCACCATGTTGCTGGGTTCAAACTCCTTATGTCCTGCCCATCTGAAAAAAACTTGTGTTTCTTTCTGTGGGGTACTATCACATGTAGACTCAAGGATGAGCAACTGTACTGATTCTGTTCTTCTTGATTAAAAAAAAAAAAGGTGTGGTAATATTGGAAGATCAAATCTTTCTTCTTTAACAAATGCTGCATAAGGGAGACAGTTCTGATCACCAAATTCAGTCTGTCTGCATAGTCTTCCTTTTTAACCACTGTTTAAAAAGAAAAACAAAACTGACTATTGGCAGCAAATTTTTCTTTTGACCTACTTACTTAAAACTTCTTCTTGACTCAAGACTCTCTATATTTCTTGAGATTTATATTCATAGAAATAATTAATCTATATTTTACAGACTGTTTTGTTTTTTGAAGAAGTTTTACTACATCCGTAGAAAATCCATCCTTGATTTAAGGAACTTTTAAATAGAATCTGTATAACCTGTTTTAATTTTACTGCTATATTTTCTGAAACCAAATATGTGATTTAGTTTGGGGTTTTTTTTTTATCTCTAAGAAAAATTCTATTGATGTAAATAAGTGTAACTAACTTTTTGAATAACTGTTCAGGGTTTTACACATATGTGTTTAATGCTACTGGTAATTTATCCTTTAAAAACCTAGTTAACTGATGAAATACTTATGGAATAATTTTATCCATAAACTAGCTAACTTAAATAGGTTTTATTTTTAGGTTGTTACAGATGCTCCAATAATGAGGAGGAGATGGCAAGAATGTAAGTGTTCTCAGTGGGATATAAATTGTACATTTCTAATTTGGGTAATTTTCCTTTGATCTAAATAGGATAGATTTAGGAGCATATTGAAAGATTTGTTCAGTAATTGTAGTGTGTGCTTATGTTCAAAGCTGCATTTTGTACAATTTATATTGAAAATTCAATGGATGAACAAGTTTTAGCATGGGCAGCATAACTAGAGAGACCTGCTTTATATGGCTTTGTTCTTTTCCTTTCCATCCCAGTCCCCTTTGCTTCCCAGGATCCTTTCCCTATAATTTCTTGTTATCTGGTGACTGCTGTAGTCTCTGCAGTGCCAGCTACCCAAGAGCATTTTGGTGAGCTGGTCAAAAGGAGCAGGTTGGAGCCCCACATGTGTATTTAATTTGAAATCCAAAAAGTCAGACAATTCTTAAAGGGCAGCTACAGCTCTTATCTGTGGAAGAAAACTTCCTGTTCTACTAGCCATTGATATTCACAAAACTGTAGGAATGTGGTATCTGTGAGACTCCAGTCAGTTTAATCTTTCAAAACTGATTGTAGTACAATATCACATCCTGATGGACAGACAGTACAATTGCATGCTACTTGCAGAAATGGCTAAAAATTGCTACAGGACCCTTCATTTTCACACCTGCATGAAAAAGAAAGATTGGAATTAAAACTAAGGTAGGTAATTTTAATGTATATTAGTATGTAAATGGTGTCCTAAAATACTTTGATAGTAGTAATGAGAATATTATTTCCATAATGATCTAGATTAGTAGCATCATACTCTGAAGAGGGAAGATAGCTATTTTGAATCTAGGAAGGTGTTTTGAGATAAGTTGAATCCTATTATAACCTCTTGGTTAATGTGTAGAATTTGCACATGACTGTGTGACATTCTACTGTATTTATAATACTTAGATATTTTAAGAAATTTATGTGTCTAATTTCACACATGCCTCTGTGGCATTCTACAATATTTATGATATTTACATTTTAAAAGAAATTTATGTATGTAATTATAGCCAGGGTATAAAATATTTAAAACTTTGTTATGAATTTGTAGTTCTTATTTAATATGCTGTCACATAATAATGCTTATACACTTCTTAGTATTTGTAACTAATGGTGCACAGAAGTGGAGCTAGTTGAAATTGAAGTGTGGTTTTAGAACCTTCCTCTATCAAGATAATGTCTGTTGTGCTACATTTCAAGCATGTTTGTTTAGATCCTAATGCAGATGACAGCCCTTCAAAAGCCAAAGTTCAGCACGTGGATACGTCACTTAGTAATGAAGAAAAATCAGATTGTAAAAATAAGGATGGAAAAATGCCAGACCCTATTGAAGGTGAGAGAAAAATCTTTCTTTTTTAGTAATTTTTTTTCTAACATTCACCACTGCATGAATTATTTACACTGTGTGTGCCTGTTTATAGCTACTGTAGTTATGCTCTGCTATAGAAGGTGAATTTCCACAGTGTGTTGGTAAGTTTAGGGTCTGTGGCAGAAGAAAGAATAAGCTCAGTGATTGTAAAGAAAACTGTCCGGTTTTATTTAACATCACTGGCTATTTTAGAACAGAAACAAGACAAGATGCATAAGTAGACATTTTTGCTATTCATGTTTTTGTGGGAAGGGGCAGAGACTCTTTTTGGGCATATAAGCTGTTCTCTGGTGTCAGGGAAAAGAAACGGGAACAGCTGCATGCCAGACTGTTTAGAGCACAAGCAGAATAGAAAGGAAATAGATTGGATAGATTCTTTTTTTTAAACAACATCTGAAATATTTGACTAATGCTTATTTTCTTTGAAAACAAACCCAGAATTAAATATAACAATCAGTGAACACCATGTAACTGAAGAAACATCAGAAGTTGCTGCTTGGTTATAGACAGTGTCAAAGATCAGCTTAGAGTTCTGTCTAAAGGCATTATAATTCTCATTCAGAATATTTCTGATCAGAAATGCATACTTTGTGCTTCATGGCTGAAGCAAATATTTGATTTTTAAGTTCAGTTTTCATTTCATTTCTTTACAAGATACCTTACACCTTCAGATTTTATTGATGTTATCTGTAAAAAAATCTAAGCAAAGAATACTTTTAAATTAAAATATAAGAAATTATTTCTGAATATACTGGTTTTATTGTTTTAGGTGAAAAGAATGTTCAAGAAGAGCAGGAAACAAGTCAGAAAGAAGAGGCCAAACCAGATGAGGAGGTTGAACCTAATAAAGCTACTGAAAGCAACAAAGGCAATAATACTGAAGAAGACAGCAGAGTCAACAGCTCGGAAAAGTAAAACAAACAAAAAGTCCACCACCTCCAAAACCCAAACCCCTTTAAATTTACTCAGAGCAGAATGTTGTAGATGACTGTCTACACTGGAGTTGCATAGAGTATGCTGTGAGGAAGAAAGGCATCCTCTAATAGCAGGAGGCTTGTCTTCAGAAATTGTGCTCAGCTGTAAACTTCTCTTATCAACAGAAAAGCTGGTGTATGTAAAGTGACCTCAGATTTTGCTCTAGATGCAAATAGTTTTTATATTTAACTGTGTTATCTTCAAGGCATAATCCTTATGTATTACAAAGTCAAAAAGAATGTTCCCTCGTGGTTTAAAAAAAAAAACAACCCTATTGTGTGTGTATGTCAGATAATTAGAGTGGTGTGTGATCCAGTTTTAGAAGGAAAAGATATCAGTAAACAGCAGTAACAATTAGGGTTCATCTTTACAGAAGATTTCATGGTGGAGAAATAAGAAGTATCGTGTGTCATTCTAGAATGGTGAAATTGCTTGCTGTTTGTAAGCATCTTATTAATAACAGTATTGTGAGTTTAGCTTGAACTACCAGGCTCTGTGTGAGGGGGATATCTCCAACATCAGTCATCTTTCTGCAGCACCAGGAAAGCATTTGATACGGGATATACACACATCAACAAAGCATGAGGCATTTGTTCCAACAATTAGTTCTTTGGTTTTGCACTAAGGACAAACTTGAAATGTTTCTTAACTTCAGAGCAGTAGTATCTCTCCCAGATGAGGAGTGCTAACGCCTTTTGATTGTTTACTGTTACCCAGTAAAAGGAGAGATTTTCTTATTCCTGAAATATCTTTTTGTAAGACTTTTGCCTCTCTATGGGGCAACCATTAAAGAAAAGGATTAATTGAAACCAGATTCAAGTCCATGTTTATGAATCTTTATGTTCATTTGTCTGCCTCTCAAATGACTGTAACAGTTCTTAATCTGGAGGATTTGTAAGTTAGTTACTGAATTAGGACTTCAGCTTCTTTCTTTACTGTTTATTTTTGTAAGACTTCTGAGGGAGGTGAACTCAATATATAGTTTCCTAAAAGAAATTAGATCAGATTCTTACTGACAGCAAGCAGTCAAATGATGTTTCCACCTAAACATTCTGCAATAGCAGTCTGAGAGTTTCTATTACTCCTATTTTTTTTGCAGTAAAGTTCTGCACAGACAGTCATCCAAAGATCTAATTTATTTTATTTAGAGTTCATTAAAGGTATTATCTGCTTTTACTACCCTTTTAATTCCTAAGAAAGATTTCAAGAAGGAAGAGTACCTAGGCTGAGCAGTCATATGGTTTTGATTAATTTAGAAAAACCCCAATGACTCTCAGCCCTGGTTCCTGGGCTTGATAAGGGATGGATTGCATCTATAGTAGTTGTAGTTGCAGAACAGTGCAAGTATAGGTTAGTAACGTTTAGCCACATGAGTCTTTGTATGCCCAGTATCTCTGTGGCTACACTGTAAAAAACCCTTCTTTTTATAGCTGAATTTTTATACAGGCAAGTCTGTGAAGTGCTGATAAAGATCATACTGTAATTAGGGGCCTTGTCTTTCTACCACGCATACAAAACTTAAAACTTTTAGTACCAGTGTCAAATGTTTGTCTTAATTTTGGGTTTTAATGCAATGAGCTAGTGCTTAAGTTCTTAAAAAAAAACTAAAACAAAACCCTCATACATCATTTTTATGATTATATCTGGGACTACTCATATTTCTGCAAGGAATTAATATGTGTTCTTTAAGAGTGTGTCAGAAGTATGGTAGTAGTGTGTCAGGAATTTTAACTGATTATCAGTTATTGACTGGCTACATATTTTTCATAGATCAACCAACTGTATGCTGGTTTTCTTATTTAATTATTTATTCTACCTTAAGGTGTGAGACCAAACAGAAATCACAGGAAGAAAATGAGGAAGTTGAGGTGAATATTCTTCTGTTATTGGGTTGCTCCACTTTACAAGTAGCTGGGGAAGTATTTTAATACGTGGTTGGCAATGGTGTTTGCTTTTACTTACTCAAATTAATAATACTATTGACAAATTAGCTACAAGTTACTATGCAAAAGTATTAAGAACATTGTTTTCTCTTACTTTCTCATGAAAACACATGTACGTGTTTCATACAAGCACACAATTTAATTACAGCTAAAATCTGTAATAACCATAAGAATAATTACTATTTAATTTTAGTTAAAATTACTGCATATAATGTATCTTTGGACTTCTTTTTCTCTTTTGATATTAAACAGCAAGAATTTACAGCACATCATGAAGAATTCACTAGTCAAGACGAACTGCTGAGTTATTTGGTGAGTGCTGTTTGGTGAGAATCTTAACAATGTAGTTTTTGATTAAAAGAAATAAATTACAGAATTGCTAATTTAAAAATGTGTCAACTAACATGAAAGCCAAAATGTAGGCAGTTTGCTAATCTAACAACATATTTTGTCAGAAGGTGGAATTCCAAATGCAATTAATATCACTGAATTTATAATATATCTATTCTTTCTAAAGTTTCTAGACAGTGTTTTTGCCAAAGTACTGGCTTACTGTCAGAATGCCTTGCATTGGAAATTAGTGCATTTTTCTTAGATAAATCTTAACTCCACTCCTGAACTACATGCTTAAGTAAAATGACCTTTAAAAAAATTTTTTTCCTCTCTTTTATAATTGGCTTATAATTTTCAAATGACAGATTTGCAAAGATGTAATTCAATAATGGAAGGAAGCAGAAAAATATCTGAGATATGCGGAAAGTAAAGAAACAATTTTTAAGAAATAAAATACAAGTTGTATGCTTAGAAAAACAAACCAACCAAGAAACATAAATGTAAAACCCCTGCCTATTTCCTTTGTAAAGTGGCAGAACACCTGAGTTGTGTTCAGCTGTTGTAAACAGGCATTATGTACACATTCACAGCAGAGATATGCTCAGTGAGAGTGGAGAACTAGCAGTTGCCAGTTGTTAGATGTGTTTCCAACATTTATGGTCTTGAACACAGAACTGGTGGTTTTATTAACAGCATCAGTGACAAACTGTACAGAAATCTTTACTGATATTTGCTATGACTCAATTACAGCATGATAATTTAAGCACTATCATAATAATAATAGGGTATTGTTCGGTGTAAAGACTGCACCTTGCTAATAAAGCTTGAATTTGTTTTGAGGCATCCTTGCTTAGTGTGGTTGTCCTTCAAGAACAAGAGAGGATTGTTGGGAATGTGATTGTAACAGTGTTCTGGTTTGAAAAGTTTGAAAATGGTTTAATATTAGTATCTTGCAGACAGTTTTTTAATAGCTGCGTTGTGTGTTTCTATTGTTGGATTCTAAAGGTTTCTTAGGTAGTGGAAAGTAATTTTACAAGTTGGTGGGTTTTTTTTTTATCATGAAATAATTCCAGTTGTTCAATAATTATCCATACTGTGTATCTTTTATTAATTGTGAAAATCAGTATGTTCAGCTTTGTCATTAAAATAATTGTATTTCTTTTATTACCTGATAGCAGAGGTATCCTTGCCCAAGTTTAATATTCTTTTTCCACCTAGTTTTTGACACGATTTTCTTTAAGAGTAACTCATGCAAACCAGGAGAGATAAATACTCTTAGTGTTACTGTAATATAATCCCTGTTATGATGGCACATATGAATTTAATGCTTTTTTTAACACTTTTTTCCATTGTCTGGAGTGTTTAAAGGTGTTTGTTTCTAATCCAGAAGACTTTGAATTGTTAGGACAGGCTTGCACCGTTACGTTGTGCCCAGTGGAAATGTTTTCAGCAGAGCTTAATTAGTCTAAACAAGAGGAAGACACGTGTAGCACACTCTGTGAGGACTGTTCAGGTAGAGCTCGGTCACCTACTAGAGCTTCAGAGTTTCAAAGACTGCTTTTTCCTTAGGCTTTTTGAGAATAAGAAGGTTAGTGTAAAGCAAGGTGGGATATATTTTTAAATTCAGTAGTGTTCTGGCTTTTTTGCTACCTTTTACAGAAATGGGTTATGACTATATTGCCTCAGGGAGGTTGTATGCATTCATTTGTGTGCAGGTATCTTGGGAAGACTTGAAAATATGTAAGAAAAAGCATTTTTCTGTATGTATTTCTGGGCATTTTCTTGGATTGTTCCTTTTCAAGGGATTGTATCAGGTAGCTGCACCATCCTTCTGTTAGGATCCTCTTCCGTTCCACCTGCCCACCCACAATTTATGGAATTAAAAGGAAAAACTGTATTTGCTTTTTACCTTCAGCCATGTCTAACAGAAGGATAGAAAAAGTTTTTTTTCTATGTGGTGATACTTTACTCTGTCAGAGGGTAAATTTCTATTTTGTGTGTTGTTTTATTTCTTTGTAGCAAAGTTTTGAGATACTGAATGAAGATGATGCTTCGTTTATCCTAAAAGTTACACAGACTCTTACAGATGCATTGGTGGAATATCGTCAGCAGGCTGCATCAAACAAAGTAATGTGGATTTTGTTTTGGCTCTGGTTTACACACCTGTAGATTCCTGTGATTACGCATTTTTCCTATTACAGAAAGTTTAAACAAAATCACTATGGAGACAGTGTTGTAAGTTTTGCTCATTAAGTACTTGAATTTTTGTATTGATGATGGGATAAACTTAGAACTTTTCTGTTGGGTGTCTTAATACTTTCTGTTCAAAGGTGCTTACTTTTTTTTTTTTTTAAATAAGAGAAGCTAAAAATCAGCTTGTCTCTTATTTCCTATGCTTTTCCTTACCTCTAAGTTTTTCTGCTATTTTTGCCTCTTTTAAGTTCTAACTTAAGCTTTTCTTATTTCCACTGACGCCCCTGAGAGTCTTGTTCTGTATCCTATTTCTATTCCCAGCCCTCATTTCCTTCACCATGTAATCAAGCATTATTGACATAAGTTTTCTTTTGCTCCTACTCTTTGGACTGTCCCCTTTGAGATCTCTTTCTTCCTCTGCTATTAGAAACCCAGTTTTTCCCCTCTCTGCTATTTCTTTTGACAGACTTGTCAACATGGGCATAGTGTGGAAGTGTTTTGAGTTCTTCAAGGCTGCTGTGGTTGTCACTTGTGTTCCCTATACCTCCAGTTTACATTCCATTACACCCTATCTCCACAGTTTCCGTGCTTGGAATGACATTTTGTTCACTATCCCATTGCCAACAGGGGTGGTAGGACCTTCCCTCTTGCTGGTGATCCATTCAGCACCTTTGCCATAGGAAACATTCTTCCTTACCCCGCCAAGTGTTTGTTGCAGAATTGTCAGTGTTGCACAAACTCCTCATTCTCCCCAACAGTGCCTCCTCCTAATGCAGCTACTTCACTACCTTTTTATTTAATGCATGAACACAAGGGTAAAGTGCCAAATGAGGGTTAAGTACCAGCCAGCAAGCTAGAGAGAATCACAGGGGTGACACTTGAAGAAAAAAAAAGTTTTGTTTTGATTTTGTCTTCAAAAGCCCTTCTTAGTACAGGACTTCCATAATAACTTTATTCCCTGTATTCCATCTTCCCTCTGTTGCTTGCTTTCTGCCCTAAAGGCAGTTTTTCCACATGAGAAATTCCATGTCCATAGTTGCCATTAATTATTTACTATTTTTTACTTCCTCATTAAGGTTACTTTCACCTTATTCCTGCTGTTTTTTTCATATAAGATTTTGATGGTTTATTCATATGGGAAGAGGGCAAAATTTCACGTGTTACCAAAAAATCAAGTTCTAACTGAAGTAACTTCTAACCTCTAGTTGTAGCAAAATGTTTTCCCACATCAGGGGTTTTTAGTATTCTAAACTGCAATCTTTCAACTGGTAATTTTTTTAAAACTAGATCTTATTCTAACTGTAAAATGCTTCCTTTTTAGACCTGACAGGTTGAGAATTAGTCTCTATGAGTATCACTTCTTGGCCTAACACAGTGCTTTTTCAGAGGCAGAGAGATAGTGTGAGCAGTGTGTATGTACACAGAAGTTCATTGCCAGCTGCATGGTTTTCAAATAAATACTTGATTTTCAGATTTTGTAGAGAAATACTGGTCTTTTATTTGGTTTGTGATTGTGAAAATTGTAGTGAAATTCTGAAAACAACTGTTTTCTAACTTGTAGGACCTCTTAGATACTGAATATAAAGGAGAAGCAGCGTTGGAATATTCCACAGAACAGTCTGACCTGACTTCAGCAGATATCAGTGACTCTGATACTGGTAATGTTAGCTTTGCAGGCTTGAATGTGCTTTAATCTTAACACTGAACCTTGCATAAATTTTACTAAGCCTTTTTTTCCTGCTTCTCTAAAAGCAGAGCTTGAGAGCAGAATAAAACCAGGGTCAAGTAGCATAAATTAACAGTTTTGAGGATTTTTTTCCATCTTCTACAAATGTTAGAAAGGGCAGACTATTAAAAAACATTCATCCTACTTGAACTGTAGGATTTGAAGAGGAATTGAATTAGTATCAACTCTGACTTTCTCTGTCTAGAGGCAACTGTTTCTAAGGAGGCTTTCAAAGTTTAACTCTGGCTTGTCCCCCAGCCCACCACTCGTTTCCATTCTTGTTGGAGAAGAGGCTTAGTGGAAGTTTAGTCCAGAAAGTATGTTAGTGGAAACAAACTTCCATTGTATAGTATGGATAAATCTGTTTAATATCCAAATAACTGCAGCTACTTGGCCTCAGTACTTCTGATCAATTGTTCTTGAAGAATCTTGCATTTCTTTGAGGTAATTTTCTGTCATGGTCTAAACAAATAGTTATTTTTCTCAAGCATAGAAAATGCTATCATATGCTTGGAGAGGCAGAATACTCAGAATACTAGTGAAGCTACTTTGTATGTTTTTTTTTTTTTACTGTGCAGTGTCAATTTTCTTGTTTTTCTAGGAAGTTTAGCTTTTGAGGACTTCAGTTACTAAAATACTAGTAACAAAAATTGCAATGACTTATATGTAAGTCCTTTTTGTAAGCATGATGGAAATAGCTTTCACTCACGTTTGTTTCTCCAGGATTTTCTGCAAGTGAAAAGCATTCCTGACTCAGTTGTATGAAAATGCAGCAAAGTCAGATGTGAACCTTACCAGCAATGCTGCTGTGCCAGACTGGAAATGCTTGTTTTGAAAAGCCATGTTTAGAGAAATAAGTAATGAAGACTCGTCAGAATCTTCTTTTATTGAAAACCACTATTTCTCTCCTTTAAGACTACTCCAGCAGCCGGTCAGCTAAGCAGTCCCTACCAGTAAATGAAGATGATGAACTCCAAACCTTTTCAACTGGCTCTTCTTCAGAAACAGCATATGAGAGCAACATCACTACTGACTTTCTGAACAGTGTAAGAAATATGAACGTTGAGGAAGTTACCGCTACTCTACACAAAATAGCAGCAGCAAATCCAGCTTTCAGAGGTAACTCATGTAAACATGCATACATGTGCACAAACACATATATCTAAAAATACACATAACATAATTTTGTCAGCTCTGTGAAATATTAAGGTTCATATGGGTCAAAGAACTTTGAGGTATTAAGGAAGGCTGAAGAGACTTTTTTCTTTCCCCCGCCTTTAACTTTTGCAGGATCCAGTTTAGGATTCAAACTGTCTGCCTTCCCATGAAGGTGTTAATAATTGCTGAATTTCTTTTTAAATTTTTTCATTTGTAGTAAACTAAAATCAAGTATACTCGTATTAGAAAAAAAAGCAGAATTTTCTCTCTGTGATATAACTGGTAAAACACTGGTTTTGAGGATGCCAACAGCAAAGAAATTTTTACTTACTGATTCCTGAAGGAACTGTACTTGCACAGTAACAGAGATAATAAAACAGAGACAAGTAGTCTTTCTTTTTCTTACAAGTTTCTAATAAGTTTCAGCTACTAAACCTTCTCGCATCTTCAGTCAACTGCTGTCCTTTCTTCAGAAGCTTTCTGTGTACATTTCTAAGCTTCTCAGAGTGTAAGGATCTTCAGGGTAAAAAAAAGAACATCTGTTTGGAATGGAAGTTCTGGGACAAACTGACACCACAAAACCATGAAAGCAGCAGACTATTATAACTCTCCCATGAGTATCACCTGGTCCTTGAGGCCTTCAGAACAAAATGGTTGTTACTGATGGTAATGATTTCTCCCATAAAGCTTTCTTTGGAACATGAAAACTTGTGGATGGCAAATGTGGTTCTCATTTATGTATATTTCTCTCTTTTCCTTGGCGGTGTGTAGTTGGGTTGGGTTTTGGTTTGGTTTTTTGGTGTTTTTTGTTTGTTTGCTTGTTTGGTTTTTTGTTTTGTAAGGTTTTGTTCTGTTGAATGCAGCTGCTTGCTCACTGTGCTGTCTGTGTCCCTGCCCACTGCAGCTGGACAGGGAAGAGAATAGGAAGAACAAAAGTGAGAAAATGTGTGGGTCATGATAAAGAAAGTTCAATAAGGGAAGGGAAAGGGGGGTGGGGAACAAGTGATGAAAAGACAGTAACTCAGCACTTCCCACAAAGAGATTTATGCCCAGTCAGTCTCTGAGCAGCAGCCACCTTGCAAGCCAACCCTAGTCCTTTGCCTCCCCTGTTTTTATTGCTGTGCATGAGGTATGGGATGTCCGTTTGGCCAGTTTGGGTCAGTTGTCCCAGCTGTGTCCCCTGCCAGTTTTTTTTCCATTCCCAGCCTAATCACTTGGGTGGGGGCAAGAGTGGGAAAGAGAGAAAGCCTTGACCCTGCTCAAGCACCCTTCTGCAACAGCCAAAACACTGGTGTGTTATCAGCACTGTTCTGGCCACAGATCCAAAACACAGCACCCTGTGGGCTGCTATGAAGAAAGTCAACTGCATCCCAGCCAAAACCAGTATAGGGTTCCAGGTGGTCTTTGAAACTGCCAGCTTCTATCAGACGGGTGAATAGGAACTGTTTTCAGAAAAAAAGGTAGGAATTAGTGGACACCTGGAAAAATATGATCTGCTTAGAGTGGTTGGTGGGGAATGAATATGGCTTTTGTGGTAAGAAAACCTGCCTTACAGGCTTTCTGGAGTTGTTTGAAAGGGATCAGCAAAGGAGTCAGATAAAGGTGATCCAGTTCATGGAGTCTGTTTGGAATTCTAAGAAGCTTTTGATAAGTACTGTAATCAGAGGTTTTCAACAGAGCGAACTGGCTGTGGGAAAAGAGGGAAATCCTTGCATTGTTTAAATAATAAATAGATAGTAGATGGGCAATTACTTTTTATAGTGAAAAGTGGTTCCAGGAGAGAACTGTGAGCTTGTGCTGTTTAGTATGTTCACAAATGACCTGAAAAAAGAGATGAGTATCTGGATGACAACATTTTGTCAAATTTGAAACAATTAAATGTGCTGGTTCACTGCTGAAGTCCAACAGCTCCTTGTCAGATCAGTGGAAATACCAAATTATCAGCCAAATATGTTGAATACAAGGAATTAAGGAAAGAATGGAAATAAGTATGAGAGCGATCATTTTGCTAATGGATAAACTCATGATTTGCCTGTATTTCACCCAGGGCATATATTTCTGTTTCCCTTATTAAAGAGAAAGGATTTTATTGTTGCAAAAGGTTTAGAGAAGGCAACAGAATATGTAAATGCCTTCTATATAGGAAGGAATAGAAAGCTAGGACTCCTTTTTGGCCAGGAAAAGAGATGACTGAGCTGTTGTACCAGAGATTTGCAAAATCACAGGCACATGGAGATGACACAGAGGATTCTGTTATTTCATATCTCTTTTGATCCATAAACTTGAAGTAATGTAGGAGTACCGCTTCAAAACGGACAAAAGTAGATGGTTCTTCATGCAATATGAAGTGGATGGTTTATGGCATTCCTAGCAAAGGGACACTGTGGATAGAATAATATTACACGTGGCCTTGTTTTCGCTGTCTGGGCCAGTCTGTGCAAGTGTCTGGGGAAGGACTACTGACAAGTTTGTGGTATCAGACTTGGAAAGTTTCCTGAGCTGAAGACGATCCGAGATGGGGAGAACATAGCATTTCCACACCCCACCAAGAATCAAGTGTACCTGCCCTGCTCTTACTGGTCCCTTAGCATTTGCTTATGGGTGCTTAATGTTCATTATTATCACTGAAGCATTCCCTGTGTTCCTTCTACTTCTCTCCCGCTCCTAAAATCATGGGCATTAGTTTCATCAAAGCAGAGGGGAAAGACAGACCTTTTAATTGAACCAGTAGACCTGTTCATAGCAACGTTACCACTGTTGCTTCCAGGCACATTCTGATTGCTGACAGTTACAGTGTTTTTCATTTGACAAGAAAAGATCCAAACTCATGTCAGCATCTAAATATTTTGGTATAGCTGGTGCTTTTAAGTGTATTTTATCATAAACCCACTTATTTTCTGGTTTTGTTTGTTTGTTTGCCTCTAAGGAATTGATATTCCGAATGTTGTAAGGATCCTGACTGAAAGTGGAACTCTGAGAAGACCAAGCAACGGCAGCACACAGTGACATGGTAGTTATTAGAGTAAATACAGCAATGTGTTTTCTCTGTAAATTACATTCTGTTATTTTACTTAATATGAACTCAGTGTAGCTGAATTTTTTACTATGTTCAAATTTTGTACAGTGTTATTTTAATTAAACTAATAACTTGGTTTTGAGATGCTTGTTATTTATTTCTCCATGTAGCTGAAATTTCTATACTGTGGGAAGGTTGTAAAGCTTTCTTTCCATGTTAAAACATACTTTTAAAACAAGCAACTGTTGTTTTTCTCAATATCATTAAATACCATACATTGACAGTCTGATCTTATCGTTGGTTCTTTTACAAAGAGTTATCAGCAGAACGAACTACTGCAGTCAGCAGTACAAATTCAGTGGAAGTTATTCCCTGTGGCTGCTGGGCCTGACTGAAAAGCTTTTGTAATCAAAAATCCTCTCCCATATAAGGATTATGAATGGGTCGCCATGTATTTTTTTTTTTAAATAAAGATTAAAAATAATAATAAAAAGTCAGTGCTGTCAGTCTAGTTCCGGGTTGAGAAGTGCTTGGATTAGAGCCAGTTTAGGGAGACTAGATAATTGCAAGCTTTAGCAGTCCACAGAGGTTGTCCATACTTGCAAATTCAGGGATAGGTCCCGCGGGATCTAACCAGGCTATGGTTAAGAGGCACTGAAGTGGTAACGAAGCATCTTTTGTCTCCTCTTACCCACCAGTATGAGAAAGAAACGATAGGAAATCTGGCTTACAGCGTCTTCCAATTCAGGCTTTTTTAACATGGACTTTTTTTCCAACTATAGTAGTAGTGGTTTAGACTGAATGTAAAGGTCTATATATTAATGACTACTACTTTTGAAAGACAATGAAGAATGTTTTGGATGGTTACCAATTAGTGTGCTTGGAGGAAAAAAAAAAAAAAAAAAAAATTGTGTAATTAAAAATTGCTTCCTGCTTGTGATGTTGGGTAGCACTCAGTGGTTCTAATTAAAGCTCTTCAGCTTTGCAGCCAAATGCTGGTGTAATGCAGACGTGCTGGGGCCAGATGGTAAATGAACCTTTTAATGATAAGTTGCATTTTTGTGGAGATTTGGTAGAATTGAGAATCCTCGTCCTGATGGTTTCACATCTTCATAGCACAGAATGCAAGATGCAATGGAAATAAGGTAACAAAGAAAAGACGCAAGAATTATTATTGGTTAGTTTTGTTCTATGAACAGAGGAATGAAAACAGTTCAGTGACAATTAAAGAAATTAAAACAAAAGGCTGGTCTAAAGAACTTGTGGAGGTTTTCTAGAATGCCTCTAAATATTTTCTTCTCAGAAGCAGAGGTGGAACCAGAGCTCTGCAGCTTGGTTACTGTCTAACAGTGACGGCATGAATGCCTGCTTCATGAAGATGAACTTTATCAGTAAAAGCATCTTGTAGTTGACAGGCAAATCTGAATTCTTTTCCTGTAATACAGAAAATAAAAATAGAGACATCTGGTTTTGTTTGTTTTCAAAATGCAGAGCATTCTATTAATTAAAATAATAAACCCAGAATGTTCAGCTGTTGTAAATGGCCATCTCTGGGGCAGCTTCTTTTTCCACTTACTGTGGAATCATTCCTAGTGGAAAGAAAGTTAAAATGAAGCCGAAATTACACGGAATTTTTTTTGGGGGGGGGGGGGTGCTGGAGGAGCATGCTGAAAATGGAAAGACCTCTGAGTGCACTGGTACAAAATGGTCTGAATGGTGTGTTGCGGAGTGCCGTTGTACTTCTCCAGGACAGCTGAGAAAACTGAACTGTGCAAAAATCATAAAGTGTTTGTTTCTGGAAATGTTTTCAGAGAATGTAGTGTAACTTGGTCTATTCATTTGTACAGTTATTACACACACACCTTTTTTTCTTTTTTATTCTGGTGCAAATAGAGGCTGAAGAACAATTGTTTTGTTCTTGTATCAGCCTGTGTTTTGTGATGCCTGGTGTATTCTTGGGCTAATGCAAAACTATATGTTTGTTCCAAAACAGTTTTTAAAGGTAATGTTTTACTTGTGCCAGAACTGCAAAGTAAGGAAAAGAGGCATTCTCATCACCAATGATGCTTAAAGGATGTTGTTGTATTTAATATTTTACATTCTGTTTCTCACAGTAGTAGCAAGGCAGACATCTGGGGTAACTGGAGAGTTTAAAGAATTAAAACTTAAGCATTAGCAATAACAATGAAATCAAGACAAAATTAATTTTTCTTTTAGCTTTACCTTAGTTTTACACATTTCACTTGGGAGACCAGAGAGCTTTGAGAAAGTGATTTTTAACTTATGCTCCTCTTGGAAGGCAGAAAGTGCAAAAGAGAAGAGTACTCACAGAATAATTGATAGGAAAAGAAAAGTTTTGAGTGTGCAACAGAAGAGTTTGTGTCTGTTGGGAATTGCGATGAACTCTGTTCTGCACAAGTATGGACGCATCCTCCTCTTTTGTTGCTTCCCATGTCTTAGACTGCTTTAGGTGGGAAGGGACCTTTCAAGGTGGTCTAGTCCAACCTGCCTGCAGTGAGCAGGGACAGCTTCAACTACATCAGGTTGCTCAAGAGCCCCACCCACCCTGACCTGAATGTTTCCAGGAATGGGGCTTCTACACCCTGTGTGGGCAACGTGTGCCATTGTCTCACCACCCTCACTGGGAAAAATGTCTTCCTTGTATCTAGCCTAAATGTCCCCTCTTTTAGTTTAAACCATTCTCCCTTGTCCTGTTGCAACAGGCTCTGCTAAAAAGACTGTCCCCATCTTTATGGTAGGCTCCCTTTCAGTACTGAAAGCCTGCAGCAAGGGCTCCCTGGAGCTTTCTCCAGGCTGAAGACCAGCAACCGTTTCAGCCTGTCTTCACAGAAGAGGTATTCCAGACAGCTGATCATTTTTGTGGCTCGCTCTGGACCTGCTCCAACAGGTCCCTGCTTCCCTGTGCTGAGGACTCCAGAGCTGGACACAGTGCTCCAGGTGGGGTCCCACCAGAGCAGGGTAGCGGGGAAGAATCACCTCCATCACCTTGCTGGCCACGCTGCTGGGGATGCAGGCCAGGATGCAGTTGGCCTGGGCTGTGAGCACACATGGCAGGGTCGTGTCCAGTGTTTCCCCACCAGCACCCCAGGTGCTCCCCGTGGGGCTGTGTTCAGTCTCTTCATGCCCCAGGCTCCGTTCTAGGCCTGCCCCGTGTTCTGGCTCAGGACTCGGTTACCCCTCGTGCCGCACGCAGCAGGCATCAGCGTGCAGCACTGCCTGCTGGTCTGACACTCGTGTCAAACTGGAAGTGCTAATGGTGACTTTCTTCACTGGAGTTATTCTCTAAACGTTTTCCGACTCTACAAATGCAAAACTTGTTATTTTTTGTTATTTTATTAACATATTCTTGTTGCCTCTTGCAACCCACCCCCAGAGCAACACTCAATAGTACACCACTTCAGGGGAAAGAAGAAAACTTTGAGGAAACGGTCTTGAGTTGCACCAGAGGTGGTTTCGGTTGGACATTTGGAAAAACTTCTACCCCACAAAGGGTGGCCCAGGCTGCCCAGGGCAGCAGTGGAGCCGCCATCCCTGGAGGGGTTGAAAGCCGCGGGGGTGTGCTGCTGAGGGACACGGTTCAGCGGTGGCGGGGCAGCGCTGGGATGGCGGCTGGATCACCTGCAAGGCCCCTTTCCCGGCAGAGCGGCCCCGCGGCCTGGTGGCGACCGGCCCGGCCCTCGCCCCCGCCCCCGCCCCACCACCCCCTGCGGAACCCGGGGCCGCCCCCGCCGCTGCTGCAGGGGGCGCCAGCGCCCGGGACCCGGCAGCGCGCGCGCGCAGGAAGCGCGCTCCTTCCCGCGGGGGGCGCTCGCTGGTGGCGGCCGCTCACGTGGGCGGCCGTTTCCGGGCAGGTTCTCGGGGGCGGAAGGGGGCTCGCGCTGCCGCGTGGTTGGTGAGTGGCCGGCGTGTCGTGCGCGGGGCTGCGGCGGCGGCGGCGCCGTTGTCGCGCGGCAGGAGGAGGAGGAGGCGGCGCCCGGCCCGGCCCGGTCCGGTCCGCGGGTGCGGCCAAGGGCCGCGGGCTCGCCCTGCCCTGCCCTGCCCTGCCCTGCCCTAGCGGCCGCCTTTTGTGTGACCCACCCCCTTCACGCGCGCTCCTGTGCAGGGCGGCGGGAAAGCCCGAGCACCGCCGCGGGCTGCGCCGCTCCCGGGAAACCGGCGGCCGCGGCTCCCCTGGCCAAGGGCGTCGTTCGCCGCCGCCGCCGCCCCTGCCCCACCTCCCCTCCCCGGGGGGGTGCGTGCCGCCGCCCGCCCGCTCCCCATCGCCGCTGCTGCCGCCTCACCTGCCGCTGCTGGAGCTGCGGCTCTTTCCCGGCGCTCAGCCGCGCCGGCTCCCGGGAGCCGAACTCGCGGCCTCCCCAGCGGGAGCCCTGGCACCGGGCGGGCACTAACGCGCTTTATTTAAACGCTCGGTAGCGACTGGTGTGGAGCGGAGGGAAGCGTCTCTTCGGGAACAAGCCGAAAGATGTCCCGGGACGGTGAGGAAGGTGGTTTAACGGCCTAGACCTGCGGGAGGAGCCGCCGCCGCCTCCGCTTCAGCAGCGCTTTGGCTTCGGGGTACGGCGAGGGCGCCGGGTTTGTGGTGACTCGGGGCGGGGGGTTCGGCTGTCCAGCCCCGGGGGGGTTCGGCTGTCCAGCCCCGGGGGGTTGGCTGTCCTGTCCAGGCCGGGTGCTGCGGGAGGCTCCCCCCGAGTACGCGTTGCCCTGTGGTGGGAGGGGGCGCGCCCAGGCGGAAATCTTCATCAGGTGAGAGGAGCCAGGGCAGAGAACCCTGCCTTCTGGTTCCCCAGGATTTTCCTGCTTGCTTCAGCTCGTAAATATGCAGGGAGCGAGATTCCCTGAGGATACCGCCTGAAAGCTGCACGGGGGTAAATTGCAGGAGAACCAGTCGCTCCTTTTGGTTCCCTTCTGCCTCCCTAAGCCTGAGGCAGGGATGGCCGAGTGACGCCTGAAGTAGCTTCTGAAAAGCGCTGCGTACTGCTTTGTGCGTGTACATAAAGGGAGCTACTATCGATTTGAGGGGCTCTTAATGTCTTGGGCTGTGAAACTACCTTAGTGCTACTACTGGTAGGTGCACTTAGCTCGGTCTTGTTGGGGGAGGGCCAGCTGAAAATGCAGTTGCAGTCAAAAGGCAAGCAGTTGCTTCAGAAAGAAGCTTCATTACAATATTTACATAACTTCGTAAGCTATGTACGGTTTTAGTTAATGCCTTTTGAAAGCACACAACGTCTGCATAATGGCTTTCGTTTTGTAGCTGTTTTATCTCCGGTTTAGCATGGCATGCATGAGTTGGAAATGGATGCATTTATGTTTCCAATAAATTATATCCAAAATATGCATCTCAAATTAAACTGCTTCTTTGTTTTAGCAGGAGAAAGTATATTTTCTAAGTCTTCTCCTTTAAAAGGGCTTAATAGACTTTGTTCAGCTGTGTGCACCAGTAAAGTTTTTAGGGCTAATGGGAAGCCAAACATTTCATCTTGTAGAGCGAGGCTTCCTAAATATTTCTGTTGAAGTGACCTTTGTAAGTGGAAATAATATTCATGTGAAAATCTAGCTGTTTCTCTATGTCTTGCAGTCAAAGTGATGAAATTCTGTTATCTTTTCTAAAAGATGATTATGATAAAAATCAAAAGCTTATAAAACCATAGTGGACACTAAAGGCCCTTTTTCTTTTGGTACCAAGCCCCTGTTTTTTAAAGCCCTTTTAGTTGAAAGGTTGCTTATGCTGATTTTACACAGTAGTTAAAAGTGGGTTTGCATGTAGCTGTTTTAAGCTAGTATGTGAAAAACAGAAATTGAATTGTAGTCAAATGTTTGTCTGGTCAGTTGTTTAAATTGCTTGAAAAGAACTGAAAGTGACAGTTGCATTTAAAATGTTCTTCAGAGGTTATCCTGGTGATGTGTAGAGGAAATACTGCACAAATTTAGCCTTTGAAGTTCATTGGGAAAATGAGCTGTAGACGTCTATTTTCTATAGTGAATGATGATCCTGTCACCATAAGAGAATTACTGTTTAGATATTTTGTTTAGAAAGTTTGGAGTTTAGTCAGCTATATTGTTTTGGGTTTTGATACTGGGTTTTTTTTTTCTCAGTGGTTTGGTCTTTAGAATTTGAACATTATTTTTGCAACTCTTTTGTATGGTTCAGCTATTAAAAATGTGCAAAACCTATTACTCAGAAGTGTAGCTTGAAAGAGAGAAGCAGCAAAATTTGTGTGATGGTATGGACTTGATACCTTGTGCAGCGAGGTCTGGAAGTATTCAGATTTCCAGCTCTAAGTTACCTGTTACCATTAAAAAGTTGAGATGTTAAACATCATCAGGGCCCTGTGCTTGTCTCCCCATCCCCTCTTTTAAATTGTAAGTAATCTCTGCAACCGCCTCTAGGAATCATCAGATCATGAGTTCGTGGTCTTAATTAACAGAAATCTAGGTGCAAGTTGTATATGGTGTCGAGTGTTGTGACATCAGCTTCTGGAGTTGTGTTATGAATGAATTGAGAAGGATGGAGATGGAGGGAAGGAAGATTAAATAAAGGAACCTGTGGTGTAGTGTTTGGGGTTTTTTGATGTTTTGGTTTTTTAATCTGGTAGAGCTAAGAGTACTTTTAGCAGTACAGGTATGTTGAAACCAAAAGGTCGTTCAGAGACTGAAGTGTGGGTTTTAATTTCTTTTGGTTACTGTACATCTGTTATAGTATCTGTACAATTTCTAAGCATAGCCACTCATGCTACCTTATTTCTTATGCCTTATTAAACATGACTTAGTTTTTCAGTCTCCTTTTACTCTATATGTGCCCATTTAGCCTCTACACCCTTCCCCTCCCCATTTTCTTTCTAATTATTGGGTTTTTTTTTTTTTTTAAAAAGAACAGACTGGACTTTTTGGTGTTTAGTGTAAATTATCTTAGGTTGTTTATACTGCTGTTATCAGCGAAGGCCTGATTAAACCCATGGCTTTACCTGTGCAGACAGCATGCTATTAGTGATAGAGTTGGTAAACAGTGTACAAATTAAATGAAACAGTTTGCTGAGCAACTTTGGCTTGACAAGAGTCAACTGTGTAAGAAGCTGCTTTATTAGCAGGAACTTATTAAAACCAAATGAACAACTTAACGTGATGAAGCAGTGGAAGATGCAGAGACTTAAGTGATCTTTTTCTGTAAAGCAGTTTTTGGAGCAAAGATGATCAAAGGAGCAGCAGAGTGTTTCTTGGCACAGTATTATTGAATCAGTCTGAGTGTTTAGCATCTTGTCTCAGGAGCAGACAGAAGTTTATGCATAGGAAAAGGCATAAAAGCAGTACCTTTTGTTAGGAAGTTGCTGCTCTTTGGTGGGAAAAAAATATTTGTACTGTATTTTTAATCAAATTAAAATTCTGAATATCTTTTTGCAGAGAATCAGGATGACTAAAAAAAGGAAACATCAAGAAGATTTCCAGAAAGTGAAATTAAAAGTTGGGAAAAAAAAGCCTAAACTAGAGAATGCAACTGATACTACCTTCAAAACAAAGGCCATACAAATTCCTGAGCAGCTTAAAGAAGATGGAGTGCTTCCTACACAAAATAGAAAACTTAACATAAAGGTATACTGTTACATTGCAGTCTGGAATGATAGAAAATGATTTGTCATTTATCTAGATTTAGTGTGTTTGCTAGAGTTTGGGGGGGGAGATATTTATTACAAAACCCCATAATAAAGTCCTGCCGAGTATCTGAATACAGCCCCTTTGGCCTTGACAATAAGCTGACCCATGAATTTAATGACTCGGGTTGGTGGTCCAGCATATAACCCAAGGGAAAGGTTGTCAGCGGTGCGAAAACTGACATTGCACACTGATTTTGGGTATCTAGGATTAACATTCAGTTTTTGAAAGTATTAGATCATAACTTGAGAGAGTTTTAAAAAGCAGACTTCCTGAATTGTTTTTTTAACAATCTTGAATTTCTTTGGGTGTTGTTTCTACCTTGCATCCTTTGTGTTGTCTTCTATCTCTGGCAGCTCTCTGCTGAAAGTGAAGAAAGCTGTTGAGACTGAGATTTTATGGGTATACTTTTGAGAACAAGTGGGAGGGGATTTATATTTGATTATCTCTGTTAAGTCAGTAGGGTTGTGCATAAACTCAAGAATGAGAAGTATCCAGTTACCTGAAGGACAAGTCATTGGTATCTTGTTTTTACTGCCATTGAATTTTGATGGTATGTTCATTGTTATGCTTCAAACAAACACTGTATGTGTTCTGAACATATTCTGTTAGGAAAGGCAGTACATGATAAGAATTGATTCTGTATGTTTGTTTAAGAAAAATGTGCAGGAAATAAGGGGGAAGTAGTAATAATGATGGCAAGTATGTATGTTTCTTTCCTTTTAGGATCTGCTTTCACAGATGCATCACTATAGTCCTGGGGTTAAGCATAATGCACTTCTTGGGCTCAAAGATCTCTTGTCTCAGTATCCATTTGTAATTGATGCACACCTTTCCAGTATAATAAGTGAGGTGGCAGCTGTGTTTACAGACAAAGATTCTGGTGTCAGAGGAGCAGCTGTTCACCTGCTGCAATTCTTGGCTTCAAAAATAAGAGCAGAACAGATTGCACCGTTTTTTCCATTGGTAAGTGCCCATCTCTCCAGTGCCATGACTCATATCAGTGAGGGAATTCAGGAAGATTCATTGAAAGTCTTGGACGTTTTATTGGAAGCATACCCAGCTCTTCTCACAGACCGCAGCATTGTACTGTTGAAGAATTTTGTAGAGCTTATTTCTCACCAGCAACTGTCCAAAAGACTCAAAAGCAGAGAGAAACTTACCTGGATGCTCTCTGTTAACCCAAATCGCAGAGTAACTTCTCAGCAGTGGAGGTTGAATGTACTTACCAGGCTCAAGAAGTTTCTCCAAGCAGTGGTAGATGGGTCCAGTGAAATAGAGGATGAAGGGCTTCAAGAACAAAAGGATAGCCCTCACTCTGTGAGGAACCCAGTATATATAAGTTGGAAACTCCATGCAAATAATCAGCAACATATACAACTGTTTGAAAATGGTGGCTTACGACCAAAGATCAACTCGTCATTTAGACTGAGGTGAGAAAACATTAACTAATTGAGGAATTAATGTCAGCTTTTTGATCACAATGTTAAAGTGTGGTTTGTTGCTGTTGAAGACTATTTGATTTTTACTACGAGATTGTCCCTTAGTGATATTTTAGGACATGTAGTGTAATGTGCAGTCTTACTGCAGTGGCTTGGAAATATGCAACAGATAACCATGCTATGTGTATATCGTGAACTTGCCCGTTACCCAATAAAAACTTTATGCTATTCATAATAATTTTGGAAGACCAACTCTAGCGGGTTGTTTTGGAATGTGAGCTGGTGACTGCTAGGTGTCTCAGGGTGTCAGATTGACCTGGGGGTAAGCAGGCAAATTTCTTTACACTAAACGTAAGCTTGTTTCTTATGCTGTGATAATGAATTCTGCTGAATTTTTGTGCTGTTAACTTCAAGAGGCTATCCTAAGTTTAGGAGTCTGTTTTCTTTGAATATAGCTCTTTTTAAAAGTACAGTGTGATGTCTGGCTGTGTGAAGCCCTACTGAATTTCCAGTTCTAGATATTTTTAATCAATTCACAAGTTTATATCTTCACTATGAATAAAAGATGTCTCATCTGAGACATGTTGATGAATATGGAAGAAAACGTAGAGTGCTTAAGTTTGTGTGATTTTTAGTAGCACTCTAAATAGATGTGAGCTGAAGGGAGAAATAACTAACCATCTTTATTTCTCTTCCTCTGTTCTGATTCACCCACTCCTCAAACCCACCTCACTTTATGGTACTTTTTAAGCATTGGCATCCTTGTGTATATCCATTGCTATAGATGTTACCTATATGCTGGTGGGAGGACTGGAATGATGACTTGAAAACCAGAAACTATTTAGCTGCTACACAACACTGCTAATCAATAATTGTCTAGGTGGTTTGAAGAGAAACTCCAGTCCTGGTTTTACTGCTGGGAGAAACTGAATAAGGGGTATCTAGCATCTACACCAAAGTCATGTAGGAGGTCAGTGGCGGAGAAGGGTGTAAGACCCACTGCCTAAGCCATTGCTCTGTCTGTGAAGTGCAGAAGAGATGTTCTCTTTCAATACCACAGCTTTTGGCCTGGATTAGCGGGTGGTATCTTCTCTGTCGTGGAGACACACAAATGACCGTTCCATTCCTACTCAGGTAGACTTCCTCTTGGTAGATTGCATATTGCTCGTGGTAGGTATAGGAAGTTTATACTGAGCAAAGTAAAATGTGCAGCTTATTCTTATAAAAGTGGTTGTTAACATAGCATGAGAGTTCAGTCATGACCCAATGGTGTCTGCTACAGGTAAAAATTTAGTTGGACACTAGAGCAGTGAAGCCCACTTGAGGCAGGGGGAACAGGTCAGTGCTGAGCACAAAGCAGTCCCACAGACTTCATCTCTGCAGTCAGAAGCACACAATTGTGGGGCACCGTATATCCGAGGGGTCTTGTATTGTTCCCTGAATGATGCGCAGTGTGTGATATACCATGCCTTGTACTCGCTGAAGATGCATTGTATCTAAGGTCTAGGAAAATAAACTTTACATCTGGTGTCACCTGAATTGGATTCTGCTTTCCTGAGGAGCTAGCTTTTGGTGAAACATCGTGATCCACTTGTGGTTATAAATACTTTCAAAAAGGCGTTTGCAAGCGTGAGGAGGAGCCAAAAGAATAGGAGGAAACATTGCTAGAATCCAGGACGAGATTGGCAAGGCAAGCTCGTGGCAGCAGAACAGAAGAATGGGAAGAGAAGGGGCATCTGCAGAAGGTACTAAAACGTTCTCATTTTATTGTGTTTGTGCGTATTTTTGGTATATTCTTTCTGCACAGAGGGCCAGTACAGCTTGTTTTAGCAGACACCCACAAAATTCTAAGAGTGTAAGATACTGTGCTGGCTTTTGTATTTGCCAATGAAATCTTATCTACTAATCTGACAATTCTGTCTCTTCTGATCCCAGCTGTGGCCTTTTACAGGCATTCCCAGGCCTCTACTGTGGCCATTACTGCAAGGACAGACATTACTTTTAGTAAGAGGTGCAAAACGTTTGTAATGCTCCTTGGGTACTTCCAGTATTTCAAAACATGCATGTGTGGTTTTGTTTAAAGAAATTAACGCACAAATAGTCAAATCCTAACTACAGATAATGAGTTCACTAAGCCATAAGTAATTAATTGTAGCGTGTATATCATCATTAATACTGCAGGGAAGTTTCAGCTTTGTTCTTTAAAAAGTAGGCTTCCAAACACCACTAACAGTATGCTCAATTTTTTAAGTTCTTCTTTTTAATTATGAAGTTCATCTGGAAAGGGATGGCACCTCATTGATACCCTGATGATTATGGAAAGGGATTTTCAGAATCAGTTTGCAGTATTAATGTTCAGTAAAAAATGCAGATTCTGAGCTTGGAATGTTGGATCAACAGTGCAGATCTTAAGACTTTATTATTTTCTGTTGTGTGCTAAATTTCTGCTGTGTGTGAATTAGATATTACAGTGAATTAGGAGATTAGTATAGTACATCCTCTGCTGTATATGCTGACTCTGCTGCTTTCTGCATCAAACTTATTTCAGGTGTGGAAAAATGGAAAGCCTTCGCAACTTAAATGTGGTGATACCAAGGTGTGAGATCTTATTTTGGACTGGAAGTGGTACTGAAGAGAAATGGTAGAGCTTCTGTTTCTGTTGAGAAAAGTGAAGAGGACTTGGGAAACCGAAATGGAAGACACAGCATGATGAATAAATATGTGTATGGTGTGACCTCTGCATCAGATAGAAATGGAAAATATAGTTCACTTGGTGTACTGAGTGTTTCTTTGCTGCAGTTGGCAGTGCACACAAAAAAGGAGGACAGTATCCTGGCTTAGACTTGGAGTCATAAAAACTTACTAACTTCCAATTACTTTTCCTGTTTTAAGGAGCAAAAAAATGTTTCCTTATTTTCTGGGTTTTTTTACACTTACTTGACTTGCCTTTGCTGATTTTCTGTTGTCCTCTTACTGTCAAATGGCAGATATTTTACACAATTTTCTTTTGTTTTGTCCTGCTTTGTAAAAATGCTGTCACTTTAAAGGACAATGATAGCTTAAGGGATACAGAAATATCTTGCAGCTCCCCTCGGTAGTATTTTATACCAAAGTGAAGGTGGTATGCTCTGTAGTGTTTCTGAGAGCTGCCTTACCACTGAAAAATAGTGATAACAGATGTGACAAAAAGATGAACTCTTTAATTGACATCAGACTCTCCCAGTTCCAGTGAACTCGTATTATGAAGGATATTTCATGAATCAAAGGCATACTGGAGAGATACAGTAACTTTCTCACTATCTGTTACTGGCAATCAGATTTTATTTAACCCTTTTGCTGTTTATGTTGAATATTTGGAGGAGCCTTGTCTGGAAACATGAGGGCTTCTCTTGCAGGGGTACGTGAGATCTGTGCTAAATATCCCTGCCCAAATGCTTTCGGCATCTGGGTGAAGTATCGCTTTTGGCATAGATTCTTCCTCCTTTTTCCATCCCTTCTTTCAGTAAAGTACTGAAATACCTGGGTGGTTGTGTTTATACTTCTGTAGAAATCTTCAGGTGTGTGTTGCCAACTTCTCAGGTTTCCTGTGCTGTTCATTGCTTAATGGGGAGATTCTTTTTTGTGTTCCAGAAATGGATTGCTCAAATTCCAGAGCTTTGATTTGATGTCAGGTATTATTTTCAGAGAAATGATTAAAGACAGTACTTCAGAACTATTTTGGCCAATTACTTACATTTCAGAACCTCAACCAAGCATGCAGTCCTGTCATGGCATGGCATTTGCAGGACAGTGTAATTTCTTCAGTGAAGCTATGGCCTTGGTATCAGTTGGCTTGTCTAGTGATGCTTTAGAATTCATTGTGATTATAAGTGAAAGATGGGATTTTTCTGCTGTGTCTGTAGGTGACTGAAAATTAAACGTTTTAAGTTGCAACCATTCACCCTAAACTGTGTTCATAGTCTGAAAGAATCTGGTGTCTTTCCTGCAGTGTCTGGTGGCATAGATGGGACAGAGACCAACAAAATGAACAAACAAGCCAAATTACATTGGCTGCATATATTGGTTGTTGCAGTTTATGCTAAGCTTAATAAAATTTTAAGATGTCTGAGAGTTTTAGTAGGTAAAGCTAAAGATGAAAATTAGTGGGTTTTTTATTTTGTTTTTTTCTTATCAGTTATGTTTCTGCTTGTCCAATTTATCATGTGCTGGAGAACTAAATTCTCTCTCCCATCTTGCCTTCATTGAAAAAGAGCCTGCATTGTCTCCCTTTCTTTTTATTCCTTTGCAGATGTCTTCTCCCTGCTCCTTTTCCAGTTTCTTAATACCTGGGTTTGTTTTAGTCTAGTAATTTTATTGAGATACCATTTTCAACTAGAGAGAAATAAGAATAACATTTTCTGTTATGTGCCTGTTGTAGATTCTTGCACCGACATGAGAAATACAGCTTTTTAGAAGGAATTAACTAATTGGTTAATCTGGAAATGACAGGATGACCAGGAAAACTGCTTCACCTCTTTTAATCCAATATGAAATTAAAGGATATGTAAACAGAACTTCTTCCTATCTGTGGGAAGAAAGTAAATAGGTTTTTCAGATCTTGTTTTGGGTGTCTATGTGTAAGGAAAAAGCACTTGGAGAACGTCACTGAAATAGGAGTTTAATAGGAGGTTCAGCTGCCAATTCTGTGTATATTAGAAAGTTAGAATTACAATGGGAGTTGCCCATCATGCAAGTTAGAAAACAAGATCATAATGGAAAACAATGTCAGATTTTCAGTTGAAATGATTGTTGCCTTTTTTTTTTGTTGTTGTTTTTTAAGGTCTTGTTATTTGAAAACACTTTTAGAAGGTTCTGTATTGCTTAAAATTAGCAAGAGCTATTCAGGGTTTTCTTTCTTTAAAGAACCTTCTTTTTAAAATGGATACAAATTGTCTGAATTTATCCAGGAATGAGATTTGGTCATTTTGAAACACATACGAAGTGTGTTATAAGGGGAAAAGAAAACCCCTCTGTTTTCTTGTTTTCTGGAAGATGTTCTTCAAGCTGTATCTTCATTTTTCTTTTTTATAATTTTTGTTTAACTTCATTATCAGATCATTTAAATAATTTTCCAGCTAGTTGCTGTCTAAAGTTGAACATCAGGAGGGAAACAAAGCTACATTTTTTGACTTTTTTTTTTCTATTAATGTGAACAAACTTTATTATAGCTGGTCATGGTTATTAACTGTAATAAACCTCATGCATTTGACAATACTCCGTAGTCAGCTTCGTTATTTTGCTTCAAGTAGCTTAAAACTTCAAGCTTTTTTATTTTCTTGTGGTTGAAGGTGATATGATGATGCAAATCCTATTTCTCCACTTCGTAGACATTACATGTAACAATGGGGAAAGAAGTACCAAAATCTGAGGTGGTTGTAGAACCACACAAACTTGCAGGGGGGCTTTGGAGCATGCTCGTTGTTGATGGTTTGAACTCCCTTTTTTACTTACTGAAATATCTAGCAAGAGAGCAAGCAAACGTTTAGTGTGTTAAAGCTTTTTCAGGAAGTAGGAAAATAGTATTGCTCTAATCTGTTTTTAAAGGTGTGATCTTTATCTTTTTTTTTTTTTTTCCTTTTTTTTTCTTTCTTCTTTTTTTGTTTTTTCTTTGTCATTTAGGTCTCTGGCAAGTGTAATGGATAGTGCAGGAAAAGGCCTGTCCTCGGCTGAAAACTTAAAAGGTTTTATTGTGATAATAATTCCATTACTGATTGAGTGCTGGATTGAAGCATCTCCTGCACAATCAGCTCCCATTCTTGGAAACGTTTTGGAATCAGAATCTCAGCAGCTCATGCAGCAAGTGCTTAGTATAATACATTTGTTGTGGAAACTCACAAAGCGGCAGGATGAAACGTGCAAAATGGTAAGGGAAAAGTGGGTGGTGGCATAATGATGGCAGTGCGTTTTGATTGGAAACCAGTGATTTGGTGATTGGAAATAGTGAGAATATTTTATTAAGAGAGAAAAAGGTGAGATTGTGAACAGAATTTGAGTTTGGATTTTGTCAAGCCTCTTTCTCTAGAAAAAAAATCTGTTGAGCTCAGCAATAACATCACCAGTAGTCTGTAGGAATTCCTGGCAGACTGCAGCATAAAAGCTTTTGAAACTGAACATGATACTGGAGAAGGAGGAGCATCTTATCTCCCAGATAACCTCTAGAACATAAATTTGAACAAAGTGTTGAATGGAGTTGCTTGTTCCTTGTTTTTGTGTTGAAATATTTTACAGGGTCGGGGGGTTGTAAATGAACAAACCCTAACCCCTTGGAAAGGTGAGGGATAATGTGGTGTGAGATCCTGTGACTATGTGGTGCGACCTACATTGTGTCACCATCGGTAGTACCTCTCACAAGACATCAAATCAAAACCTGAATAAGAATTTTGGAAAATATCCTTGAAGATTTTTGCCCTAATTATTTTGTCTCCTCTTTTACTTTGATAAATGAATTGCTATTTTCTGGTAACTTCTGCTGCTCTTCCAAAGATTTTACAAACTGATAAAGGAACACTCTTTCCATGTTGGATACTGAGAGTTGTTGGAAGTTGTGTTTTCTCTGCTTTTAGGTCTGTAAATAAATAAATCTATGCGTAGTATGATGACTGGAAAACACTTGTAGAATCATTCCTTTAGAGCAGAGTTACCCAATGCAGACAGCCTGAGGGATGGATTCGGTGTGTCTGAACAAAACATGCTGTTCCCCTTTTTCCTCTTGTCTTTTCAGGAGGGTCTTGTGGCAGCAGGCAGCAAACAGGCACCTGGGTGGGTAAATGCCTCTGGCAGCAGAGCTGCTGCCCTGAGCCCCAGGCTGCCTGTGTTTTGCTCTTGTGGAAGGCATGCTTCTGTGTCCAGATGGGAGCTGGTTTAGGTACTTGCAGTATGACCTGATTATGCTGTGGAAGAAAAAAAATCTTAAGTCCATAGAACTTTTTTTGGAGTTTATTGTGTTTTAGAGAAGATAAACAGTTTGTCTTTTTCCGTTATAATTAACTTTACATATGACATGGGTTCAAATGGCTCAGTTTCAAATGCTTATTTAACAGCCCTTGGGCTTACAGGCCAAAGTGATTATTACAGACACTTTGGAAAAAACACTGTGAACATGCTTAGTGGAAACATATTGATCTTTGAAATGGTTTAATGGTCATTCTCTGTTCTTAATACCTGAATATAAATGAGATTATTCTGCATCACTAATTTAATAGCAACGCAGGCTTTTTTTTTTCTTTTTATTTTTTCTTTTTTTGATGAGTTCTGCTGGAGAGTTTGTGGAGTAGTGACTCTGAGTGTCTACTAACCCACAAAGCGAAATTACTTTTAAATATTAAAAAAAAAAGTCCTTTTATAAGGATGGCTTCAGGTACAGTGATGATGGGGAGACATGGAGGCAGTGTCAGAATACATCTTAATGGAAAATTCAGGACAAGCACTGCAAGTAAACGAGAGTTCACTCTGATTTTAAGTACCATGATACATTGATATAAAGCACTTACAATTCACGTCTGTTCCACAGTTTCATATTTTATGTATTCATATGAATATATGCTAAGAAAATACACTGGTCCTGTCTGGATTAAATGTTGCCCAAATTTGATTTATATCATAATTTTACTCCCTTGTTTTGTTCAGGTTCATGCACAGAACTTTGCATTTGCATTTGAAAGTAAATATATATGAAAACTTGCAAAAGGAAGCTAAAGCTCCTGGTTTTCATTGATTTCAACAATGGATTTTGGAAGATGATTGTATGATGTGTTTCCCTCCTTGTGATGTGTTCTGCCTTTCATCTGCTTTCCTTAACAGGAACTGTGGCTTCGAAAAAGTTACCTGGTTGACTTCAAGCACCACTTCATGCGCCACTTTCCTTACTCTTTACAAGAAACAGTAAAGCACAAAAAGAAAGATTCGTTCAAAGGGTAAGGATAAAATCCACGTCATGTTACAACTTCTGATTTCGTGAGAAAGTGAGAGTCGTACGCTTCATCCAGTATTAAGTTTTGAATGTTGGATAACTTTTTATTACACTCTCCTTGAAGATCTGTAGAAAAGTTTTTATAGGAAGGTCGTGTTTTGAATTGAGAAGTTTTGGTTGTTCTTTGTCAAAGTTGCGTATAGGAAGTCGTCTGAATAGCCTCCAGTTGAAACTAAAATGCTGTCCTAGACTAATGACAGTATTGTGTCATTAGTGACACAATGTCACTAATTGTGTGATGTGAGACCATACTCACACAGGGTCTGTGCTGGAGTCATTCTGTGCCCTTGCAGTCTCTGTAGAGCACTGGTGTATGTAGAGGGGGCATCAGCCAGTGTCTGTCTTGGTTTCTTGCAAACTCTGCCCCGGTAGGTTGAGCTGTGTAACAGAATAACCTCTTCTTATACCAAGGGTCTACCATGGTGCAGGTGTACTTGAGGCTTAAACCCTGTTTGGTGTCATGACTGTTGCATTTTCCCTTCCTGGAAGGGCACATAGATCAGAAGTACAGCACAGCTTTTCATTAAATGCTTTCATTTCATCTAAGTC
This sequence comes from Todiramphus chloris collaris, assembly GCA_025345505.1. Taxonomy (NCBI): domain Eukaryota; kingdom Metazoa; phylum Chordata; class Aves; order Coraciiformes; family Alcedinidae; genus Todiramphus; species Todiramphus chloris. The sequence continues at coordinate 3,712,619 of JANVCC010000276.1, read as the reverse complement.
TTACCTGTTAAGTTCACAAAACAAAAGATGTTTTGCTTTTCCACATTTTGACCTGAACTCCCTTCCTTGAAACTGAAAGTCTCAGAATTAGTAGTTAGGCAATGTGATCATCTTTCTTGCATCCTAACTAATCATACTTCTGCTCATCCTTCTTCGCTTCACTACTAAATTTTGCCCCATTCTTGCACTTAAAAAGAAATACTGTTGGTTACATGCAGGAAAAATAATCTGGGAAGCTATGTTTTTTGTGGTTTGACTTTGTTGCTTCAAGACTTCTGGAATCTCATCTTTCTGTCTTCAAAATAAAAATAATTGCTTTTGTTTTCCTTGCTTACCAAAATATTGGGTTAAAGGCCTGTGTGTTTGCAAATCTTGTATGTCATTTTGAGGCTTCCTTCCTTCTCCAGTTTGCAAAATATTGCAGAAATTTACCACTGGTGCTCAGTATCCACATATTCTGAACGTGGAAGAGTTTTTAGCATTTATGTTGGCTCTGAACTGAAGGGTGACTACACTTACATCAGTGCAGGTTAACGTCCTTTTTGTTGCTTTTGTTTTCACAGCTCTACTTTGTTGTGACTATAGGCATTTGTATTGTGTAGTTTTCTGTAGATAAATGCTGTGATTTTTTAATTCTATTTATTTTTTCCTCTTGTATGCTATGAGCCAGGAGAGAAGTTCTAGCATTGTATGTCAAGCTGCAACACACTTGATTCCTTTCTTAATATCCTTGCTTTCAGACCTCTGTAGGGCAACAGGGTGGTCCTGCAGAATATTGTGATGATGAAAAATGCTTCTGATTCCACATGGGTTTGGAAAAAAAGTATATCTGTGGATTTCTCTATGCTGTTTGTGGTGCTTTGATTTTGTCATTATTATACAATAAAAAAAAATCAATGTGATTCTTCACAAGAAGAAGAAATGCAGAAGAGACTGAAACTAAGGATTATTTTTTTTTAGCCTTTTTTTACTGATTTCAGTCACTGCTAGACCAGAATGAAAATGTCAGATGGGAGTAACCAGCCATAGAGATACAGTTTAGAGCTTTGGTTCTTGCTGCCACTGTGAACATGAGAAACAGACATTTTGGTGGCAGACCAAAAAAATTGAAGCACCCAGATGTTAGATAACAAAGACTTCTGTGTGTCGGCTTTAAAACTTTAATGCTTAGCATTTTGTTCTACAAAGTAGAGTTTCTACCAAACTGCATTGAAAGGCACAAAATATTTGTTTAAACCTATCTCTCTTTTCTTCTCTTCCCACCTTTGCCCCCAGCAACAAGTATTGTATGACATCCTCCAACAGCGTAGACCATCTGTTACTGAATTTAACCTTGTGTGACATAATGGTTTCACTAGCAAGCCCCTCAACACTTCAGGTGGATTCTGACTGGCTGGACATGATACGGAAATTTGTGACAGAAACTCTTCAGGATGGCAGCAGGCTGAACAGTAAGCATGTGAACAGATTGCTTGGTGTCACTTGGAGACTAATGCAAATACAGCAAAACAAAGGTAAGAGAAGACCAGCTTCTGAAAAACAAAATTATGCCTTGACAAAGACCTGGAGTTGTTTTAGCATTTTAAGGTCACTTCATCTTATATCCTCAGTTGTTACATCAGAGTGTGTTTTGTCTGTAGAGGTGAATTGAATTTCATGGTCATATCCCCTCGTGGAGGATTGAAAACTGATTGACTTTTAGAGATGCTGTTAAATTCATAGTGTTGATATACAAAGTATTAATATATTTGTGTACTTGTTTTCTGTTTTTACCTCTTAAGATAGTCTTATAAATGGCTTACGTGCCTGTTAAGTGATAGGACTTCTTTAAGAAAGGAATCTTGCAGTCTGTCAAAAGGTGGCAGGGGTCTGTTGTCTGCTAGAAGTGAATTCCACAGCCCTGCAGAGTTTATAGAAAATGCTTTGCCCATAGCAACAAGTTTCATTGTTAGTGCTGTAAGATGAAAAGCTGTCAAATGTCCTTCTAATATATTTTGGCAGTTAGTTGCTTCTCCTTCCAAATCCATTTTAATTGGGAATCTGTCTATTCCTACATCCCTGGTGACAAAGATAATGGCTAATCATTCCTGTCTGCACTCCAAATTTAGCTTCCTGTTGAAGGCAAATAATAGTCCAGAGTCAGAGATATGCCTGTCTCATCAGCTGAGCTGAAGCAGAAGAGTTGCTACTCAGGAAAGTACTTTCCAAAGTATTGTTAGACTGTTATATCAGATACTTCATGCTTTTCCTTTTAATAAAATGTGGATTTTTTTTTTTCTATGTCTACCAAAATTTTACTAGAGAGTGGATAAAGGCTGGTGTTTATCTAACTGATGTTAGATTTGCCATTTTAGTGCAATGAAGTTTGTTTATTTTCTGTATTCCTGAAGAAATTAAAAAGTTTAAATGAAATTGCAGAAGATTAGTAGGTGTGGATCTTGTCTGCTGATCCTGTAAAGGTTCAGGAATTTCACCGCAAGTAGGAAATTATTTATCTGTTTTGTGTGGACAATTTATCTCACCACTTCAAGATAATCCTTATGCAATACTAAAAGTCTGACTAGATGTCAGATTATAATTCATTTACTAGCTGTAGAGGAAATCCAGCATCATGCTGGAAAAATGGGCATATGGTTCAACAAGAAGTGGGGAGAAACAAGCCCATCCACCTGTACTTGCTGGGGGCTGACCACCTGGAAAGCAAATTGGCAGGAATGGGCCAAGGAGTCCTGGTGGACACCAAGTTGAACATGAGCTGGCAATGGGCACTTGTGACAAAGAAGGCCACTGGTGTCCTGGAGTCCTGGATTGCATTAGGAGTGAGTAAGAGTGACAGCAGGTTGAGGGAGATGATCCTTCCCCTCTGTTCTACACTGGTGAGGCTGTGCCTGGAGTACTGTGTCCAGTTTGGGGCTCCTCAATACAAGAGAGACATAAACATACTGGAGAGAGCCCGGTGAAGGGTCGTGAGGATAACACAGGCTCTGGAGCATCTCTCATGTGAGTAAAGGCCAGGAGAGATGGGATTGTTCAGCCTGGAGAAGAGGAGTCTCGGGAGGCATCACATCAATGTATGTAAATGTTCAAAGGGAGGATGCAGAGAAGAGGAAGTCAGGCTCTTTTCATTGGTGGCCTGTGGCAGGAAAAGAGGAGGAGGTTTGTCTGAACCATCAGGAACACCTTTTTCACTGCTAAGGTGACCAGGCACTGGCATGGGTTGCCCAGGGAGGTAGTGGAGTCTGTCATTTGGAGGTATTTAGAAGTTATTTGGACATGGTCCTGGACAGCCATATATAGCTAACCCTGCTTCAGCAAGGGTGTTGGACTAGGTGACCTCTAGAGGTTCTTTTTTTTCCCATTATGTGATTCTTTGGAAGAAGATGATGGTGCTCTGGTAATCCTGAACTGTGTCACATGATACTGCAAAAGCTGGTACGTATCAAAAACATAACTGATATGCATAAAAGCTATTTGACATGGACATTAGGGCCTGGAAGCCTATGTTTTCTTTAGAAGACATTGCAAAAGGAGAAATGATCCATTACAATATATATATATTTTTTAAACACTATGGCAATCAAAAGAGGGGAAAATTAGGTAGAAAAAACCAAAGAGCTAGTGAATGAGAGATTAAACAAAACCATAGTCAGCCTCCTGCACATTACACCACAGAACTATGGTGCTGTCTTTGCAGTCACGTTCTTCAGGGCTGCCTGTTTTCAGTAGCTCTTGATGCTGGGATGCAGTTCCTATGGATGTCCAGAAGAGCTTTCAGCTCTCATGTCTGAAGATTTCTCTCCATTGTTTAAGATTAAACTCTGCATCTGCTCTCTGTAAATTTGAGGTTTGCTCCTTCCTTGCCTCTCTCATGTATGGCTTTAGTAGCAGCTTGGTTGTATTTTTGATAAATTTTCTTCGAGTAACAAAGAGCGACACTCGGTCGCTTCAGGAGGAGGCTTGCCATGTGCCATTAAAACTGAAATATGTCAAAAATTATGAGCACTTTGCATTTTGAAAGTCCGTATAATGTGGACCTTTTAAGCACTACTTTTTAAGAATATGTTTTTTAATTGCTTCTGGTTTTAAACCTGTCCTGATCACATGAAGCAATTCAAATAGTAGGACCTGCTTTACTAAACATGGTGTAGGGAGTTATTGGAAGGTGACTGAATGTTCTACACACTTAGAATATTTATTTCATACTATATTTGCTCAGTTAACAGTTCATTGTTTAGCTAAAAAGCTACACAGAGGTAGAATTGTTACTAACTTAAGAATAAGCCAGTGTTCCATTGAAGAAACCCTGTCTGAGGTGAGTCTTCACCTGAAGAGTACATGAATTAAGTTGAGGCTTCTGATTCAATACATGAGAATATTTAATAAAAAACATTTAATTAAAATCCATTATAATAATTGATGCTTTTTTCTATTGTCAAATATATTAGATTGCAACTTCTAAATGGCTCCCTGTGTTATGCTTGAGTATGACCATGACACTTAAGTACTTTTTCTAGCGTGTCTTTTAGTGAGAATCCCTATACAATAACTTAGGTATGTTCTGTGGTAAGAATTCTGCTGGTGAAGACCAGACCCTGACTGGATCCAGAATAGTTTCTAGTTGGAGCTTTCTTGTCTCTGTGGGCAGAAGTAGCTCTGTTTAGCATGGAACACAAAATTGGATCTATTTTTGAATATATCAATTTACTAAGACTGCTCTGTACACCTGGATGGAGAGACAAAGGTTTGCCAGTCTTGGTTTGTGAAGATAAGGAAGTGATTGCTGCTACTTAAGTATGTCTGTAAAGTAATTAATTAATTGGGACCCCAAGCTCTTCTGGGACAAATTGAGTTAGGTCTCATACCCTTCATTTGCAGATGCTTCTCCATTCTTTCAAGGCTTGTTTTCTCTGAATTTAGATATTTGTCCGTGCTTTGTTCATTTTTACATCCAGCAGATGAATCCAGTTCCCAAAGATGATGTTTGGTCTGTTTCTCAGCCTGCCATAGTAACTCCTGCACTTACTGGGTAGTTTTACACAACTTTGTCTTAAGGGTAGAACTTTCATGCATTGTTTTAAGCCTGGTGACAGCGTGTAGCTGATGAGAGCTGCAGAGAAGGAAAGGTTGCAGTGGAGTTTAGCAGTTCTCTTTGCAGTGGCTTGTTAGTGGCCTCTTGAGAGATGTATTTTCTGGTCAGTTAGCAAATGCGATTTGGAGCCAGCTGGTTCAGAGACATGGAGAGCTGATAGGGCTGGTGTGTGTGCCAGGGGGAAAGAGACAGTACAGAGGCAGCTGAAGGCACTGGCAGTGAGGTTTGGGAGAGCATATGTGAGGAGTTAAAGGTTGGCGTGAAGTTGCTGCACTAGGGGAAAGGGATGTGGAGAGCAGGAATTTATTGGCTCTCAGCTATCTCACAACCTGTGTGTTGCCTTGTCTCCAACAAGAAGTTCTGAAGTTTGCACTAGCGTGTTGTCTCTGTACTTTTGTTTGGCTCTCTCACAAGCAACAAAAGAAGGTGCTGCTTCAATGGCTTAGAAGTCCATCCAGTACTTGTTTGGAAATGTTTTGGTACTTTATGGAAGTCAATGTGGATAATTACACATACAGATAGATTATAGCTCTTCTGGCTATGTGAGTGTATATAAATTCAGAAGATGAAGAAGCACTACCTCTGATTTGTTTGGTTTTTGTTGGTTTTTTTTTTTCTAGTGGCAACAGAACCCTTGATAAAAGCAGTATATACACTGTACCAGCAGAGGAATCTCCTCTTCCCGGTTCGTACTTTGCTTTTGAAATTTTTTAGCAGAGTTTACCAAAAAGAAGATTTGAGGACTCAAAGAATCAGGTAAAAAGCCATTTGCATATTCTTTTTCATTTCGACAGAGTGTATGTATTTCAGAAGTTAGAATACTGAATTTCTGTGTAGATGTTACAAAACTTCATTCTGGATCTGTTTTGGCACCGTGTCACTGAAATGTGAAAGTTTAGGTTTTCTGTGAAACCTAACATTGACATGGCATTTGACAAAGTGCCGTTGGTGGTTCTGGTAGTGTCTGGCTGGCTTTTTGGGCTTGTTTTTTAAAGAAAATGTTCTTCTGTTGTCTTGGGTACGTGGTTCTAAAGAGACTGGGTTTCAGAAAATGTTCTTGTCCTTTTGGGTCCCCAGTTTCATACATCTGTTAGACTTGCTTCAAGTAAGAAGAGAGAATTTTCTGTATTAGTTATACTTTTTCATCATATGATTTGTCAAAGTTGTCTCCAAGTCTTAAGTTTTCCAGAAGGTATTTTTCAGTGAAGTCACCTAGTTCCAGCTATGTAAAATCCTCAAACACAGCTCAATCTGTATCAATCCTGCCTCATCTGAAAACTGCAGAGGGATGTGAGACCATACCCATGATACCTGTTTCTGCTACTGGGTAAAAAACAAAACTCAGGGTCCCCAGGAGGACTGGCATCCACTAGCAGGGTCAAACTTTGGGAAGATTGTTCTCTTCTGCAGCTCCTTTGATCTGTTAAATTCCATGTTGTGGTAGTGCCTGAGTACATGTAGTTAGATGTACAGTCAGAAAAGTCTAACACTATCCTGTGAACATTATAAAAAGTATAAGGAATTTGAAAGACAGACAAGAAAAAGTCTTTAGAGTATGTCATTTTCCTCCTCTTGTCACCAAGACTGAAAAAAAGATCTTTTTCATACTGACTTATTTCCCCATGGTTACATAACCACTGTTTTCTGTCCTTACCTACAAGTCTTATGCATCTTGTCCAGTTTCATGTAATCATCTGACTATCTAGAAAGCTTTAACTTTCTATCTTTAGACATCATAAATAGCAGTAGTTCTCCTGCTGTTCTTCTTCAGTCTTCTACATGGAATTGTGACATTTTTAGTAACAGAAGAATGAAATCTCAGAAAGTTTTGCAAAAAGGATAATTGCACTTATGTCTGAGAAGACGTTTTAAGACAGCATAATGTTTGTGTACTGTACTGAGCCATTTCTTTCCTTTAGAAGCAAGTGGGGTTTTTTCTTCAAGATGTGGACTGCGCAGCGAATCCTGGATGACATTCGTGTTACACCACTCAGCTTGGCATCATTGCTCCTTCAGCTCTTCTGTGACTGCTGTTGTCTTTTTGTTTTTTCCTCAGAAGCTCGTTAAGAGCAATCAAAGAGGAGCAGAATTTGTGTTGCATCCTGTTCCAAGGACATTTAAGTAAAGCTGTTTATTTTGTAGGTGTATTTCATTCAAAGGAGCTTTTGGCCCATTGTTGCCCTGCGAAAGAAAACGTGATTGATTTATTATAAGGTTCAGAATGAATGTTTTGGCCTTAAAGCTGTTATCTTCACCCCTAATTGCTACACACGCATGCGTAGTCATTGTGTGTATACATGCATGTACAGACTGTGTGTGTATACATGCACATATGCATACTGTTAGAGACTAAGCAGGCTTTTTAGCCTCCCAGCCTGTCTTCAGCAGACCTAGGTGAGATACTATAGGAGCAAAGCAAGTATTACTTTTCCATAGTACTCTTAAGCTTCCAGTCATTTGAAGCCTGTACTTCCTCGCTGCTCAGAGCTTCTGTGTGTTTACATCTTTTGGTGGATGTCTTTTCCATGAGTTTTTCTGGTCATTCCTTGGACTGATCTAAACCAAGAGCAACTGCAGCTCCCTCTGGCAAGGAGACAAAGCTCATCTGTCTGAAGACCAGACTTCTTCTGTTTGTTTTGATCCTTGCTCTTTCCGGTTTTATTTGATACCAGCAACAGCTACTTCTGTGGGAAGACAAAGCAAATGTTCTATTTCCATCCAACATTTGTATGGCGAGTGATTTGAGACCTCTGAGCCTACCTCCAACTCACCCACTGAAATCATCTCTTCTCCAGGCTTTTCCTACTGTTACACACAATTAATTTCTCTTATCAAGGCCCTTCCCTCTTGAGTCATGGCTACTTAGTTTCTTTATAAAGTTTTTGGTGAGGGATTTTTGTGAAGTCTTTTGAAAATGAAATTATTTTTATCATTTTGCTACCACCTTCAAAGACCTACTTTGAACTTCATGATTTATACTCGGCAGCTTCTTTCATGTAATCATCCCTTTAGTAGTAAGCTGATTAAATGGTCTTGGTTTATAAATGATACTTGATTTGATAAGCCAGGGTGTCACAGAAATTGTAGCTTACGAAAGATAGGATTGGTCTATAAGATTGTTCCAGTTTGAGCTGGAAAGTATAAATAAAAGCAGATCTACAGTGGAGGTTGTCAAGTTTTAAAGCTCAGCACCAAAGTCATTTAGAGAAAAGAAAGAAACCTAATTAGTGAGGTTTCCTGAAGTATGAACTGGTCAGTTGATTGGTATGGGAAAGATGGTCTGGAGAATTAAGTTATAAATACAAGTGGAGATTTGACTTGGGCAAGGGAAGAGCTTCTCCAAGTTCTTTTACAGATTTCCTGACCAGCTGTGTTCCAGAGGGTGTTTTATGGTAAACAGCATTTACAAAGAATGTGAGGAAAGGAATTGATGAGCAAACTGGTTTCATTCCTATTTTTCTGACAGGCATGTTAGAAATGGCAATTCCTAAACGTCAATCTCAATTATTTTTTTTTTCCATACGATTTGAAAATAGCAAAAGCTTCTTAACCATCACACTATAGGATAAGGGAAGAAGTGGGTCTGAAATTAGGCTGAATTCAGGTTGTCCTTCAGTACACGTAGTGTTGTGGCATTGTTCAGTAAAGGTTATTATAATTTGTGTCAAACACAAGGGATGGTCAGAGTCCTCAGATATCAGAACAGTGCAGTGAGCTAAATTGAGTTGAATGCTGTCAAATGAATGCAGAAGAGGAGGATTAAGTAAATTGTATTCCAGACGCTTGAGAGGACTGATGTGTGAAAATGCAGATAGCAAGAGCTTTGACTGTTGCCTGTAAAGGCAGGTAATGCAGTCTGGATTTGGTATAAAATACGACATCTAACTTAAAGATTACGAGTGGATGCAGTTAGATACGGTACATAGGTGAAAGCAGTGGGAGTGGTAACACTGGGCACTGGAGAGAGTCTCCTTACACAGTTCCTCAGAGCTCCCTTGAAGCTGAGGTTCATGTTACCATTAATGACCAGCACACAGAGTGCTGTAGAGTGTGTCAGTAGAAACTTTCTGGTGCCAAACAGTTCAGAAGCATTACCTGGACAGAAGAAGCGAGAAGTAAACCGGTAGAAAAGAAAGGTGAGGAAATGGTAGAAGAGGGTATTTGTACAAAACAAAAATTGGTGCACCGAGCAACTAACACAATCTTTTCTCAATTGTAAAATTCATCCAGGCATCCCGTGACTGGTCTTTGTCCTTCTGTGTGCTGCATGTGTACTAAGGTTGTGGGGAAGAGAAGCAAGTGTAATTTTCAGAGATGAGCAGCTGTAGTAGAAGACGCATGGAAGTACTGTAATACTTGAACAAGACAATTTGATACCTTGTTCAGTTGACTTTATTTCTAGTTACTTATGCCCTAGAAAGCCCAAATTGTATGAGCTGCAGGGGCAACCTGAACTATGGATTCCTTCCACTCACATTTCAATTGACAGAACACATGGTGACTGTGAGAGGTTCTGTATGACTAGAAAAAGACTATTACTAACATGTCTTGAAGACAATCTGGGGATTTTGGGGCTGATCAGCCTTGGCTCAGTCCCTGGAAAGGTCATGCAGCTTAGAACTCATATGTGAACACATAAAGGACAAGCAGATAATCAGGAAGAAGCTGGCGCATATATATATATATATGAGCAGATCATGCTTTACCAGCATGATAGCCTTCTGTGATGAACGATGAATGGCTCCATGGATAAGGGGAGAGTGTCTGACGTAACACACTTGGTTAATAAGGTTGTTTGGTGCTGTGTTACAACAGTTGTAGTTTTTGATTCTGCTTAAAGAGGTATCTGAATTGACAAGCAAGACGTCAGCAAAGGTAGAATTGAATTTCAGAGTCTGAAGAGTAGCAGCTTGATTGGGTATTGAGGGTGTAGTGGTCTCATGAGTTTTTAACCTGATGTGTAACTTCTTAAATACAAATTGCTAAAAGTAATGGTAAATGGAAATGTTGGTTTGACAACAGTCAGTTCAACAAATACTTTCTGAAAGAGTTGGAAAGGCTCGGTGCAGAAACGTATGGATCAAATAAATACTTCTGATGTAACTGTAGTGACACAACAATGTGCTCAGATCTTCTGCTGAAATATTCTCAGCAAATTGCAGTATTGCAGTTTATTGTAATTTGATTGTACCTGAGATTAAAGCAGCTTAGTCAAGACTGGAAAGAATAAGTTTGTGGGTGGCTCTTTTTGTTGTTTTTGTTCGTTTGTTTTTCTGTTTTGTTTGGGTTTTTATGTTTGGAGGGTTTTTTTTGTTTCCCAACTGATTTTTCCCTTTCTCCGTAGAAGTCGAAGTAAAGTTTTATCACGTTGGTTGGCTGGTTTACCTCAGCAACTTACTCTGCTTGGCTTGAGAAACCCTGAGCTTTCGAACCAGCTGATCGATATCATTCATTCTGCCGCTTCTCGTTCGAACAAGGAATTATTACAGAGTTTACAAGCCACTGCTGCTCGAATATATGGTAAGACCTTTACACTTTTGTCCATCACTTGGCAGGAAAGCTGCAATACATAGAAAATACTGGTGTTTCCTTGGTGAATCACAGAATCCTCCATAGGAGTTGGAAGGGACCTCTGGAGATCTAGTCCAACCCCCCTGCCAGAGCAAGGTCACACAGAACAGAGCCAGGTGGGTTTGGAAAGTCTCCAGAAGGGAGACTCCACAACCCCCCTGGGCAGCCTGTTCCAGGGCTCTGTCACCCTCACAGGAAAGAAGTTTTTCCTTACATTTAGATGGAATTTCCTGTGCTCTAGTTTATGCCCATTGCCCCTTGTCCTGTTGCAGGACACTGCTGAAAAGAGCCTGACCCCGTACTCTTGAAACCTGGCCCTTAGATATATGTCAGCATTCCTAAGATCCCTTCTCAGTGTTCTCCAGGCTAAATGGCCCCAGATGTCTCAGCCTTTCCTCATCAGAAAGACAATTCAGTCCCCTAATCATCTTAGACCTCCACTGGACTCCATGAACATTAAGTCTGTGTATGTGGTGCAGGGGTAGAGATCAGTTTAGTCTCTTATAATAAAGGTTAAAAGGAACAATGTGCCTAAAGGCTAGTAAAAAGATTCAAATCTTTAGTTCAAGTTAGTAGGGTTTCAAGCTGATAGACTAGAAGCTTCAGTTCTTGTAGAAGTCTGCTTCTGGTAGTATTGCTTCTCTCTCTGTGAAAATGTTCTTTCCTTCACCCCCCATCCCCAATGTCTGTTATATTCTCCTCCCTTCAGCAAGCGCTGTAGGCTCTTAACTAAGTAGTTAGAAAAGAGTGGGGTCCTGTCGGGATGGCTGCAGCGTTTGCACGAGGTGGAGTTGTTCCCGAGGGCCGCGGTCTCTGTGCGCTCCAAAGCAGCTGACAGCCTGCCCGTGTGCCCGTCTGTGCCGCAGATCCCCTGGAGGGCACGCTGGTCCTGCTGCCGGCCGAGGCCCAGCGGCGTCTGGTCCAACTGGTCTACTTCCTGCCCTGCCTGCCCGCCAGCCTGCTCGCCTGCCTCAGCCGCTGCTGCATCATGGGCAGGATGTCCTCCGAGCTGGCCGCCACGCTCATCGGGATACTGCGCATGAGGTACCGCCGCACGCGGCTCTTCTCTTCTGCTGCCTAAAAAAGAAAACAAAAGAGTGAATGTTTTTTCATGAAATGTGGGGTTTGTTACTGATTTGCACCAAAAAAAAAATCAGCATGGCGTGCAAGAATTGGCATCACTGACAGAAGCAATAATTGTCTTCAGACTTTACTCATAGCCTGGCACTTGGACTCTGTCTTTACGCTGACCAATTTTTTCCAGAGCTTGATAAGAGAATTATGTGGGTTACCTGTAAGGCTATGCAGTATTGAGCAGTCTCTGCCCAGGATGTTACTGAATTGTAGAACTATTTAGATAGGAACAGACCTTTAAGAAGATCAAGTCCAGCTGTTAACTTTGATGTCCAGCACTGCCAGGTCACCGCTAAACCATGTCCCTCAGCACCACAGCTACATGTCTGTTAAATCCCTCCAGGGATGGTGAGTCCAGCACTTCCCTGGGCAGCCTGTTCCAGGGCTTGACAATCCTTTTGGTGAAGAAACTTTTCCTAACGTTTAATCTAAATCTCCTCTTGCCCAACTAGAGGCCATTTCTTTTCATCCTGTCAGCTGGTGGTCTGTCAGCACCAGTGGCCTTTGTTCTGCTACTAGTTGGAGCTTTTCCTTGTAAATGCTTTGACCTGACACTGTTTATAGTGAAAAATAACCAGCCAGCGTGTATTCTCACGTTCTGCTTGCTTTCAAATTTCAAAACCCCATTTTTCCCATAATTACCAAATCTAGTTACCAGGCAAGTGTCTTGTTAGAAATTATTCATGCTCTTGTTGCTTTTTGTCCTGTCTTGAAAGAGGGTAAGTTTGCCTGTGAAGTCAGGAAGAGAGGCACTCTGGTGACTAATGTATGAAGTGGCAGTGATATATCCTATATATAATGCATTACCACTATAAAAATGAAACCCAGTTTTGGCAAGGTGGATCTAAAATTGTATTTCATAAAGGAAAAGTTTTCTGCTATGTACTGGAAATTCAGTGTCAAACCTTAACCAATTCAGAGACAGTCATTGTAAGAACTGAAGTCAGTAATAAGGACTCAGATGCTTATTTTCTTGTTAGATCTTACCAGATTTTTCAGAATGGGAGACTTCTATGGTAAGAGTATGACTGTAAAGATTATCAGAAAGCTGCACGTGGGCTGTGGCATTTGATCCCCTTGCCAGAAGATGCAAGAGGCAGCCGGAGGGCTGTGTTCTTACCAGAAGTAGGTTACATCCTGACAACAGAGGAGGAGCAGTTTATCATTTGTCAGAGAGGAAAAGAAAATATTTGGATTTTCATTTATGGCATTTGGACTATGTTTTAAATGAATTTGTGTTCAAAGATTGTGGATTATCTACCCAAGTAATTGATCTGAAATAATTAGTTTTTAAAAAAAAGCACTACTGTAGTTACACTAGTGCAGTTTCTTGTATTGATAAGCCCTAACAGTCCTGCTTTCTGGAAGGCTGCAAGTCCTGATGAAACTTGTAAAAGAGATACTACTCATGAGGAGTGTTTTTCTTCGATTAAGGCTATTCCAACTTGGTTGAGAGGAATTGGGATTAAAAACAGGAATGTGATCAGTTTTCTTTGGAAACGCATCTGAGAATTATGCAAGTCCTTGGAAAAATTAAACGGGTCTTTTATAGACAAAGTGAACACAACAGCATTGAAAATACATTCTCACCTGTATGCCCAGCTTAAAAACCTGTACACTTTTAAAGGACTTATCAATGACACTTTTTTTTAAAATGTGGCTTAGCTTCTTAAGATACAGGTGAAATCCATTTTGTGAAAGTTTACCATTTTTTTCTCCTTATCACCATGACTGTAAACTCTTTTTATCCTGAAAACTTCATCCTAGGATCCCTTAAAGAATAAAAGAATCAAGATGATGCCAGAAATGTGGTGGTGGCTGCTGAGGGGTATGGCCAAAAGAAACCGAAAATTACTTTGTCAGTTTAAGCATGCAAAGGTAGAGAAATAAGTAGGAATGCAAACTTCTCAGGAACAGAAGAGTCTGAAAAACCTTCTGTCTCGGAAAAAAAGTTGTATAGTTAAAGAAACAGTAGTAGGTTTTCTAGATGTGAACCTTAACTGGGCTTTACAAGCTTCATAACCTGTCATTGCACACACGATGAGTGAACTGATTTTCCATCTCTTGCCAGAGAAACCGAGCTGGATTATTTTGTCCAGTGGACAAATAATGACGTGGACAAATTGGATTGTTTAAAAGAGAGCAGACAAGGAATGATGGGGAATGACTGACAGATTGGCATTGTTACACAAGTAAGGCCGTGGAGAAGGGAGAACCATGGGTGTGAAAAAGGTTGCTAGAAAGAAATGGGAGCATGGATTTTCAGCAGGTTTAGCAGCGCAGCCCTTAAACATCAGAAAACGTTTGGTTGGAGAGTGCTAGTAACGTTTTCAGAAAGTAGAGAAACGTTCTGGGATGGGCTATGGAGGAAGGGGGTATAAATATATTTCTCTGGAGATACTTAAAATCAGGTTGGTCAAAAGTATGTCACAGATGGCTGAGGTATGGCCTTGAAGGAAGAAGTGGACCGGGTGACTTCTGGTGGTCATTTCCACCTCTTGTGATGCCTGAAGTTAAACATAAAAGTCTTTAAAATGAATGGTACTGAAACAAAAAAATCTATTGAATTTCCCAGTTCTTTGCCACAGTCTGGTTCACGGGACGCTTTCTGATGATAGCTTTGGATAGAGAAACTCGTACAAATCAGGAGATGTTTGAGTAAAGGCAGTGTCATCAGTAGATGGCACTGTTTTTCTTCCAGTAAGTTTGTGTTCTGTTTGGCGAGGGATGAGGTTTTATAAATTTCTTTTCTTCTGTGCCACCTGCTTATCTGTCAAGCTTTAAATAGATTGCATTCAGGAGTGTCAGAGGCTCACTGCTGTATTTGGTAATTGTTCTTAATTTCTTTAAAAGCCTTTATTTCTGTGTTATTTTTGACTGGCAGAGCATATGTTTTCACGTGCATCTGAGAATGCAGATACATCCCCATGTATATTTGCCAGGGGAAGCTGTGTTAAGGTGGGTTTGAGAGTACATATGGATGATAATAAGGCTGTTGCAGTTATTCCAGGAACAGTCACTATAGACTCAAGGAACTGATAGCTTTGTTGTGTGTGTGCATAAGCTATTAAAGTAGGTAGTAAATGTACTCAGATGGTTTAAACCACAGCCCTGTGATGATATTGGATGGCAACATGAAATTATAATTATTGGGTGTTCACTTTTAGGTTTACTTTGTTGTTGTTACAGATTAGAAATAAATTTTGAAGATATTCAGTAGTTTCTACTTCTTATGCAATGGTGAGTGGAATAGCCAGGTTTCCTGCAGGAGCAGATGAAGTGAGCCCTGGTGGGCTCCACGTGCGCAGAATGGAGATGATATTGCCAGTATTTCCATAGGTAATGGGAAGCTTTCTGAGCCTGGGAGGGTGATCATCTGTACTGTTAAATTATTAGGATGGTTCCTGTCATGCTCCTGGTCTCTATTCGTTAAAGCTTTACCAGTTAGCACAGGCCAAGAAAAGAAAGCTGAAATGCAGCCACCCCATTTTGGATGCTGGGATGAACACGGCCAGATTGACGCTGATTGATCTCCGTGCCAAACAACAGACTCTGCTGCTGTTTGGGTCTCTGGGACAGCTACGGCTGGTGCGCTTCACGTGAAACTGAGCAACTGAGGTGACTAAAGGGGTTGTCTTGGCTTAATTTCCCTGCTTTGTGCCTACTGTGGGGGACCTGAGATGTAACTTCTATACATCCAGGCAGGTGCGGTTCTGAGACACGGCAATGTGACAGGGTTTGGGGTGTAAATCATTCTCCCCACTCCTGTTCATACACAGTCAGCTGAGGAAAGATGGGAACAACATGAGCAAAGAATCTGGGACTTCAGACTGAGAGAAATGAGAAGTACCGGCTTCTTGGAAGGGGATGAGTTGAGTTGGCCTCTGATTTAAGCCTCGGATAAGCTTCAGTTTACAGAGACAAATGAAGGGTGTGAGAGGTATTTTAGATAGTCTTCATCAAATCCACTGAATGGATTTTTCTGTGGTCTTCAGGTGGTACTACATAGATTGATATATTGAGATGAACCATTCGTCTTGATGCAGTGTGCTACATTTCTTAGAGTTACCATCAATATTTAATTCTTGATTTATTGGGATAACTGGTAAATAATCAGAGAGTAGTTCTCAGCTAATTAAAGATGAATGGTTTAAGTGCTGTGTGGGAGTGTGTGATGTTTGGCAAGCGTGCCTTTGGTTTGAAATTCCAGCCTCAGCTTCATCTCAACAGTGGAGTTCTGGTGGTACCTTGAGGATATGAACAGGTAGACAGTTCTCTCTAGGAAGTGAAGAAATGTGTTGATCATTGATGGTCTAGTAGAGACTTAAGGTCATAAACTTGAACGATATTGAACAGGTGGAGTTGGAAAGGACTTTTGGTGTAATCCCTGTACACCCACTTTCTACATCTGTAGGGCAGACGGGCTACTTTAGAATGGCTTTTAAGGGTCTAGTGAGGCAGATGCTTATTTTTTGAGTAC
The DNA here is from genome assembly GCA_025345505.1 of Todiramphus chloris collaris. Classification (NCBI taxonomy): domain Eukaryota; kingdom Metazoa; phylum Chordata; class Aves; order Coraciiformes; family Alcedinidae; genus Todiramphus; species Todiramphus chloris. The sequence continues at coordinate 3,696,345 of JANVCC010000276.1, read as the reverse complement.
TTTTTGGAAGGCTGGCTTTGAGGCAAACCTTTTTATCAAATATGGAAACGTATTAACTGTTATAAACTCACCTTCTTGTGTAGGGTAGACTGTCTTGCTTGTCTGACAAAAGGGAGGTCTGCTGTTCACGTACCAAAATCTGTACTGTAACAGTTGTAGGGGAGCACCATTTATCACCATTTGTCAGGCTCAGTGGTTTTGTTTGCTGCTACTTAGTGACTCTGTGGTGATGGAATAGCATATATTCTTGCAAGCACAATTTTCTTTTTTCCTCCCCTTTTGTATAAGGTAGGATACTTACTGTGATGTGTTCTATTCAATGAAATATGGATTAAGAAATGCAGATTGAGATTGTAATCAGATGTATAAACTAGAAAGTTAGATTGCTGACTTCACAGGAAGAGTTCTTTGTCTCCTGTTACTGTCTTGAGGTATAAATAAGGAAAACCTATTCAGTGAAATTACATAAATACGTTTATGTGCCTTTATTCAGAGTAATTACATAAGGCACATAAATAAATTGCATTTACTTAAGCTTAATAGCTATGATTTATTTATTTTTTTAACTTTTTATCCATTGGAACATTGTGTCTGGAAATTATTTCACTGTAATAGAGAATTGGACAGATAATATTTCACTGTCTAGATAAAAAACAATGGGAGTTAATTTATGGCATTTCTCTCTTGAAGTAGAGTGTCCATAAATGGGATCTCCAATGGCTTCAAACAGCCATTTCTTATTCTTGTGGGGCTTTCTCTGCTGGGGTCTCACAAAGAGTTGTTTCTATTCCTGTTACAAAAGGAGGAGGGTGAGGACCATATAAATAAAAGCCTACTGCTCTCTCCCAGGGAGACATAAATTGTGTGGGAGTTCCAGTCTTCATAGGTTTGAGAGAACTCTGGAGGTAACTTGCATTTTGCTTGTTGTAACCATAAAGGGGATCTTTCCTAAAGAGGCAGTGCCATCAAAATATTCTATTGTTTTCCTGACAGTGAGGGAGCTCAGCTGGCATCTCGTCAAGCATCCAGGCATACCTGTTGGTTCCTGCCATCCTCAGGAATATGGTATTTAGAAAGAACTGGGATAGACTTTTTTTTTTACATCTATTTAGTATAAAGCATAAAATTCTGTGTTTCCAAATATATTATCCAGAGGTGTTTTATGGGCACAGCAGAGTTCAAAGTTTTCTATACATATTTACTTTGTCTAAGATGACTAAATCAAGTAGAAGTAGTATTTATGTGATCTGCAACCTTTGATGGTATAGCTTGAGTAACTGCAGTAAAAACACAAAATGTAGGTAACAAGGAGCATATATGCTATGTTATTAAAGACTTCCTAACATTAAAGACTTCTATTGTTTACTTACTGTAAACAAGAAAAACATGATATTCCCAAAAAGTATTTGCAAGTTGGAGAGAACCAGGAGAAGATACTGTAACCCTTTATTGTGAACAACGCCACCGCAGTTGAGTACAGTAATTGTCACACACAAAAGAATTCACAACAGTGTATTTTTTAAAAAACCTGAAGACATAAAATTCAAATTTTCCCAAGGGAAGTTTTTATTTAAAAAAAGTCAATCCACTTTCAAGTCATTAGTCATTATAGAGGGTACAATGCAAAGACAACTCGATAAGCCTTGGAGAACAGGTTGAAAAGCATACCTCTATGGGAAGGTGTAGTAATTATGAATGGGTTGTTAAGAAAAATGTAAGAAGAGTAAGGTGTGTGTTCACTGCAAAGTGCTTTCTCTGGCTGTATTTTCACACACCTCAATTCAGAAACAAAAAAAATGAAGTAATAAAAATGCAACAAAAATACTTAAGCCACTATTGAACTTAAAGTAAAAAGAAGAGTGTGCTTTCAGAATGCTGGCATTCCCCTGCCTGGGTGCCACTGAGGATGCAGGGCAGAAGATTGATCTGTTCTCTTTGCTGCAAGATCAGAAAGGATCTGTAGTTCCTGAGAATCGGATGTCGGGATGGGTTACTGTGCATTCCTTCATCTGCAGCTGGTCAGCAAGTTTCCTTTTCCTTACTTGCTGTTATGTAAAGATCCTAGGAGCTGAGAGGGGGAGGAAGCTAATCTTCTGTTTAAGGACACAGACCTTTAAATTTGTCACCAGGCAGTTGTTTGTAGTTTGATAGCCCTAACCAAGGGGGAAAGAATTATGTTGCTGCATTTCAAATTGCACCAGTCAGTAAATGCTGTTTGCTCATTAGCGAATCTTTCTTCTGATTTGTGCTCTCATTTATAATGTGTAAGCATTTCTTTTCTTCAGACAACCTTGGCAACCATGGAGCAAATGAGTAGCTGACAGGCTTACTTTTAACAATGCACAGCTCAAATTGTTGTTTTCTTAAAATGGAGTTCATGTTTTTCCCCAAATCCCTGGTAATTCCTTGCAGATGTTTGTTGTATTTTACCACGTCTTCAAATGGAAACACTTGATCCTTCAAAAGAGATAATGAAAGTTAAAACAAAAACCTCACACTAACAAACTGTTGCCTACAAATGGCAACCTGTTAGAGGAAAAAGATGATGAAAATTCCTCGTTTGCTCTCAGACTTTATGGTCAGGACCTGTGCTACCAGGAGATAAGTTGGTGTGAATGATGAGATGGGTACAGAGCTGGAGATGTGCTTAAAGAATGTTTTTTTTTCTTTTTTAAAATTATTTCAACATCAGTTTGTGGAAGTCTTGGTTTCCTGTCTCTTCAGTGGTATGAAAACTTGAGTGCTGATTCTTGTAAACAGTGTAACACCAAACTGATTTGACTAAGTTGAGCAGAAAGTTGAGTTTATTCTTTACTACAGTCGCATTTCAATTAGATAGAAATTAGTTTTCATTTAAACAGGAGTTAAACTGTGCCAAAGCTGAGATAAATACAGGCACAAGGCTTTTGGAGTTTTAAAAGAACATATTTTACAGTAGTGCAGGTACATGCCTTCACTGGGGGGGAAACTCCTTACGGAATGATTTTATAACCTAGAATTAAAGAAACAGTTATGGAAGACCTTGGTTTAAATGTGTGGTAATGATTGATAAGATAAATTTAAAATGGGATCATCTCCCACAGTCTAAGTTAGGTTTCTCAGACTATTCTCTTATAAGTGTTTAATTCTGTAAAGCTTCAGGAACACCCTGTGCTAGAATATCCTCCATTGTGGTGTGAAAGCATGTTCCTGGAAAGTGAAAGAGATGGATTTTAGTTTCCTTGAACAGAAAACCCAGACACCTGATATTAAACTTCTTGAGTTCTTTAACCTTCACATTGATGAACAAAAGGGTGATGGTATTAGTACCTCAGAAGAACTGTGAATCTTGCATTTGCTGTATTTTGTTTTACTTTAAAAATACTTGAAGACTGAACTCAGAGGTTTTTGAGTTTCATGGACATGGGTTTTTTTTCCATTTCAATACTGAACAACAGCCAACCAAGAATATCAAAACCACAACCAAAATTCTAAGCAAATCTTGCTGTGCTTGATAGGTGTATTGCTGCCTGACTTGGAGTTCTGAGCAGTGTGTTTTGCAGGAGAACAAGCGGAGGGATAATTTCTAAAAGGACTGCAGCAAGGTTCATCAGAGTTTCTTCTACCAGAGACCTCTAAATTACCCAAAGACTCCTTATGACTACATAAGTCAAAGCCTCCACTTTAAACCTGAACCAGGAATCAATTTGTAGCTGGTTTAGGTCAGGAATCACAAAGATAATAGTCTGTAGTTGAGAAATAACCACTTGTGCACTAACTGAGGTCGTTTTATTTTGCAACTGTGTGATACAGCTTGACACCAAATAACAACAGTGTGAACAAAAGTAGTGAGGGCCATCTAGAGTTAAAAGTTAGCAGCAAGTGATAAAAGGAATGCATTGCACAGTTACTGTTCCTGGGAAATATTTGCTATGCTAATGGCAAGAGAAGCAGTGATTTTGAAGTTAATTAGATTCCACTTTTCTTTTAATACCGTTTGGCATATAGAGCAGGTTACCTAAAGGTGCAATTCTAAACCTCACTGGAGGGGTTATCATGGAGCACGGGTAACCTTATGGAAATTACAGCACGTAATTCATCACTGTTAATGTGGGTTTGGACTAGCTGATGGGAGAGGTCTCACTCATATGCAGGCTGGTAACAGGTTTTCATTGTCAGTAAAAAATTATTCAAAAAAGGGAGGTTATAATATGCTTATTATCTCCCACCTATAGGCAGGGTTTTTTTTAAATACCTTACTAATTTACAACTATCTTGAAAACACATTTTTAAGTGCACATGGTTCTTAATTATCCATGATTGTCTTAGTATGGTGAACTAAGATTTTTTTGAAACCAGTTGTAGTGTATTTGTAGTGCATGAGCATCTATTCTAGAATTAAATTTCTTATGTTCTTTATCTTATTTTTGATTTCCTTTAACGTGAACCTCAAAACTGAGCAGCTTTAATGATATGATAGACATTTGGGTTCTAAGGTAATTGAAGCATTGACTGCTCATTAGACTTGTATTTAAACTTCTAAGCCCTAATGCTGGTCTGTTTGTATTTGTAATAGGAGAAAGACAACGGTCTTGGTCTTAGTTTGTTATGATATATCAGTGAGATCCTTCTCTAGTCTTTGGTTACGTGATCTCATGTTACTTTTCTGTCCTACACTCTGTATTGAGAGCACCGTTCTCGCTGGAGGAGTGAGTACATAATGTTATGCTTTGTCCTTGTTGTTTCAGTAGAAGGCTCCATGTGTTGTCTACAAGTGATCCCCTCTAGGCCATGGGATTTTGTGTTGTGCTCAAGTATTTTCACAGCTCTAGGAGATGAAGAGGTGATAGTTTTCCCAACTTGGAGATGAGGAACTGAAGCAAGGAAAGGGTGTAGAGAGAAGTACATAAAGATACCTGCTACCTTCAGGAATTCACCATGAAACATAAGGGCACTGATTTTTTCACAATACTTACCATTTTGTATGTAGAAAGTGAAGGATTGACTTCAATTTCACTGTAAGTGCAAGCAAAGCAGCAGAGATCAGCTGGGTCTGTGTGCTGCTCTTCAAGAGACATGAAGCTGTATCACTCCACAGCTGCTACTGCCCTTTCAGTGTTCTGCTCTCTGAATTGTTGCAGGACTAGAGCTTGATAGCCCAAAGAAGGTGTGAGAGAAGTCTCCACTATGAATTGTGGGTTTTTTTCTATTCTAAAAGTAAATTAATACATCATATGATGATATGTGGAGAAATGTGTTAACACTAACTTCCTGTCCTCCAATTTGAGGAAATATTTATCCAGCATGTCACAGAACCTCTGTGATGCAGTTGGAAGGAGGATCCAGTGTAATGCCTAAAACATACTGATTACCTGAATTTGTGAGCTAATCCTTTCCTCTAATATTTTTTTAACCATCTCATGCCTCGTATCTATGCACATTATAGATGATGCAATACATCAGGCAGGAAGAGGTCAGTCTGTGTTATCCTTCATGGTATAATCCCTCTCGATCCATTCATCCGTGACTGGAACAAGGCTTAGATTTTATTTTCTTTTTTTTTTTAAAGAAAGTATGACACATAATATTATCATACTCAAAGGCATTGCACAAAGAGACCAAGCTGAAGATTACAAGCAACTGTCTCTGTCACTTTCTAAATTGAATGCTAGACTATTTTTAACCTTAATGCTCTTTTAACATCGAGGCTTCTTTTGTGTATCTAATAGCTTTCACTTTTTTTTAAAAAAAAAAAAGTAGACTGCAGCTAAATTTGGGGATCTTGGTTTTTTGTGTGCCTGTCTCAGTGTAGCTCTGCTTGTAGATGAGTTTTAAAACCACTTAGTAGCTCTGTCAAGGGTTGTGCTTCACCCTCCCTCCATGTTCCCAGGGCAGGACAGCCCCGGTTCTCTCGGCTTCCTCTTCCATCTGCACCAGTGACACTTAGCTTGGCATGCTGCTAGGATGCTGAAAGTGCTTGTCCTGTTCAGCAAGTGTGCAGATAAGTAAATGTGGGTCGAAAACCAAAACTGCTGAAGGGTTTGAAAAATTTCCAGATGCTTAGCAATAAGCTTCAGAAATATCTTTCATGTCCAGGGATCTCCTGAATGTAATTGGAGTTTGTGTTTGCTACCCTGCAGTGAATCTTGGTTCAGTCTGTTCTGGAGTTCACGTAAAATTCTTGCATCCACCATTCCTGCTACAAGGAATTCAAAACATCTGCTAACTATTGCATGGAAAAACAATTTAATAATTTTTTTTTCAATTTTAAACCAGATTCTGGCTGGCTTTGTCATACAAGGCCCTGCTCCCTGAATCTGGGCTTATCAGAAGTTCTTTCCATGTTTTCTGTCTTCCTGATCAAGATTTTTTTTTCTATTTCTTTTCACATTTTCCTGATTCCCTGTGCAGCTTGTCGTCTGATTTCTCTTCCAACCTCTTGCATTCCTACCATTTTGCCCAATGATTGCATCACCGTTTGAATGTGCCCAGTAAATCCTAAATTCTCCAGAATCTTCCTTCGTGCTCCTCAGTGCATGTTTTGGTATAATGAGTAACCTCAAATCTGACTCTTGGTGCTTCTGCATTGGGTTCAGGCAGCTTCTTCCCCCGTGCTGAACAGGACATGGACTTTGTTCTCTCTTCTGGTATATGGATCTAGTTCTTGGATGGATATTCGCTTGCTGTAGAATCTCTGGGGAAATAGGTTGCAAGGCCTCTTGCTGATTTAGTTGAGCACGTGTGAAATCTCTTTGATGCTATAATGGCTCGGGCTGGGACCTCCTTGGAAGGAGGGAAGAAGTTCCTCCTTTTCCTGGGGGCGTCACCAAGGGGTTTGTCTCTGGGGAACTTGGTGTTGGCAGGCAAGTGGCAGCCTTAAAAAGGGAGAGAGACTGAGAGACTACAGGTTAAGAAAAGGAAGCAGCAAGCCAGGCCTCAAGAGGAGGACTGAAGGCCTCCTCGGAGCTGGAATGGACCTCGCCGAGCTGCTGGCACCACAGAGTCTATAGGTTGCCTGGAATATGCCTGGAAATAAGGATTTGCCATTAAAGATACAGTGGGAAGTGGGAACTTTGCTTAATAAAGCCTTTCTTCTTTCTCTCTCCCCTACTTGTGATTTTTTTCTTTTTTTTTTTTTTCCTTGAATTAATTATCCTATGTGGTTGTCTGATTAAATGCTGATTTTTTTATTTAATTTAAAGAAAATCTGAAATTGCTCCTTTTTTTTCCCCCCCTTTCTTTCCGAGTAGCTTCAGACACGTGCGTATTCTAGCTGTCATTTTTGTGTGTGCTGAAATATTGTACATGGATTTGCTCGGGGCGGCAAAATGTATATGCCTGGCACAGAGGTATTCCAAATTTGATATTTTTTGCTCCCAAAACATGGAGCTGTAAAAAAATTTTCCAACAAAGAAGCTTTTCAGAATTTTGTTACCGATGAGCTAAGCCATTTTGGCTGTTAGCAGAGAGAAATTAGGGAAAAAAGTGATCCGAGGCAGATAGTTGGCTTGGGAAGTTGCATTCAGAAGCTCTGAGATTTCACAAGATTTGAAGAGCTGAAAGCAGGCATCTCTTACTACAGCAATCCATAGTCTGCAGTGCACGTGCCAAGAGCAGCACACGAGTACATGTGAGTAATACACATTCTGCATAACGTGGAGTCTGAGCCGAAGCCTGTTGAGGAGAACGTGTGTGACCAGTCCTTGTTCCCAGGTCCTGCCTTTCTCCTGGGTCTGCACCAGTACACGGGCAAGATGCTTCTGGTCAGTGGTGTCTGTTTGCCCCGAGTTCCACGAGCACGTATGGCTTCTAATTTGAGGAGGGGAAAAAAACCCCCAAAGAGTAGGCTGGTGCTACACTTGCAGATTGCCCCTAGAAAGGGAAGTGTCAGGCAGCTGTGACCAGCGGCTTGCTCCCGTCTCTGCCTATTGCTCCTTTTTGTGTTCGAAATCTCAAAGCCAGTTTAGCATTTAGTTCTGTGTTTAATAGCTTTAGCTGCTCCAAAATAGATGCTGAGACTGCTTTTCAATGGGTTCCATTGTTCATGTAAAGAGCTGTATCAAAAGCAGTGGATATCATGAAAAATCCAGCCCAGCCTCGTGATATAATGGCTTTTACCAAATAAGGGAAATAAAACTAATTTAATGTACTGTATGCTGGCTGTCGTCACTGTATCAAAGGTTATACCAGTATGTATGAAAAGTTGCTATCTCAGTAATTGAATCAACAGTGCAGGCCCATGTAGGGGCACAAAGTTTGATATGACTTGTCTGGAAAAGAGCAGGTTCTGTTTTTAAAGCTATTTAAAATGCGATCCTGACAACAGCAGCTAGAAACAGAAATACTAAAATGAACAATTTAGTCATGCTAATTGATTGTATTGTGCAGGTAGGTTGTGAATTCTTAATTATGTGGTTTTTAATAAACTATCTGCTGTTGGTTTTGTGTAGATCATCCTTTGCAGGCTGGAAGTGCCAAGTGCAGGATAATTCAGTGAATGATGTGGACTATTTCAGCTTCTTGTTTTCAACCCTTATAGGTAATCCATGTGAATGTCATAATTCAGAATTAACAAAATGAAATTTGTTTTGATAGTCAATTACTGGATTTAATTTATAATAAATGGTGTAGCAAGTGCTTCTTGAAAGTAATTCTAATCTTGTTACGTATTTTTGGTATGAGATACCTTTTTTTTTATCTTGATATGATTTTTGACAACCTATTTTTACACTTTGCCATTTGGGCTGATTATTTGCATAGCTTTTCACCATTCTAGCAACTTTCTTTGGAAAGTATGAAGTAAACCTAAATTCAGCATATGACACGACAAGAATTTTTTTCTAGATTTAAGTAAATGCCTTTTATTGGCTCGTAACAGTATCTGTGAGCCTCTGGGATTTCCTGTGGACGTGCTGACACTATTGAAAACATTCCATCAGAATAAAGTAATCAAAGGTGAGCAGCCCAAGGTCAGCATGTGAGCAGAATTACTTCTGCTACTGTGTTCTTACTCCGATACAAACCCAGTTGTATTTGGTAGTGATGCAACTTTGAGACATGTCAGTGTTTAAAATGGGAAAATATGACTGAGAAATCTCTTTCAGTAACTTGCCCTGTGATAAAAAGAATGTCTCGTCTTCATCATCCCAGTCATTCATAATCTTTAACTGCTTTGCTTTCAAAAATTACCTTTTTTCTTTTTTTTTTTTCCCCCTTAAAAAATGGAGAGAGCTGTACTGATAACTAGGAAAATGAAAGCAAAACCAAAGTGACTGTGTTGGAGCAGCAGTCCTGTTTTACTAAAACTGCTGATACCTGGCTAGAAATACTTCACCAAATGATTTTTAATGATTTTTTTCTTTGTTAACCCTGAGGTTATGTTAGAAGGTTGCTGAGTTATTGTGAATACGTGGTGAACTGTCTTACATTATACCTGGGGTTTTAAATGATTTTTTGAAGAGGTATATGTTGAAAAGAGCAGCATAACACTGGCTTCTTAGTTTGTTGAGGTTTTTTTTATTTTTCAAATATTCTTGTGGTTTTTTCAGAAGTCAGAATTTGTTTTTTGCTATGCTTAATTTAAAACACCAAGCAAGAGCTTTTAACAACAACAAAAAAAATGTAAGCAGACGTAATGTAAAAGACAGTCTTTGTCAATTATGCTGTTGAATTAGAACAGTGCTTGGCTTCTTTTGTGATGCTGTTGTACTGCCTCTTTTTCTCCAGGGTTTTCAAGAGAGGAGTTGACTAGTCTCCAGGGCATCAGAGGAAAACCACACATTAGCCAGACACAGCTTTCACCTGTCCGTCTTTACCTAACTGATCTGGACCAGTTTTTACACCACTGGGCTGTGACAGAGGTAATACATCAAAAGTAATTCTAAATGACAGTGTACAAACTCTGAGTGCTCTCCATCCCTTTTCCACAGATGCCTAAATCTTTTTGTGAGTTGAAAAAAAGAGTGAAAAATACAATAGCTGTCAAACAGCCAAGGTTTTTCTACAGCCATCAGACACATAATATTTTGAAGGAAGCTGCTTTAAAAGGTGACTGTTCAGGAATGTAGCATGCAAAACAGTACCCATCATAAAAATGGGTAGAAGCCTTGGTGGAAAAGTCTTAAACAGTGGTATGTTTCTGCTTTCAAAAATAAATTAATTGTAAAATTGCTAATTATAAAGACTTTTCTTTGAGAGTAAATTCCACCATTAATTAAAAAGCACTTGCATTAAATGAGATTTTTAATTTGGAAGTAATATTAAGTTGGCATTGGTGATTATTTAGAATAACTTCTGATGCTGCTTTAATCAAAAATCACTGGGATTAGAAACTTGACTGTGAATGCAATTCCTGTTTGCAAGATCGTAAGAGCTGAAAGCTTAATTTTATTGCTGGTTCTGAAGGGATCTGAGCCACCAGTTTTTATTCAGAACAGGTGCATTAGTCTTCATTCTGGCTTAACTCTCTTTATGGCTTAGCTCATCAGAAACCACTTTAAGGTGTGGAAGCATGTTTTAATGACATGCCAGTTTGACAGTATTTATGAAATCTCTGTCACGACTACAGAAAGAGAAGTGTAACAGAAGATTTTAGTTATATTGTTATTTATTCTGGGGTTTCATGGCATTCTTTTTGGTTCAGGAAAGCAGTGTAGTAGATTTATTTCCTCATTTAATTCATGAAGTTTAATCTATGCACTAGCTCTAGTTCAAGGCATATCCTGAATGTGTGCTACTGTGTATTGAAAAATAATCTCAGCAAAGTTGTTGTTTGGTACCATGACTGACAGCCACCTTTAGATGTCCTGCCTTCAGTCAGGCCTATGGAGCACCTAAGCTTTCTAATTTGGTTCCCTTTGTCTCTTCTGGGCAGTAGTGAAGCGTTTTCTCACCAAAGCTCCTAGACTAGAATGCTTTCTCTCCGTGTCCTGTGCAGAACTGTTCCACTGTGAATGCACCAGAGGGATTACTTGTTCCTCAGAGCTGTCATAACCCCCTACAGCATCTGAAGGATTTAGATATACTTTACCTCTTTCTGAAAATGCCACCTCTTGTGCTTTCTCCTTTGTCTTTTGGCTTCTTTTCCACAAGTCTGCCAAAGCTGGTTGAGAAACTACACAATGGGACTGTTTTCACTTGGGGATGGCAAAGTAGTTTGATCGTAGACAGCTTTTGTGCCTTTTGGTTCCTCATGGCAAGTTGAATTTACTTCTACCACAATCTTCTCAGTGTTTTGGTGCTGTCGAGAATCAGTATCTTCAGAAACTTGAGACTTTTGTTTACCTTTTCTTGGGAAGGACACAAGATACTCTTACAGGTCGGCAGAAGTGGAGGGCAGGCATCCTGTGAAGCATTGCACTGCTTCTGCAGTGGTGTGAGCCTGAAGTCTTCCCTGGAGACTTCAGTTACGGAAGAGAGAATAGGAGCAAAAATATTAGCATCAAAAAAATGTGTGTGAACAGCGATGAGACCTAAACCCACCTCATTCTGTGGACTCTAATCCAAGGGAGTTCTGGACTGTCACCTGCAACTCTGAGCTTGAGAAAGAGGTTGGAGGCTTTTCCTCATAAGCGTGTTCGTGACTGTGGAGAGGAAGTTTCTAGAGAGCTGGGCTACATCAGATACGCCTGCTGTGGGATTGGGAATAGTCAGGGATTTATGAAGGGCAAATTGTGCTCAACCGACCTGTTAGCCTTCTCCAGCAGGGTGACTGGCTTGGTGTGTGAGGGGAGAACAGTTTATCTTGCCTTGAGTAAGGTCAGTGCTGTATCCCATAACATCCTTGCTGACCTGCTGACACAGAATGGTTTAGATAATAGATGGAGAGGTGGATTGAAAGCTGCCTGGACGGCCAGGCTGGAGGGTTGTGATCAGCAGTGCAAAGCCAAGCTGGAGGCAAGTCACTGGTGGTGAACCCCAGGGACTCGTACTGGGGCCAGTAGTTTCTAACCTTCATTAATGACCTGGACAGTAAGACTGAGGTCACCCTCGGCACGCTTGCAGATGGTAAAAACTGGAAGGGTTTGGTAACAGATCAGGTGATTGTGCTTTCCTTCAGGGGGATAGGGACAGGATGGAGAGCTGGGCAGGGAGGAACCTCATGAAGTTCAGTAAATGAAAATGCAGATTCCTGCACCTGGGGAGGAATAACCTCAGACACCAGTAAATGCTGGTGACTGACCAGCAGGAAAGCAGCTCTGCAGGGGACCTCGAGGTTCCGATGGGCAACGAGCTGAATCTATGACTGAGCAATGCCCCCTCATGGCAAAAAAAATCCACCAAAAAAACCCCAGTGACATTTTGGGCTGCATTAGCAGTGATGCCAGCAGGTCAAGAGGGGATCCTTCTCTACTCTGCACTGGCAGGGTCACATTTGTGACCAGTTTTGGGCTTCCCAGTACAAGAGACACGTGGATGTACTGGAGCATCTTTCATTTCAGATGATGCTGAGAGGGCTGGGACTGTTCATCTCAGACAAGAGAAGGCTCAGAAGGGATCTTAGCAATGTGTGTAGATACCTGACAGGAGGGAATGAAGAGGTTGGAGCCAGACACTTCTCAGTAGTGCTCAGTGACAGGACGAGAAGGCACAAATTAAAATGCATCAAGTTCCATCTAAACACAAAAAAACTTGTTCACAGTGAAGGTGGTTAGACACTGGAGTAAGTAGTCTAGAGATGGTATGGTTCCCATCTATGGGCATACTCAAAACAAGGCTGGACACAGTGCTGGGTGACCTGCTCCAGCTGACCTGGCTTGAGCAGGAGCGTTGGACTAGAGGAACTTGAGGGAATCCCTTCCAACTTCAGTGATTCTGTGGTTCTTTGAAAAACTCTTCTCTTGAAAAAACAGAACTTCTGTTTTGCTATCGACAAATCTCATCATAATTATTTTTGGGTTTAGAGTATAATGAGATTCCCAGTGTGGGAAGAGGTTGGTTTTTATTTGGGGAGGTTGTTAAGCTTACGTGTGATCTGGAAGTCAAACCGTTCCTATTAAATGCTTGCCAGGAGGACTGGTGGTATTGTAGTGCTGTTTGGGGTGTTCCACCCAGAATTTTTTTCCATGAAACTGGTTGGCAGAAAAGCAGGGCACTTCTTCAGTAGCATTCTTTCCTACTAGAGAAAAACTTAATATATTCTTTCCTCTTGCTTGTGTTCTGGTAATAATGGTCTCTGGGATACACTGTGTTCCAGATCTCTTTGGTTTTATAAAGAGAAGAGAACAATTATTAAGGCAACCCCTTCCTTTTATGAGTTGCACGATTCCATTCATTTTTCACTTGGCTGGTTCTGATTTCAGATGCAATTGTAGATATGGTGAGTGATATATAAACAAAGCTGTGCTGAAGTTACAACTCAAAAACAAATACATTAGATGTTAGGCTTTTAGATGACTGTTTTCTCTGTGTTTAAATACCCACTACAGTGCTGTGTTCTTTAAGTTTTAGGGGTTTTCTCTTCCCTTATCGAGTACCATTCTGTGACCTCAGACATGTTGACCCATATTCCATTTCATGTTCAATTTGTAAAGAAAATGTTTGAGGCTGTAGCCCATAAAAAGTTGGGGATTTGGAGGCTGGACCATTTCAAAATAAATGAGGGGAAGAAACACCAAAGCACAAACCCAGTGATTTTCAGTAGGTGTTGGAACAAGCTAGTCTCCCCTCAAAAGCAGATAAACTAAACATCAACAAAACCCCCCAAAACTCGGAGCTGCAGCCTCTGCATAGAAGAAAACTACCAACAAATCACAAGGCTCTTCTAGGATGTCTTGGCAGTCATGATGGGTCATGTTGGATGACAGGCATGACTGAGTTTGAGAGGGAGACTTGGTGACCCTTTTCTTCCAAGTGGACACACTTCAAGGTGTGAGGCAATTTTGGAATAAAAAAACTTTAGCTGTGACAAAGTTGTGGGTTTTTTATTATTTTATTTTATTTAAGTGAAGAAGTGCTAGAGGAAATAATAAAACCTGTCTTGAATTAGTCAAGCTTTTGGTGGAACTGAGTAGAGTGGTGCAGCTTCTGAATGCTGGATCTATCATGCTGTCCCTTGATGGCTAAGGAACTTTATGGTGATGCTGTAATGTGAAGCAAATACTTGTAGTCATTAAAATACCTTGTCAGGGAGAACACCCGCCTTGGCTGCAGAGGAGGTGGCATTCAGACTCTTTATGGTGAGAATTGCTCATTTAAAAGAATTCTTATTGCCTACTTTTAATTCAGTGTTTTCTCCTAACAGAAAAATATTTTTTTGTGTATGAAAATAAATAAGAAGCGCGTGGAATTAGGGTTTGACAGCCTGGCTTCCTATGAATAAATGAGACTGGTGAGCAGCTTATTATCATTAGTTGTAGTAGCTGATCCATCTTTTTCTGCTCTTTGTATAAACCATTGGCTAGCTTCTTAGCTCACTGCTAAAAGAATGAAGTTGCAAAGAGTAGTTGAGCAGTTAATGAAAACAAGGAGGTGGAAGAGGAAAATACTCAAGATGAGCACTGGGTTTCTGCGTGCTGGGTGGCAGCAGCCCACTGGCCAGCCTGCCCCAGCACCGCTCGGCACTGGGCTCAGCAGGTGAGTGGTGGGGTTACGGTGCTGGGGCAATGGAAGGTCAAGAGATGAAGAGTCCCAGGCGTGGATCCATAGGAGGCCATGGTTTGTTGGCTTTATTGCCTGCTGCTCAGCTTTGTTTTCAGACCCAGAGAAAGGCAGTCGCAGCTTTCTGTCCCATGCTGTTACTGGTGTGTGTGTGTGTATTTCTAATGGTAATGAGCTGTAAGAGGGTGACAGAGCTCTGGGACAGGCTGCCCAGGGGGCTGTGGAGTCTCCTTCTCTGGAGACATTCAGAACCCACCTGGACACGGTCCTGTGTGACCTGCTCTAGGTGATCCTGCTCTGGCAGAGGGGTTGGACTAGAAGATCTTTTAAGGTCCCTTCCGACCCCTAACATTCTGTGATTCAGTGTATAACGTTGTGTGTGCCAGAGGTGAGGAAGATGGGAAGTTGTGCCTCTGGAGAGAGAGCCAGTTGTGTAACAGAGAAGAAAAACTTGAGGCATTTTTAAATGGCAGTTTGGACTTGCACGTGGCTAACTGTAATTGGTGAAAAGGCCAAACAAAAGCACTTCTAGTAGGAATTAATGCTTTTAAGTGGTTTATGACAAAAACTGTTTTGAGACGGATACTGTTCATAACTTTATCGAGAGAGTAGTAAATCTTGAAACCATATTATTTTTCTTAGCTTGTAGGTAATGGTGATTTTCACTTAAGGAGCAATGCTTAAGAAAAGCATCCCTTTTACAGCTGTGCAAAACCAGCATTTAAGGTTGATCTTTGTATTTGGCTAAAAGATACGTTAAATGTGGAAACCTTAGTTCCTTTTACGGAGCAACTTCGACTGAAAATGACTTCTGTCTTATTAAAGCCAATTATTTAAAATCATACCCCTGCAGCTGAAATAGATGGGGGTCCAGAATAAATGGTTGCAGCCTTAGGGAAGAGGCTTCAGTCTTTGCTCATTTTAACTGTGCCTGTAGTGTCTGTCGGTAATAATGTTCACTCCCCTGTAATTGAATTGCTCTGCCAGTATCGAATGAAACAGTGCCAACAGACATGAACAATTTAACAAGCTAACCATGTATACATGGTAATTTCTGTTGTAATATTTGATGTTTGTGACACTTGAACATTTTGGAGGGGGGAAGCAAATGATAATTTGAAGGTTCTGCTCAAAGTCAAGATTCTAGACTTGGAGAAATAAAATAACAAAACATTTAAAATGTGCAAGAGCAAACGCATGGGAAGGTCAGCTGCTTTTAAAAGCACTCCTGAATTCCAAAACCTTGGGATGCATGTAATGCAATAGACTCCTGTGTCAAAAAGGGAGCAGGTCTTGTAGGTGAAACAGAGTCGAGAAGGCTGTATCTGCACTGAAATGCTCTGAAAAATTATGCCAAAGCAGTAAAGATAGCAAGCCAGTGCGTGTAAATTTAAAAGTCCTGACAGGATGTTTGTCTTGAGAAGGAAAAGGAGGTGTTGCAGTGCAAGCAGAGATTAACACCCCACAATTGTAATTTTTTTAAATGCAGATTTTGAGTTGAAGTTCCTGTAAGATTTTTGTGTCATTTCTCTTGAGATTTCCAGGTTAGAGTTACAGTAGGGAGGAAAAGCAACTGAGGATATAAATAGTACCCCTTCTGAACTAGAACAGGGTAAGTAACTGTCCCTTCTGAACCTCCTCTTTAAGGGGGATGAAAAAGTTCTGTGTAAGCCCATTAGTGTTTTGTAAAACTTCATTGTATCCAAGTGTAATGTTTAGAAATGAAAATAAGGTGTTTTTTTCTTGAAAAGCAATGCAAATTCTGAAGAAACAAAAGAGAAATTATATAATTAAATGTAATGCCTCCTAAAATGTATAAAGCTCTTTTTCAAAAGTCTCTTCAGTAATTTTTTTAAGGCATAAAACTTAGAAGAAAAATACCAGACTGCATGGACACACAAAAAACAACCCATAAAACTGATCCCAAACACCAAAACACAAACTCCCCCAAACTCTCACTGTTCTTCCTGGCACCACTGTACCTACATGATAGGCTTGCAGTGTATCTTGTGACATCTTCTAGCTGAGAGCTCACATGTTGCTGCATGTAGCTGATGTGAATGAATGTCCTGACAGTTACTGTGCATGATGCTATATATTCACCTTCTGGCTTGCGGTAAGTGAATCTGCTGAGAAAGGCAGGCTGTGGGGACACGAGTAAGCTTCTTAAGTGCGCGGTTTTCTGTATTTTCAAGTCCTTTAGTTTGGGGAAGGGGCAGGCAGGTGAATGTGGACACTTTGAGCACCCTGCACATGGTCTGACAAGGAGGGATTCTCCATAGTGACATTTTACGGCTGTGAAGAAGCTGCAGAGCTGGGAAGGAAGAGCTTATGGCTGCAAGGGGATGAAACAGAAGCTGTGTGGTTAGCAAAGCAATTGCCCGGTGTCTTGTCTTAGAAACGTGTCAGTGCGATGGCTCTGAAGAGAACCAGGCCTGTGCTGTTTTTCAGGTACCTCTTTATCTACTCCTGGATGGCACATTAGCTGTTTGAACAGAAAACCTGGTTTGCTGACCAAGGAGTAGCGTTTTGAGAAGCGCCTGTTGCTTGGAGAGGCAGTGGGATTGTCTCTAGCCTGCGCTTCTCTGCCTCCTGGCACCAAATCCTGCCGGTCCCCGCATTAGAGATGTGATCAGGCAGTTGCACGCTGATTGTCACTCACGTATCTGTGTCCAGGGGCAAGCAAAGATAACTTCATCTGCTCTAGTGGACCCTTAAGGGAGGTTCAGCATCAGACCGTGTGCTGTGGCCAAGGAGCCTGCAGACAGGCAGTCACCACGGCCAACGGGCGCGAGATGGGTTTGCGTGCTGCAGTTACCCTGTTCCTGAGCCAGCGATGGGACACGAACTGTGTGCATAATCCTTTCAAGTCTTTGGAAACAGGAACTCTGTCAAGGTGTGGGACATGGTAGCGTGTTCTTGAGCATTTGTAATTCGTACACAAGTTTCTGTGTCCCTGTTGTGCTACCCTGGATGTACAACCAGCCCCATAGTGGGTTTTTCCCCTGTTGCCCAGTGCTGTAATGTTCTCTTGCAGGCTTTGTTCTTTCTTTTTGGCTTTTTCTTTTTCTATTTTTTTTAACCTGGATTTTGTTTTGTTTTATTGTGATTGTGGGGGTGTTTCACATGTGGGGTTTTGTGTTTTCTTTTTTTTCCAGGAGTCACTGAATCAGGAATACCTTTCACATCTGCCCCTGTGAGCTTAGCCGAGGCAGAGGAACAAAGATCTCTTGTTGCATGCAGCTTTCTCAACAACTCAGGGCACTGTTAATATTGCCCTGTCAAATCAATTTATTTCAAGAAGAGAAGCACCACCTGTCAAGGGAGTACTGTCTGATAAGCTAGGGTGCTTCAGGGGAAGCTGGCCAAGCTTCAGACGATAAGCTTCATTGCCTGCCCCATCACCTGAAAACTTCTCATTTTCTACGCTCTGCAGTAACATGTTTTACTGGATAGAGCCCCGCTCGAAACAGGCATTTCACAAGGGCTTGGGAATTGACTGCACAACAGCCTGTTACATTTTAGTTACCCGTGTTTCGGGTGGATATTGATGGGAATTGAAAAATATATTTTAAAAGTTCACATTGGGATATAGCGTCCGGTGTGTCCCAACTTTTCTTTACTTTGTAAAATCACTTCTCTTGGAGTCTGAGCTGTCTTTGGCCTGACCCCACAGAGTGGCTCGCTAAAATACTTGGTCCTTTATTTTTCCTGCATGCTTGGTTCCTCTCTGTGCTCATGCTTGTGTGTGTCTTCAGAGAAGGGTATTTTTCTTTGAAAAAGTGTACTTTACAGCATGATGAAGTTTGAAATAATACGCAGATTTTCCCTGGAGAGTTACTGATAGAAAGTCTTTCTCTTGAGGCTTTTTGAGTCAGAATTCTATGACGTTATGGGAAGCACTGAAAGATTTAGGGAGCGGGAACAGTTAAATAATGGACAAGATGTTACTCTTGGTTCATCATTTGTGCGTGTTCCTGTCACCACGAGGGCTCAGGCTGAGATTTGCCTTCCTTGAGTCATCCCAGCTCTGCCTCTCGGTGTTGAGAGCACCTTGCAGATAAGCAGTATCAAAAGGGCGGGTTCCTCTGATGGTGTATGAGAGCTATGAAAAGCCTTTTTCAGGCTGGGTTAACAGGCGGTTACATTGGCTGTCAGCAGCACGAATTCTTTTAACTCATCCTGTTGAAGACTGGAGTAAAATACCCCACGGTGCCAGGATCTCCAGAAAGCCCAGGGAGTGCTCCTGGTCTGCCTTCCCAGTGTTCTGACTTTGTCCCACTTTAGCTGGAGATGTTGGAGTGTGTCTTTGGTACGGCAGGCCGGGAGGAGCGGGCGGTAATGATTTGCTGAAGCGCTACTGGGGATCCTGCTGTTGTAATTGTGTGGCTCGTGATGGGTCGCTGGGCTTGTCTGGTCAATCAGGTTTGGTTTGAAAAACTTCCAGTGGATTATGGAGACTGCAATACTGGCTGCATAATGCTAACAGATAATCTCTGTGTTTAAGAGAATGTTTTTCTTTTGCTTAATTTATTCATGTGGACATTCAAACAAAGTCAAAAAGAAAAACAAACAAACAACCCCCCAAAACTCCAAACCTTTAAGCTTAAACCAATCTTGTTATAAAATACTTGTCTCAAAACAATATGAAACCCCTCTACGATCAGAAAGAGTCGTTCTCTGTCCATTCACTTCAGTAATAAACAAAAGCACCCTGGCTTTGGTCCAGCACCAATCTGTGAACGTGCCAAAAATGCGATAAATGCTAATCAAACGTAAACTAAAGAATCAGCTGTGACATTTTATTATGGAAATTAAACATCATGCAAACCCTTGCCTAAGGAAAATAAATTGTCAGGAAAAATACTAATTTTCATGTGATAATTAAGTTGGTTTTTTTGCTTTTCATTTCCATGTCTAATAACGTTTCAGTTTCACTTTTTATACCAGACATTTGTTGTGAAAGCCATTTCAAGCAGGATTCAATTAATGGAATTGAAAAGGATAGCCACTCCCACTTAATTGTAGGAAAATGGAACTGGATGTAGGGAATGGTTGTGCTATTCTGAGGGTCAGAAAGAGCTAAAGAGTTGCAATACTAACTTGCCAATGCACTTTAGCACAACCCTTCTAAGCAAGTGTGCTGCTGTTTGCTGGTATGATGCCTCTTTCCCTTGGCAGTTCTGATTAGAGTCCGAGTGTCAGTGAATTGTACCTGGTGGGAAATGCTCCTACCACTTGACATCACAGGGAGAACCAGAGTGTTCTGGTAGGGCCTGTTCTGGGGATGTAGTCCCAAGGGTGAAATATTAGTGATGGGTTTATTAATAATGAAACTGTAGCCTGCAGGCCTGGCCTTGCCTTCAAGGTCTTTCATTTGTTGACCTCTTGCGAGTTCTGTACCGGGGTGTGCCGAAGGGATCTCTGGTATACTGTGTCTGTCACGTGCTCACAAGCACATGGCACACCCCGTTTGTAAACTCCTGAGCTCTGTATTAAGAGCAACAACTGTCTCCTGCATTTCCGCTCTCATAATCATTCCTCCTAATTTCCATCTCATCTGCATTCCCAGCCGGCTGTGATCATGTTACTGTTTGTTGCTGTTGGGTTATATTTGTTTTCCTGCAGCCATTTTCACCTCTTTGTTGTAAGTGACAATAGTATCCCTTCTCAGATACAGCTCTGCCAGCCTCGGCAGGTGAAGTTCTTTCTGTTGACCCCTGTAAGACAGGATCTCAATTCTTTGGGCAATTTTTCTATGCCCATTCAGTTTGAATTTCTGTTTCCTGACAATGAGTGGTGCTCTGTTTTGCACAGTACGTCAGAAACAGTCTCATCAGGGTCTCGCAGAGTAGTGTCGAACAGCAGAAGATCAGTACTCTGCCCAGTCTCTTCTGCTGTGGTTATTTCTCCATCCTCGAGTGCCACTGGCCTGTTTGATGGCCGTATCACAACCACCACCTGCTCAGTTGTCACGCACAGAATTTTCTCCTTGTTTGCCACTGTTAAAACTCGTAACTGTGCGCGCAAGTTTTGATTAGTCTCCAAGTGCATGTGACCACCACTTTTGTCTCACTGACTTTTTTCTGTATCCCTTACTCATCAAAACCATGTGATCTTTTCTAGGCTAGGCCAATCCTCCTGTCTTGGCAGGGCTTCTCAACTTTCAGCTGGGGGCCGACAGATTTAATCAATGTAGCTTTACCTTCTGTGTAAGCGTGACCTGTTAAAATACAAGGCCAGACTGGTGTCAGTTTGTCCTTGACCTGACAGTCCCTGTTAGTGACCTCTGTCTCGGCTTGACTTTATTCCTTGATGCTGCTGCTAGGCAGATATTTTGAGTGCATTTCTTGGGAATATTCCAGAGTACTTGATATTTTATCACTTCCAAATTACAGTGTACAGAAGTACTACCATATCTAGGATGGTGGACACAGTTTTAGTATTATTTCATTATTAAATAAATGTAGAGTATCAAAACCAAGTGTATTGAGTGTGCGTGTGTGTGTATATATATATAATATCTACAAAAAATATCTATAACATTGTCTTGTAAATACTCCTAGTAGTCAAACAAAATATTTGCACCGCTACGCCTGTAATACTCATTAATGTGAGCAGTGTCCTGCCGGCCTGACAGTGTCATGTTCCCCCCAGCAGATGTGTGAAGGATCTCCCCAGTTTGGCCAGCTTAAGCAGGGCTAAAAGCACGTGTGGTATGTCAGTTTGGAAAGAGCTGAGCAGGCTTTGTATCATCACAAATGATACTGCTCGGCCATTTCTGATGGAACCACCACTCTCATCCACGTTACTGAGGTTTGAGTTTTTATACCACATGACCTTGAGCTAATGGTTCTTTTCCTGGCCTCCCCGTTCCTTGGAGTCTCTCTCCAACTGGAAATGTTGCGTAGTGTTATTTTAGACACCATGCAGGTGATGTTTTCTGTTCTGTCACTATCTCTTGTTTAGGTGTCTTGACCTGGTTCTACTTAAGTCTGGAAACCAGGACAGTATCACAGAATTTAATCCCTCAAGTAAAATAATTTTCCAAAAGTTTTCTTCAGCTCTTCCTTCAGTCAACAGTGTGTCTTAGAGGAATAATTTTTCCTTCGTCAAGATACATGTAAAACTCAGGAACTTAAATTCATCCTTCCCTGAAATGTCTGATCTTGCTGTTCTCCTTCTGGTTCCCTTAAGCACAAACAGAAAAATTCATTCCTCATATACTGATTTTTCCATCTTCCTTGTCCTTAGCAGAACACCACAACTGCCAGTGGTCTAACACCACACTCACAGGGCATGTGTTGCTTTCTGGAGGCTTCAGTTGACACTGGTGGGATGAGCAGTGAGTGTGAACAGAGGGAGGTTATCCGAGCTCTCTGACTAGCTCACAAATTACTGGAGTTAGATGGGAAGGAAACAAAGAACAGAGCAAGGCATCTGCAGAGGATCGTAGTACATCTTGCTTTGGAGATCTACTGCAGCTCTGGTTTCTTTATCCTATGCAAGAGCCATGTAGCATTTTATGGGGTCTTGGTCATAAAACACGATTTCCCTTTGTAATATTACATTTTGTATCCTCTTTAAACATGACATTTTTGGCAGTGTAGAGGGAAGTAAGTTGGAAATGGATCTTGCTACTTTCTTCTTTGCTGCATTATTTTTCTGGCGTGCTTCATTGTGATTTCTCTGTTTCCTGCTCCATGAAGTTATTTGTGAAGTTGTTTTCTGAAATACTTTGGCTCCGAGGAGAGGCCTGTTGAGGTTTAGTGTGGCACTGTAGCTGGGTAGGATATTTTTGGCCATTAACTAAAACCCCTCTCCTTAAACACTGAACAATTTTTGTTGACAAGGTTACTCTTCTGCACCGTAAAGAATCAATATTTTGAGGACAGAGCTGCTATGTGTCCCTGCAGGTATTTTGTATTTAGGTCTGTCAGCAAAGTATGACTACACAGTGAAAGACTGCTGGTTGCATCAGTGTACTTAAATGTAACTTTGTTCTGTTAAAACAGATGGTCTGTCACAGCTTGTCCACTATACCTTCACAAAGTCAGTGTTTTGACATTCTCCAGACTGGCATCTGTAAATACCTGGTAAGTACCCTTTGGCCTTTTAGGCTAACTTCCTTTGAGAAATGTTACAACTGTCTTGTTGACCTTCAGATCCATTTATTCCATATATTTTGTGTGTAACTCCAGCATTTGTAAAAGTTTTCAACAAGATGAGTAGAGTTTTAAAAAGCACCTAGTAACTGTTGGTATCCAAACTTACATGGATATTTTTTTTTTTTCCTTCCAATTTCTGAACAGTTCAGCTTGTTTTCAAGCCAGGGCAGCCATAAATGAAAGGCTTTTTGGTTTGCTTTCCTTTTCAACAGCTTTATATGAGTCTTCTCCTTATCTTGAACTCTGCTGAACTCTAGCTCCTGCAGGGAGTGGTTCACCTCTACCTGTAGTCTGGATTTCTTGGGGGGGTGGGTGTTGACTTAAATCACAGCTTTTAGATCAGCTTATGTATTCTACTTCTGTCCCTTTGAGAGAGCAAAGAGTTACATGGATTTTTGTAGTTGATTAGACTACTGCCCAAGATCTCCAACTGCATGATGATGCCTGATGGGGAAAAAAGGCACCATGTAGGCAACACCTTACATGGGAACTTGAGCCTCATCTACTGCATTGTGTATAGATTGAAATGTCTGTGTTCACATCATCTTCCAGACTGGCTGGCTGGCAGGTTTCATCAGCAGTGTTGGCAAATTTGATCTTCAGGGTGCTTCATTATACGCAGACATCTGTCCAACTCACTGTCATGATTTCCTCTTTGTGGTTGGTCAGGAACATCTTTATTATGTATACAGGGCCTGGGTGACATTTGCAGTCCATCTTCTGTCGCACGGGAACGCCGTCCTCCTCCGGCCTCTGCAGCTGCCTGGTGCAGGGTCAGCTTGGCACGGCCACCTGCCCTCGGGGGCTGGAAACACACCTAGTGTCTTACAGTGGAAGTACTAAAAAGTTTGAACCTGTGATTGTTCTTTTATCTTTTACCTCTCATGAGTAGTCATAGCCATGAAATACATTTCATGTTACTGTAGCTTGTACTTTATTGATCTTTTTCTAAACATTTCTAAAAGAAACAGCTGACCTTGTTAAGTGAACCAACTGCCTGTCAGCTTAAAGCAGTGTACATGCAGGTGAGAAAATCGGGCTGCCTTAAAACTCCTTTAATTGGTTTTTTTTTTTAATAAGATAAATGGTGCCACATTAGCAATGCATGAATTTTTTTTAATGTCTCTTCAGGACTAAAATCTAGGATGGTTACTCCATAGCACTTCAAAATTTAAACTACTTTCTAATTCACTGCCTCTACCCCAAAAAAAAGATCTTTTCTTTTTTTTTTAAATGATTTATTATGCCTATAAAATCCTTACTCAAGATGATGCTCTCATTTTAGCAGCAGAGGAGTATCGCTCCAGCTGTGGGCCAACCATCTATTTTATTCACTTGCAACAATGCTCTCACTGCTGCTGAGCCTGTTGGATTTCTGGAGACACACCTTGATGACGATCCAGGAGAAGCTTTTCTTTCTGGAGAGTAAAATCTGAGTTGCCTCAGTGACTGTTCTGTTGTTTCCAGATACAGCAGATTCTTTGTGCCTGTACCATCTCTCAGAGCAAGGCTTGAAGCAGAGTTGGTTTGTTTAAGGGATGAGTGTTTATTTAGAGAGGATGAAGATGCCAATTTAATGTTCTCTTGGCATGCGTGGCAATTTCCTAGGAAAATAGGGATTTGAAAAAAATGTAGCAGTGTGTAGAGCTTGAACAGAAACAAAGGAATGTATGTCATGATATGAAAGAGATTCGTTCAGCTCTAGACATGCTTGTGTGCCAGCAAAAAAAGCCCTGCGTGTGAAGTGATAAACTGTTTGTTTGTTTGTTTGTTTGAATACAGGTTGGATTGGTTGTCATACCCGATAGCACAGCTGGATCTGTTCTATGTGCCATAAATAAGCTCTTGGATCAAGCCTGCATCCTGAGCGAAACCCTGCACAAGTTCTTAGCTTCTTGTTGTTACAGTCTCCTGTACTTTCTGCTGACTTTAGACAAAGAGGATGCAGAACACATACAGAAAAGGTAATGCTGCTTTTCTTACCATGTTAGTTGTCTCTGACTGTATACCCTCGAGTAGTTAAGACATATAAAATGAAAGGATACCCCCCCACACTCCCCCAGTTTATTTTGCTCTGTCTTTTGCTTACTTCAAAACAGTGCTTGGATTTAAGAAAAACTGCTGCAAAGTTAGCTGGAATTATTTGAAGCAATAGCTGCAGGTTTCATTCAGATTGTTCTAGCTTGATGTCAGAACCATCCTGACTTGAGAAAGGTGGACATTTATACCTTAATCTTTAGCTTTAGCCTTTAGTTTCATTAGCTACATTGAAAAGCAGCATACAAAGGATTTGGCTTGATAAGCTTGTCCTCTTAACTGCCTTGGTATTTCAGTTTTTAACAAAACTTCTCAGGCATCATTTTGTAGACTGCAAATCCATTTGATTTTAAAAAACCAAAAGCTACGGATACCAGATTTAAGTTTATTTGCCTCTACAACAGAAATGTGTTTAAACTGTTTAAGCTTCAGATTTTTCCTCTAACTGTTCCATATACAGGAAAGTTGTTCAAAGCTTACTTAACATTTGGGATGTATTTTTAGAGCTGGAGACCTCCACTTGTAGTATTTAATGATGTGCATATCACAAAAAGCTGATTCAGTTGTTTGATTTCTTACAAGCCTTAAAGATTCAGGTGTACCTGAACAAAGACCGAAACAAAGAGCTGTTCCCAGCTGCATCGGGCAGAAATTGCACTCTGTAGGAGCTTCAGCAGCATTTGTGGCTCCAGTGCAGGACCTTAAATTTTTCCAGTGCTGTACAAGATTTTAAAATACTTTCAAGTTTAGCATTTTCTGGTACAAATTTTCTGCTTCGTCACTAATTCCAGCGAAGGCAGCTGGCATGAGTGAATTCACTGAGGCATGTTTCCTTGTGCAGCTCTGAGGCTAGGTCACAGAAGCACTCTTGAAATAACGTGTCCTCGATCATCTCTTGTTCTCCCTTCCTCTCAGGGACATGCTGTGGGGATCGTGTATTTCTGCGTTAGCACTCCTGCCACGATTACTGAGGCTGATGCTGCAAAGTCTGCAAGTGAGCAGGATCTGTCGGGAAGAACTGCCCGTTGTTGCTCAGTTGCTTCGCTTACTAATGCAACACAGTCAGCTCAGGAGCCATATGATCACAAATGAATTTCTGGTGCAACAGATTATCAAGGACATCATGGTATGAAACTTCCTGTTCCCTCCCACAGATTACAAGGTTATACAAGCTTTAAAAATTATTGCAAACAGAAAGAACAGATGTTTAGTGAAACAGAAGTTACGATTGATTTGTCTTGGAAGTCCAGGCTGCTCCTTGTCCCAGCTCCCGGGGTCGTTGCATAGCCAAGGTGGTTCTGAGGTTCAGCTTGCACCCAGTCCAGGGCCCTGGACAGCAGCTGGCTTCCTAACCAAATGCCCTGGAAGGGGAGCTTCTGGTTAGGTGTCCACGTTCCAGTGGGATGGAGACTATTACAGTTGCTTCTCTCCAGAAAAAAAAATAATCTGAACTGGCCTTTGCATAAAATTTCTACGAGTTTTGAATGCAGAAAGTCTGGAGGGTGCAGGGGTTTGAGTCAGGCACGTGTATCTGTCATTAGCTTTCAAAGGGTCTGTCACCACAACCAACCTCAGCAGGGGCAAGAGCAGCTCAAAGCTATCATGCAAATTCTCTACCATAGAATGAGGTGGTTGGTTTTCTTTGTGTTGAAAATGCCTTGGGCAGTTTTTGTGATGTTCCACTGCAGGTGGGTTGTGTTTGGTACTGGGTTTTTTTAACCACTTACGAATGCTAAGTAGAGTGAGTTACTGGACCATGAACTACTGCAGTCTGTTGGTAGCAGTTCTGCTGTAGACTTGGATGTTGAGCTTTCCTGCTTTAGTACAACCATGCTCATCTGCATTTTAATTGTCTATAAATTGAAGAATTGGAAAGTAAGAAAGCCACTAGAATGAGGAATGCACATCTGGTGTAATTCACATACTTCATAATGTAACACTGACCTGCTGTACCAAATAGTATCACTTTATTCCTTCAGCTTTAACAGCTGTACCATGTTGACACATGGAAATGACAAGAATAATGTGACTGTGCAGGTGAACAAGGACGTCTTGTACCTTTAGCGGCGCACCTGATTAACTGTAACAACAAAGCAAAGCTTTGGTGAAATGGAGTTTTACCTTTTTCCCCCTTTTTTCTAGACCCTGAAGAGCGGTGAAGTTCAAGAGCAGTGGCTGACGGACCTCCACTACTGTTTCAACATCTACCTTGCCTCTCACCCCCAGGGACCTGGCCCTATAAACACGGTATATTGAAGAGGTCAAACTTCATTTATTGTAAAGCATTTACTTCTATTTAGTTTTGAATGGAAGATGTTAGAACAAAGCTTGTCAATTTTTTTGTAAGTGAAACAGAATAAAAATTTTACAGAGAACTGTGTGCCTCTGCTGGCTTTCTTTTCGAGCAGGTAGATGTTACGGGGAGTTGATTTAGTAGATGTGGTAACCACAGTGAGGCGATGATAAAGAAAATCCAGTCATCCTGAAGTCTAAATGCTTGCTGAGAAGCAGACTTCTATTGCCTCCAATCGTCTATTCTTTGGAAGCATCATATTAACTAAGAACAATTAGAATTCTCTAATACCAGCTAGAAGAATAAGTAGAAAACAATATACTCTGAAACTAGAGTAACATTCTTTTATTTTTGTTGGGTTCATATTTTTAAATACTTTGTGCAAAGTACATAGTGTCAGCTCCAAAGCTATAAGAACAAGTTGTCGTCTAGAATAGGTCCCATCTTTTCTTGCTTTCTGTAGAAATGCTTTTTGTGCATGTATAAAAATAGTTATTAATATGGAAAAAAAGTTGATAATCTCAAAGGGTAGAAAGCACCACCCCTAGCAATTCCTATGGGCTGTGGAAAGCTATTTATTTATTGGTTTTTTTGTCAACATCTCTACTTTTCCTTCCAAATCCCCAGCTAGCTAAGAAACAGTTGATTCTTTAGTACAGAAGTGGAGCACGAAGGCTGTTCTTCCATTCCTGTTTATATTTTGAAATGCATTTAATAACTATGAGGTGAGAAGGAAGAGCAGTCCTTCAGAACTGTTACGTCTTTAGGACAGTTTCCCCCTCCTTCGAAACTGTTTGATGAACCCCTCCAGAAGTCCTGCTTTTGACAGCGGAAAATCCTGGGAGCCCCTGCAACTGCTGTGAAGCAAGGCTTAGCAGTTTGTTTTCTCTTTCCAAATGCAATCCAGATCTCATTGGGTCAGTAGATGAATTAACAGTTGCATTTAAAAACTAATTTGTACCCAAAATGAGTTCAACTCCTTAGAAGTTACTCGCCATGTAACGCTGAGATAATACAAAATTAGAAATGCGTTCAAGTTTAATTATGCTGTAGATAATTCATACATTAGGGAAGGTAAGAGTTGTACCAGAACATGCTTTTGGAATTCCAAACCTTCAGTTTTGCTTAGTGCTTGAGTCTTGCATTTTTTGATTTTGCAGCAGTGGTCGGTCTCATGTTGTATGAAAATTGCTTTGATTTTCCCATGTTCTCCAGCAAATGAACACCCTGTAGGTTGTTTACTGTAAAAGAATGAAATTAATTTGATGAGTATCTTTAGTGGTTAAAAAGTTAGATCTACACCGGATTCTAGATGTCATAAACAAGGAATGTACCCGGAAAAGAAGATGCCTTTCTCCTGCCATCTCACTGGTGATTATCTGTAAAGAGAGTTTGGTTTCTGTGACACCTGGTCCAGGGAGAGAGGCTGCCTTAAACACCCACAAGAGCTTAATAATGGAGTTTAACTTGAGGTTTACCCTTGTAACTGAGCAAAGGTTTCCAGGCTGATGTTGCAGTCACCAACTCAATGTTGAAAAGCAGCAAGAGATTTTGTTGAGCAATATTTAGGTACTGGGTCATTTCCAGAAGGTAGGTGAAGCCAGTCCAGGGCTACAGAGAGTACACTCTGAATTACTAGAAAGCAAGAATGTCTCTCCAGCTGCCCATTCTTTTCAGTTTTGACTCTGGCTGAATGTCTGGACTCACTCAGTGTTTTTATTTACTGCAATACACAGAATTACAAATAACACCTGTGTTCTCCCAGTTTGGTGGAGACTAGATGCAAACATTTTAGTGCTTTATCTGATTCTAAGCCAGGGTCATCAAGGGCACAAACCCAGCACATCTTAAGGATGTCTTTCTAATGCCAAGAACTGCAAAACCTCCTTTACAACTCTATGAACACACCTTAATGTCCACAGTGAAACAAAAAAATGGGCTTATCTGTCTGGGCTGGTGCAGAGACCCTCTTTAAATGCCATTTACTGAACTCCCAAAAGGCATCTATTTAATAAGAAAAAATCATAGAATGGGACCTAGAAAGATCATCTAGTCCAACCCTCCTGCCAGAGCAGGATCACCTAGATCAAGTCACACAGGAACGTGTCCAGGTGGGTTTGGAATGTCTCCAGAGAAGGAGACTCCACAGCCCCCCTGGGCAGCCCATTCCAGTGCTCTGTCACCCTCACTGTGAAAAAGTTTTTCCTTATGTTTCCCATAAACCTCTTGTGTTCCAACTTACTCCCATTGCCTCCTGTCCTAACATTGGATGACACTGAGAAGAGCCTGGCTCCATCCTCCTTACACTCGCCCTTAACGTATTTATAGACATTAATGAGGTGCCCCCTCAGTCTCCTCCAGGCTAAAGAGACCCAGCTCTCTCAGCCTCTCCTCATAAGGGAGATGCTCCACTCCCTTAATAATCTTGGTGGCCCTGCGCTGGACTCTCTCCAGTAGCTCTGTGTCTTTCTTGAACTGGGGTGCCCAGAACTGGACACAGTGTTCCAGGTGGGGCCTCACCAGCACAGAGTAGAGGGGGAGGAGAACCTCCCTCGACCTGCTGACCACACTCTTCTCAATGCACCCCAGGATGCCACTGGCCTTCTTGGCCACAAGGGTGCAAAAATATATATATTTTGCAAAAAGGCACCCCTTTCAGGTTCCAAAACATTTTAATCATAACAATCATAAACGTGCTATTTGCCAGAATATTTCAAAGCACCTACTCACTGTTGGTATATCCCCTTGCAAGGTCCTTTCTGCCTGTCACCCTCTGCTCCCCTTGCTTATTTGTACTTTTTCTTTTTTTCTTTCCATATGTCCCCATGCCCAAGTGTTTGATCTGCTTATGCCAAGATGTTAACTGATTTTGGTGTCAGTCCTGTTGCAGATTTGTCACTGCATGCTTTTTCCACTGCCTATGTGAACATGAAAACTAGGGCTGACAGTCAGTCTGCACCTTCCCAGATGTACCTTCTGTGAGGGAAGAATCAAACTGAGCAGCATTCTGACCTACTCCAGGCACCTACGTCAGAAGTAAGAGTATCTGGCATTAGCCACTGACAGCTCTGAACTTTTCCAACAAATGTAATGTTGTCATGCACAAAGGCAGGCAGATGAAAAACATGTTATTGTCTTTAAGTAAGGGCTAAAGTTCCCTGAGCTCCTATTAGGTGAATAAAAGTAGGTAGTGTTCTAAAGGAACTGGGCAGAGTTCCTATCACTATCCTATTCGTCACCAAGTTATGAAAGCAAAGGACAATCAAACCTCCAAAGAAAGCCTTTTTTATTTCAGAAGACAGGGAGATCTGTTGTCCTGAGTAGTTAAACGAAAAGCAGCATTATTTGCTAAAGCTCTTTTAAAATTGAGATTAATGTCTGCATGAAGAGGTGGCAATCAAACACCTGTCAGCTCAGGCCTCTTTAAAACAGCTTTCAAATGGTGCAAGAAAAAAAGCCTCTATTACTGAGGCAGAAACTCACCTACAGTGCTAACTAACTGAAGGATAGCTCTACTGTCAGATTTCCTTTTGACTTCAGAGTTTTGTTACACTTAGCTGGAAAGGTAAGTGTAACTTCCCTTTGGAAATTACTTGATCTACTATCTCCTTGGAGCATTTGCTTTGTTGCTCTCTAGCCTCTGAACTACATGCCATACAACCAAGTGTCCAACGTGGCACTAAATCTTCACATGGTGAGGAGCTCATGTATTCATCCCTCCCATTCCCAAGTAAGTGCCTAACACACTTGAAAAAGTATTAAAAATGGCATTTATAGAATCATAGAATTGTCAGGGTTGGAAGGGACCTTAAAGACCATCCAGTTCCAACCCCCCTGCCATGGGCAGGGACACCTCCCACTAGAGCAGGTTGCTCAGAGCCCCATCCAGCCTGGGATTAAAAACTTCCAAGGATGGGGCTCCCACCACCTCTCTGGGCAATCTGCTCCAGTGTCTCACCACCCTCATGGGGAAGAAATTCTTCCTAATGTCCAACCTGAATTGACTTCGCTCTAGCTTTAATCCATTCCCTCCACTCCTATCACTGCCTGACAGCCTAAAAAGTCCCTCCCCAGCTTTCTTGTAGCCCCCTTCAGATACTGGAAGGACACAATAACTTCGTAAAGAAGCAGCAGGAGAGATAACCCTGTACTCTAACTTCATTTTTAAGCTATCTGTTAAATAATGCCACATCCATGAAAGTTCCAGCCTTTAATGACTTGGTACAATATAATAATGCTTTGATAATACAAATACTGTGATAGTACTTTCACAGATGCTAATCTGTGTTACGTGGTGTGGCCCCCTCTGTCTGCCTGTTTGGCTCAACAGTCCTGGTGGTGCCACCGCTGCGGCCCTACTCCCGCTCTGTATCGGCAGCAAACAACTCTGGCTTTTCCAGGTAAGCCCTGGTGATGACTTCTTGGCTTCTGAGCTAGCAGCAAATAAATGCATGATTGTGGTAGAGCCTTAAAACAAACTTACTTATCTGAGACATAAGTGAGGATCTGTGCATGGCCCAGGAACCCCATTATGCCATTTTAGAAGAAAGGGCAGAGAGCAAATGAGTAACTTGGCTTTTCAAGTTTTCATCTATGCACTAAAACATGGTTTCATCTTAGAAAGGAAAAAACAATCTCATATATACATAAACATAATAGTATTCTTAAAATTTGTGTGTCCTACCTGAGACCAGCTGCATATCAGAAAGTTTCAGCTTGGAAGGAGGTCTTGTTGGCTGGTACACCTTGCCTTCCTGAGAACGTCCTTTAACAAACAATATGAACAGCTCTGTGGTTATTTACATAAAGATGTGGTTATGTATAGCTGTAAAACAGGCTAAAACATTATTTTATCCTAAAAATTATTCTCATTTATGATGAGGAAACTGATGAGGTGTTCTCTATGACAGAAACTGTGACACAATGCAAGTGAACCTCAACTGAAGTTAAATACATCTTGCAGTTGCTATAAATAAAGAAGGAAATTAAAATTATTAGCTTGCTTTATTTATTTAATCCCTTTTGGCTGTCTAAATTACAGAGCCATGATAGCATTGACTTACCACCTGGTAAACAGATACAATCAGCACACCCTGACTCCATCAGTGACCCACACTGTAAGGGAACTCAAGGTTTAAAAGCAGTGCTTTTTCTCTACCCTTCCTTCAGGATGTGTTCCTCTGCACCATGTGCATTCAGGAGCGGGGCAAAGCAAGGCACTGTTATCATAAAAGATGGTCTTGTTCTGCCAGTACTGTCAGACCAGCTGTCTTCAAACAAGAAAGTTACTAACACGGAACAAGTATTCTTCAAATGGAAATATTTAAAAAACAGTACAAGCCCCAAAAGTTGAAAACAATGCTTAAAAAAGAAGAATCCCTGACCCAGGCAGCTGCTGTGCAGCTATCCCCAGTTTGCCATCTCTGTTCTCTTTCCACAGTGGTACATGGGATCAGCTCTGGCAACAGAATTATGTGGTTGCTCAAGACCTGGGGGGGAACAATGCGATGTGGTGCTGCAAACAGCAGCAGCAGCAGCCATTTCAAAGCACACAGGCTGGGTTTTTTTATTATATGATTACCCAGAACACCTGAGATGCAGACTAATTCTTATAAATAGCTGAAATCCCTAACAACTAGGTAAAGAAGAGTCTAGAAGAATTCAAAGTACAAGGAACAATTTGTTATAAAAATGAAAGCGTAGCTATTTAAAATAAAGTATAGTGAAGACAAAATTACCATAGATCTGCTTAAGGATGGACTGCTTGCTGGTTTTTATGGCTGGGCTGCTTTTGTTGATAGATTTCAGATTTTTACACGGAGGAACTGATTTCAGAGGGCTATGGTTCAGCTGTTTCTTCCAAGCAACCTGAATGAAGAAGGCAGCTGTCTCTTGTCTCCATTTGTCTTCATCTTCTTTGCACTGCCGCTTAGCACTAAGCAGCTGAAACAACTCCTGTCTTAGCTGGTAACTAGAGAGCAGAAAAGAGAAGAGCACTTGTTTTAGGTGACCTGTTTTAACTTCAGTGCTTTCCACGCATCAGTTCACATGGTGGATTACATGAGTAACTGGGAAAACAGAACTCCCACTGATGTGCTAAGTCATTTGGATGAGAAATGTTTGCTCGGAAGAAAAAGTAGGAGCCGGGTTCAATTCTGGACGCATCCCTTATTTCACACAGCTAATAAAGATCTGGTGTTACAGGTATCCAAAGTTACACTACTGCAACATCAGCTTATCAACTACTTTATAATATAGAGCAAAAAGACAAAACCCTATAAATATTTATGAAATAGCAGTATAATAATACTGTTTTCTCATTTTCACTATATCCACAGCTTAATGACACTGAATTTTCTCGTGTGCCTTACCACTCTGTATCCTCAGCCAGTGCAAGACACAAGCCGCTTCTACCTCTTCCAAATTCAACTGCACCTTTCCTCTACAGAAAACTGAGCCGCTTTCCATCCCTCCCCTGAAGCTGCTCCCCTCACCTTGTTTTCAGCAATCTGTCCTTGCTTTTTTCCCCTTCCCTGGCTCTCCATCTCCCAACCCACCCTTGCCCCAGCTGCTTTGATCTTGCACGCTGTCTGAGCCCTGTTTCAAGCGGCCAGGGCAGGTTAGCTGGCCTCCCTCCCACTTTGGTGGCTAACGGCCACTGCAAAAAAGAGTTACTTGGGTGGGTTTTTTTTCCTTCAAACAGATACAAGTATTCAATCAGATAGTGGCATTTAATGCTCACAAATCAATTAAATTGCCTAGCAATTAACTCAGTACAAACTCGTCACGAGTGCATACCGAGTAATACTCGTCAAGTCTTAATGATAAGGGTTTGGTGATGGATCAAATCACAGTGATGATCATCCCCTCTGCCATTCAAAAAAGGTTTCTACTGGATACACTGGTAAAGGGAATGAGGAAGGAGGAGTTTGTTCAGTTGCTCCAACTGCAACAAGTTCTAAATTAAAACAAAAGAGGATGCAACCAGATAGCAATTGTTTAGATATATGCTCTAAGCCACCTCACTGTATAATTCAGAGAAAACAGCAGCAGTACATAGAAAAGAGCACAACAGAATGCCAAAGGGTGATGATATGCTCAGTTACAGCCCCAGTAATTTTAAACTTTCAATAAGCTCAGTAAATTACCTCTGTGAAATTCGCTGGACGAGACAAACGGATTTAATCTCAGCCTAGTGGAGCTTCGGAATTGAGGCATGTACTGTTACACAGCTCGTTAAAGGACAGAACAAATGTGGGGAGCAACTGCATCTTACCCCTAAGTGTTCATACAAGTTGCAAACCCCTGCATGAACTCAGAACAGGAACATTTTTTCTTCCGTGACTTAAAAAAAAATGATCCAGTTCTGTTAAATAACACATCACTTAGAACTTTGCAGCAAGCTAAGAGAGGAAGAGAAAGTGAAGGGGGGCACAGTTACAGTGACTTGCTAATAAAACTTGAGCTAAGGATGGGTTATGTGAATATCACTGCAGGGAAAACAATTGGGGACTGTTTCATACTTGAGCAGAAAAGAATACCAAGCTATTCTTGTGGAATTTGGGAATTACTGCCAGGAGCCTTTGCTGATATATGAAATGACCCATTCACAGGCACTCCACCTTTGCACCCAGCTGTGATTTCACGTTTGTAAAGAACTCCTGGTAGTTTTTATCAACGAGAAAACAACTGTGAGGCTGTGACTCGGAGACAACGCAGGCAGTTATCCTTCGAGCGTGTGCACATTCTTTTAATTCAGCGCTCTTGTAACAGACCATTCTGATCCAAGTGGGGAAAAAGAAGAATGGGACTGAGTTTGATGCTCTGTGAATCTGATGTGGTGCCTTAAAATACCCAACGCTCAGCCAAAGCTACTGCACGCCAAAGAAACGTGGAACGCGCGTGCAGAATGCCAGAGCCGGCAAACGGCACTCGGATTCATTGGCACAGAAGCTCTGGTCTTGGAAACTACTGCTGGTCAAAGCATGCATTCAGCAATAGATAGAGAAAGTACAGCTTGACTCTAGGAGGAGAACAGCAGCAACCAACTGCTTGCCAGCTTCTGTTGACTCGCTGTGGACCCTGGAGAATGGCAGAGGCCTCAGGGCCCCCTGAGAGAGTGAGCCAGACACAGCTCTGTAAGCCTCAGCGAGCAGAAGGAGCAGCTCACCTTTGGAAAGCCACACACCTTAAAATACACTTCTGAGGATACCACACTTAGAAAGCTTGTGGACTGTGGGAATTGCAACATTTTCCCGAGAAAGGCAAGGTGAGTGTACTTTAGAAGACGGGCACTGTTGTGTTGTAGCTCTCCAGAAACTTCCAATAAGTAAATCGTGACTATAAAATTTGGAGAGAGACAAATGTACTCAGCTCTAATGTAGAGAAAAGGCAGAACTCAAGCATGTACTTCTACGTGTTTCTAATGTAGAATTATACATTAACGATGCACTGTCTACAAGTACATGATATTTACCGGCATTTATTATTAATTAATAATTAATAGCAATTAATATTGCTCTTTATTTATGGACCCAAAAGACAGACTCAGGACTGAGTGGGACCCACAGCCACATAGTAGGTACCTACTTAAGAACTGCAATTCAGTGTACAGTGGATGGGAAATTAAGCGTTTCAGAGAGAGCATCAGAATATCTTCGTAGTCACAGAATCATTAAGCTTGGAGACGACCTTCAAGATCATCAAGTCCAACCTCCTACTAAATATTATCAGGAACAGTAAGCCATGTCCTGAAGTGCCACATCTACATGTTTTTTAAACACCTCCAGGGATGCTGAATCAACCCCCTCCCTGCGCAGCCTGGTCCAATGCCTCATCACTCTCTCAGTAAAATATATCCAACCTAAACGTCCCCTGGTGCAACTCAAGCCCATTTTCCCTTGTTCTATCACTAGTCACCTGGGAGAAGAGACCAACAACCCACCTCACTACAACCTCCCTTCAGGTAGCTGTAGAGAGCAGCAAGGTGTCCTCTCAGCCTCCTCTTCTCCAAACTGAACAACCCCAGCTCCCTCAGCTGCTCCTTGTAAGACATTTTCTCCAGACCTCTCACCAGCTTCATTGCCTTTCTCTGGACCTGCTCCAGCACCAAAATGTCTTTTTTTACAATGTGGTGCCCAAACTGGACACAGTACTCAAGCCACGGCCTCACCAGTGCTGAGTACAGGGCACAATCACTGCACACACTGTTGCTGATCCAGGCCAGGATGCCACTGGCCTTCCTGGCCACCTGGGCACACTGCTGGCTCATGTTCAGTTGGCTGCCCACTACCACCCCCAGGTCCTTTTCTGCCAGGCAGCTTTCCAGCCACTGCTCCCCAAGCCTGTAGAGCTGCCTGGGGTTGTGCCTGAAGAGCAGGACCCAGCCCTTGGGCTTGTTAAACCTCAGCCCATCGATCCAGCCTGTCCAGATCTCTCTGCAGAGCCTTCCTACCCTCAAGCAGATCGACACTCCCACTCAATTTGGTGTCAGCACATACAGCAGCCTAGTGTGAGCCAGCTGAAATAGCTAACTGTGATTTCTTGACATGCCACCACCTCACTTGGGTTCCACATCCTACATTACCCACACTATCTCTTTTTTCAGTATATTATGAACTCTGCTCCAAAGGAAGAGGCAGAACTCTTCTTTTTAAAAATAAACATATTGCTGTGCTAATAGCATGGAAATTGGAAGGAGGATTTCTGGCCTAGTTTCAGAGCTCTCATTATCCATCTGAGTTTCAAAACACTCAAGACAATCAAGCTCACGTTGAGCTTGAAGTACAAGCAGAAAAGGCAGCAGAACTCGTGGGCCTGGGAGAGAGAATGCAGGAGGAAAGCACAGGTCTTGTAACAGTGCAGGGCTCTCACTGTAGCATCACTGCCCAATGAACTGTTCCGTGTTCTGCATCAAAACATCCACAGAAATAAAGGCACTGGGATATTGCTGCAAACTTTATGAACTCCATCAAAGCTCTAGCACCAGTAAACTGTCCACAGACAATAAAATGACAGTGGAGGAACTGCCAAACTAATCTCTCCTGTAGTCCTGCAGCATTTACGATCCTTGTTAGCACTCTATACAATACGAGTTTTGCAAACAGCACGATTATATTTATTTTTCTTCATTAATTCTTCAAATACCAGATGCCATTTAAACAACCTTTAATCACCACAGTTTCCACCGTGGTCTAAGTGTGTGCCTGCACTTCTTGCTGAGATAACACACTACTGCTGCTCCGGCAGCTGGAGCGGTTAGAAAGATCTACCCAAACTCTTCAGATGATACTCAAAACTTTACATGGAATGCAAAGATGTCTACACAGGTAAAGCCTTTGACACAGGGCTTTAGATCCCATGTCTCGTGAGGAAATTTGAGCAGGCACTCACCACACATCTTTATGCTTTGACTGAAAGCTGCGGCATGTGCCTGCTCCTCTGTAAGGGTTTTCATTTGGTGTTACATGAAACCAGCACAGCCTTCAGAAGCAGCAGTGTCACTGAAGAAGGTACCTGCCTAACCTACCCCTGACTCACTTTAGCTTTTAGCAGCTCTGAACACAAGAGAAGCATTTAGGATCTGAATTAGAAAGAAGGCCAAGGAAAACACTGCCAGCACTGAGCTGCTTCCATGGTGTTTGGAAGCAGCAGAGAGAGCTGATGGCAGAAGTGGTGGATCACTGGGAGAATAAGTGGCTGCTGTGCTTTGCAGTTCAGTGTGGGCATGAGCAACATGGCACGGAATCACAGAGACACTGAACGGGACCTTTAAAAACCATCCAGTCCAACAGGGACATTTTTAACTAGACCAAGTTGCTCAGAGCCCCATCCAACCTGGCCTTCAACACTTCCAGGGATGGGGCATCCACAACTTCTCTGGGCAACCTGTTCCAGTGTCTCACCACCCTCATATAAAACTTCCTCCTTGTGGCCAAACTCTACCCTCTTTAAGTTTAAAAATTGTTCCTCCTTGTCCTGTCACTATAGGCCCTGGAAAGAAGTCTTTCTCCATCATTCTTATAGGCCCCCTTTATATATTGAGAGGCCACAATAAGGACAGCCTGGAGCTTTCTCTTTTCCAGGCTGCACAACCCAGGCTCTCTCAGCCTGCCTTCATAGGAAAGGTAATCCAGCCCTCTGACAATTTCTGTGGCCCTTCCCTGGACCTGCTCCAACAGGACCATGTCCTTCTTGTACTGCGCACCCCAGGCCTGGATGTAGCAATAGCAAACAGAGAGCAAAGATGATAAAAGTACAGAAATAGATGATACTGTACAAAAATTCCAAATTTGCACCAAGGAAATAGGCACCAAAATGAGTTTAAAATATCATGCTCCAAAAATTTTAACTTTTCACTGGAATAGGAATGTACTCATAAAAGCCAGTGTAACTTTCATAGCCAACACCAGTGAAGAGATAACCCAGAATATCATGGGACTGCAAATCCAACCTCATGCTTGGAAATGTTCAGACTGATCAGCAAAAGAGCTGGAGCAAACAGAAGTACTAGCCGAGCCAACACAAATGTCTAAACGGCCACATTTCAGTTCAGGAACAAATGGACTGCCAGCTCGACCCGTAGGCTGTCTGCTCTGGTGTCCCCTCGCTAGTAACGGGCAGCATGAGCTCTTTCTGAGAAAGACATGACTTCTTTGGACTTCCTGAGTTAACTGTGACAAGCAACGGGAGAAACACCAGTTCTGAGAACTCCCCGAACAAGAGGGGAGTAACGCAGATCCCTGGTGTTGTGCACAGCAGGGAACACTCCACCTTGCAAAATAAGAAATGGGATTTCTTAAGCCTGGAGGCACCACTGGAAGAAGGCAGCACAACCTCATGCATCCTCTTTAGCTTTTCAGAGCCACGTCGTACTTGGCGAATAGATCGCAGTGACTGGAGTGTGTCCAAAGAAGGGCAACAAAGCTGGTGAAGGATCTCGAGAACAAGTCTTACAAGGAGAGGCTGAGGGAACTGGGCCTGTTGATCCTGGAGAAAAGGAGGATGAAGGGAGACCTCTTGCCCTCTACAACTCCCTAAAAGGAGGCTGCAGTGAGGTGGGGGTTGGTCTGTTCTCCCAAATAACATGTGATAGTATGAGATGAAATGGCCTCACATTGTGCCAGGGAAGGTTTAAGGTGGATCTTAGGAAAAATCTCTTCCCTGAAAGGGTTGTCAAGCCCTGGAAGAGGCTGCCTTAGGGAAGCAGTGGAGTCACAGTCCCTGGAGGGATTTAAAAGACTTGCAGATGTGGAACTTAGGAACGTGGTTTAGTGGTGGCCTGGCAGTGTTGGGTTAACAGTTGGACTTTATGCTCTTAAAGGCCTCTTCCAAACAAAACAATTCTATGATTCTATCTTTTCTAATCAAGACAGAAGTCTTGTACAGTTAGTATTCAGAACTTTTCTTTCTTAACTTTTGTTCCTGGCCTTGCTTCATGCGGCCCAGAGGACGTTACGGGAGCAGCTGAACAGCCCAAGCTGGCTGCCTCCTGGGGCTGGATGTGGTGAAAAAGAACAGACCTTGGTGCTGCAGCTGCTGAGTGCTCCCCTCTGCTCCATGCCATGGTAGAGCGAGAGGGATGCAGATGCTGCCCTGCACTGGGAAGACAGCAGGGCATAGAAACAGCCCCTCTGAACTGATCTGCGGGGGAACCAAAGCTTGCAGCATGACTCAGAAGGGAGGTCTACCAGTGACTCAGCATTTATTCTGCAGGCAGTTGGGCATTAAGACCTGATTCTTCTGTTGCAGGAAACTTGCAGGTGTCCCAGGAACTGGTATAAAGCTTGTTACTATGCTCTGTATGCTCCCAGACATCTGCCACCTGCTCCCTTTGATACAGTTTGGTTGGTGGAACAATTTTTGCATCACTACTAAACTATACTATGGCACGTGATAGTTGAGCTCTCAAAGGAACTTCCTTGTTATTTCTTTTTAATTGAATACTAAGAAATATTAAACCATATATGAAACTGTTAAACTAGTGAGAGACCTGGAAATATCAGTTATTAGTAAAAATCAGCAATTTATAGTTTTCTCCATCCACATAAGAACTGAAAAAATGTCAAGAAAAACCAGGGAGAATTATGTACATATTATGTGCTTCATCTACTGCTACCATACCCCTTCCTGTTGATTTTGATAAGAAATTAAATATTAAGGAGCACAATCATCAAGAAGGACTGTACTTCTGAGGCTGAAACTCCTGCATTCATGGAAGCAGGACAACGCTGCAGAAAGCAAACACTGGGACATCTCACTCCCCCCTGTCTGCCTCTTCTGTGCAGCAGCTGCTACTGCTCCATCAAGTTAATCAAGTTAGCTTCGGGTTTTGGCTGAGCTGCCAAACCTCTTCTGGTTTGGTTATCCAGTTAAAAGTCAGGTCAGAATACAAGTTCAGGTACGGCGGTGAAGGATCTGGTTGCAAACACCTTTCCAGGAAAAACCCTGCATCCCTACCTGTGGGAGTTTGTCAGTGAACACAACAGCAGGGAACTCTAGGCTTATGCAAATCTTGATCGGCGCTCTCCAAAGAAATACAAGTGCTTGAAACAGAAGTATCCTAACATCTCCAATTATTAAAAGTTATCACTTACCTTGCCCCTTTTATGAACTTACTAATATAATTCTAGGGGAGTGGAACCCACTTCCACTTGTCTGGTGAAAGATGATTGAATTCCTGATTTTGCACCAGCAATGCTGGAAGCAAAAGGACCAAATAAAGCGCACGGCCAATAAGCCATATTTAATTTACAACTATCTGTATCTTGCTCTTCTCTATCTACTGAAACAGCAGCCTTACCTTCTCCATGTCCTCTGGATGACTGTAGCAGCATAGTTCTTCTTCCGAAACAGCTCTTTTCTTTTTCTTTCTTTTTCTATTATCTGCATTCGAATCTCTAAAGGGATCAGTTCAATATTTGTACTTTGCCATGTGACAGAACATAATTGATCATCTGCATTCCTGGATCCAATTACGCCTGTTTTTTCCAAGTTCAAACTGTCACCAGGAGCAGAACACGCTGCTGGGCTTCTTGGCACAGTTCCGGGAGGTTCTGCCTCAGCACACAATAAAGGGGAGGCCTTTTTTGCTAATTCGTTACTTCCCCCTTTGTGAGTTTGTTCTACAACACATATGCTGTCATTCTTGGTGTTTACAAATACTGTTTTGGCACTTCCTGGTCTGCTCGAGCCCGCTGGTGAACACCGCTCGTCGTCTACCTCTTTATTTCTGGGTTTCTGCTGGTGCCTTTTGCCTTTGGAAGAAGCTTCACACTGCTTTGAGTTTCTCACAGTTCCACCAGTACAATTGATGTTGCAGAAGAACAGAGGTGTTCCTTCACAATTGTCCCTGTTGCCAGATGAAGACTGACTTTGATCTTTTAATTTATCCCCAGCACTAGCAGTCCTACAAGCAGGAGTAGCATGCCTTCTGCTCCTCCGAGCACAAGTACCTGTTGCCTCGACAGCGTGCTCCTTGGGCTTTTCTCCACCCACTTCTGTAGCAGATGCAACCTGATGTTTCACTTCAACTTTTGTTCCCTCTTTTGCTTTGCCACAAGGGAAATGGACACAACTTGATTTGCTTTTGATGTGTTTCCTCAATGAATCTTTAGACAGAAATGGAAACAAGCATTTAGTCTCTGATCCAGCAAAACACAGTTTCTGTCTCTAATTTTTTTACTCAGTTACCTTTGAGGCACACTAGGATGTACTTAAATGAAAAAAAAAATATAAGCAGGAAGAATCAGAAGAGGACATGATTGCATGTAACAGTACAGTCCCAAACTTCTCCATTTGCTTACCATTCTACAAGTATTTTTCTTTCTCACCTTACATTTGAGTTATATGCCTAAAAAAAGTCACAGGGAGGAACTATTTCTTCACTCACCTGAAAATACGGGTCTTCTTCAAAGAAACGAGCTGACCACATGGTGCAGGAATGCAGGCTCGTGAACACACCTGCTTGTTCCAGTGAAGACACCATAACCAGCCTTCCCTGTTTCAAGCTTATTTGTTAAGTTTCTGCTCTAACCACCCTGCATTCTGGCAGATGATGACAGACAAGAGTAACCCTCTGACCCAGTAAACCCAGAGAGCTTGGCTTCTCAATACTTTCCTTAGTATCCCAAATGAAGCTATGAAGTCCTTCCCATTTTCCCCTTGTTGCAAGATTTCTTTTCCAAGCGCAGGGTGGGAAAAAAATCCTGTGTAATAAATGCTTCTAAATGCTCTTGTGAGGATGACTCAGAAGCCAGAC
Source organism: Todiramphus chloris collaris (assembly GCA_025345505.1). Lineage (NCBI taxonomy): Eukaryota > Metazoa > Chordata > Aves > Coraciiformes > Alcedinidae > Todiramphus > Todiramphus chloris. The sequence goes on along the minus strand of JANVCC010000276.1, from coordinate 3,654,011 downwards.
TGAAGTACAAAACTGAAAATCACCCTCTACCATCCACCTTCTGTTTTGTTAGGAAACTAACAGGGGAATGAGAAAATAGACCAGACGCAGTGAAACCTAACAGGGCATCAAAGGGTAGTCATGGGGGGGGGGGGAAAGATATCTTGGGTATACTGGAATCAGAGAAAAATCTGGATTATCACAAGCCTGGTAAAACCATGCTACATTTTTCATCACTGTAAGACTTTTACAGGATACTGCCTTGTCAGGATAACAGAATATGGCAGATTAACAGATAATACAGAGAAAACTCAGGTTTATCATCAATGATGTCTCCAACAGAGATGATTTATCATGATGAGGTCAGTATGGGCTGAGAGGTTACTCTAACTTATACATGCCTGTTATATGGGTAATTATCTCTCAGTGTTCTGGGAGGGGGGAGAATGTCTATTATGGTGAACTATTTTAATCTACTATTAATTAATTATATTTCTATCTATGTCAATCTATTATTTTAATTTAAGGAAAGTCTCTCTCTCAACCCCCACCCTGAACGTACGAGATTTCCAGCACTGTCACAACACTATCTTGATCTCCCAGCAGGTTCATTTTTACAGTTGTGAGGAAAAAGAGCACAGCCTTTTAAACTGGTCTTGTCGTTCTGAACTCACCACAACCTGCTACCTGGTTTGTATGTACAGCATGTACAATGCCATTTACTGTAGCACATTTAAGTTACTAAAGTGGAATGTGCAAAACTTCCACTCTGAACAACTGGATAACTGGGGAAAGAGAAAAAAACATCATCTAAGTATTCTAGATCATCTTTTGAGGTTGAAACAAACTTTCTTAGGAAGGAAGACCAAGGAATAACAAGTACATAGCATAGAAAAGAAATTATTGTTGCTACTATAATACAGGCAAATGAGTTAACATACACAGGGAAGAGGATTTCTAAGCGGAGAAGAGATCAGAACAGACCCACCAACTAAATCACTGTTTTCATATATTGTCAGCAGATGCAAAAAATCTATTTGCAATTGCTGAAAATCTTTCAGAGTGCCAGCCTACAGGATCTAAATTTATATTTAATTACAATTAAACACCCAAAGGAGTCCATTAAAGTTTTGGTCACAAGAGGATTGATTAAAACACCTAGTGAGAACTGATTAAAACACCCAGTGAGAACTGATTAAAGGACTTTGTGATTTGATCCTTACTGTGCCAAATTTCCTGGCATCATTCCAATAACAAAAAAAGAATGCTTATGTAAAAATGGCATAAGCATTTTATTTTAAACACAGGCTTTTGGGATTGGCAAGGAAGAAGCTTTCTTTATGATCTCTAAGGGTAAATTGGTCGCGCTGTAGAAAACGATGATGTTATCATGCATTTTCAGAAGAACCTTGAGTAAAGAGTTGTGTTCTCTTCATGCTCACTACTCATGGTGAAGAAAGATAATAACAATAGTGATGCATTTATTATTAGTGATTAATATTTAAAATGATAAATTTATCTTGTGCAGAATTACCTTCTGCTTTTCAAGATACATTGAAAAGCAAAAAATTCTCCAGGCAATAGCCCATATAATTTTTTCCATCAACATGGAAAAATTATTGTGGCACAGCTACTTCAGGAAATCTCCAAGGGAAGCCTTCAATCAAAAGTCCAAGCTACATGCTGCTACCATTTGCTGTTGGTTTGAATTCCCTAGGTTACTGTGAGGAGTAGTAGAAACAACATTAACGTGTTTTTTTGAACGTATGTATCAGTATTAGAATCCTCTGCAGAAAACTGGCAACTTCAGACTTGATCTCTGTAGCCAGTTTGATCCTGCAGTCCAAATTTCCCATGGACTACCTACTACCTGCTTCCTTAGGTCATTCTCTCAGTGCAAAACCATTTTATTTGTTCCAAGAAACAGTGGGAGTCTGAGTGATACAAGGCAGTTTCCATTGGCAGAACCAATGGAAGATTTTGACAAAGAATGGACAGAGCAGTCAGTAAAAGAAAAGGCTGGTCATTTCTCCTTTAAATATTTCTTTGTCCTTCTCTCTTCACTGTTCTAAACCTTTCCACATCTTTCTTTCTCTTTTCTGTCCCTTGTCTCCATCTCTGGAGACATTCAAAACCCACCTGGACACGTTCCTGTGCAACCTCCTCTAGATGAACCTGCCTTGGCAGGGGGGTTGGACTAGATGATCTCCAGCGGTCCCTTCCAACCCCTACCATTCTGTGGCTCTGTGATTCCCTTTTTCTCATGCTTATCAGTTTCTCCTCACTATGTTCATTACGAGTATCCATTCTTCATTTGGCAACCACTCTTTCTGGTTACTCTTATGGGTTTACTTTGCCATCTGAATATTTGAAGTAGTATAAAGTTAATACACATACAAACAAAGCTTGCTAGAAATTTTAACACCTCTGTTTATCGTTACTTAGTTATCATAGCATATGTTAGGCTAAGATATCTGCTTTTATTATGACAATACAGTCAAGTATTCTGTTTACCACCACATTTCCATGTATAAGCTAAAGAAGGCTGAGGGAGCTGGGTCTTCTTAGTTTGGAGAAGACTGAGGGTGAATCTTATCAATGCTTATAATTACTTAAAGGGTAGGTGTCAGGAGGATGGGACCAGTCTATTTTCAGTGGTGCCCAGTGACAGGACAAGAGGTAACGGACACAAACTTGAACATAGGAAGTTCCATCTAAATATGAGGAGGAACTTCTTTACTTTGATGGTGATGGAGCACTGGAACAAGCTGCCCAGAGAGGTGGTGGAGCCACTGTCTCTGAAGACTGTCAAAATTCTCCTGGACGCATTCCTGTGCAACCTTTTCTAGGTGAACCTCCCTTGGCAGGGGGATTGGTCTAGATGATCTGCAGAGATCCCTTCTAGCCCCTATCATTCTATGATTCTGTGAAATCTAGGCAAAATGATTCAGATCTTTGACTTTCTTTGGATTATTATAATTATTCTAAGTAGCAGAATTTCCAGAGGAATTAGCAATAATTTTACACCTGAATCTACATTCTTGCAACTTACCTTAAAAAAACTACTTATCCAATTTTTGCTTCTAATGATAACAAAGAGGCTTTAACAGGACTAGTTTTGACAGATTTGAGCCATGGTCTCCTAAAACTGGCTGCAGACAAAACTGATTGAAATGTTATTAAAATGTTTATCTGGCAAAACTATAGAGGAGCGGTCAAGAAATGATGATAAACTGATGATGCGTTCACAGATAGAAGAAAAGAGTGGAGCAGGGCAAAAAAAGTAGCAGAAAGACCTTCAACACAGTGTTTCATAGTGCAATTTGCACTTCTCAAAAAAAATGTCCTTATGTTCTCAATAAAAGGACTTTGAAGACAGATCATAGGAGAACCCTTTCATGGGGAATGAAGCTGTCTGAGCTGCTCCCTCTATATGCTAGAGCTGTCACTTAGAACAATTTTACCCTCATTTTAACATTGTTTAAAAAGAGGAGTTACAATTTCTCCATTAACATTCTTCAGGAATCCCACAGATATGCCAAATATCTTTACATGCCCGATATGGAATATAAATAATATAAAATATCTTTATATGCCAATATCTTTATATGCCAGATATGCCAAATATTCTCATTTTTCTCTGAATGGCGCAAGGAAGGAATAGAACAACTAAACCCAACCAGTATTTAAAGAATCAGCATATGTTTCTGTCCTATATGTATTGCTTAAATAATGCAACAACCAGAAATAATAGAAAGAGGAAAACAGGTCCTATATATAACATACCACCAGACATGGATAAAACGGATAATCAAGGAAAATGGAAGATTACAAACCTTGTCTGATTTTATGACCTTCGTTCTGAGGCTCTGCTGACTCCTTTGGTGTCCCTTTGTTGTGACACGCTTTAGGTGAACCTCTACTGTTTCTCCCTGGTTGAATTTGTGAAGCATTGAGGGACAGAGGTCTCTTAGTCTGTGTATCTATTGGTTTATTAGGTAACTGTGAGCTGCTGATAGTCTTCTCTAGATTTGCAGGATTCTGTTGTGCTCGAGACCTACTCTGTTCCACGTTCTGTGTCCCCTTCTGTAGCTTGGCTTCTTTTCTCTTACTTTCCTCTTCACGTTTCCTGCAATTATAGTCAATACCATGAGAATTCCAAAGACAAAAATCTTGGGAGCATATGTCTAAGACACTGCTTTCTTTTTACTGTTTCTACCTGATACTGCTCCAATGGAACCTTGACTACAAGAACTTTTTCATGAGAAAGGGACACATATTGTAGTGTCTTAGCTTGATCCAAAATAGCAACTGACTTGCAGCTACAGCCTAATGAAGTCCTTATCAGCCAGCTGCCAATTCAGTTTTTAAATCAGTTTCAACTGATTTTAGAACACTCCTTTATTGAAAACAATGAAATGTAGGGTTTTTATAAATATACACAAAAATAAGAGCATGATTTTGAAGATGTGTCAGGAGGGAATAAATATTACACTAATTATGTGTTTAATTATTAATGAATCATGTTATAACCTAAGTAGCAATGCAATGCATTTGAAAATCACAAAACCTGAATAAAAGACATCATCTCCTTGAAAATTATTTTTCATACTTACCCGTGTCATAATTAATATAGAAAATTATAAACCAACTTCAAACTAGCTACTGGTACTAACTTGCTTGTCATTGGTAGCTAATTTATTTTACATAGATTATACATTATACAAATGATAAATATTGAAAACACGAGATGTGAAATAACAACATAGGTGCACATAGTATGCCATTACAATTATGGCATTTGGTTTCCAAAAATTAAAGAAGTCACACACCCCTTTAATAGCTCAGATGTGAAAGAGAATTTTGCACAAGGTTATGAAGGGTGCATCTGCTGAATCAAGTTTTGCAGCCTATTCTGAAATACAGTGGGATATCATTGCACTTCAGTTTTTAAATTCTTTTCCCTATGAAGCAGAACAAACCCAACAGCACGTAGCAAAGATCACATACCTACCTACCACTGAATTTGTTTTTATAAATTAAGCACTAGTTGTAAGATGAAGTGACACTTTTCCTGTTGGAACGGACGGGTGGTAAATGTCGTATCATGTATCTGCCTGGTATTTTAACTTGCTTTCAGTGCCACAACATAGTTCACAAACTGTTGACACGTTAGCTCCCAGCACGGCGTATGACAGGTTAGTTATGCAGCATGCCATCCTCAGTTCCTGAGAGTCCTATCAATGCCAGTGTGTGTCACTGCAGTGCGAGCTGCCAGCGAGAAGCCTTAACTTTATCTGTCAGTACTAGCTTATCAACTGCACTCTGCAGAAGAAGCTGATTGAACTTTGCACCTGAAAAGCTGCTAATTGATCTAAAAAATACACTCCTGGCAGCCTGAGGGTCACTATTCCCTCTGGCATGGAAAAAAGCGGCTAGCTTTAAATTGTATCGGCATTCCACAACCGGACTATGTAGGGATGTCTGCCTCGTGTACAGTATGGATCTCACTGCCATTATTCTGCCACTTAGGCAGATAAATCAGATCTCACTATTCACAAAATAGTTATTTTCTTTTTTTCACAAGAATCAAGCAGCCTATTACCAGTATCCTCCATTCAGGGTATTCAAAAAGAAAGTGTGAGATGGGTTTTGTGATAATCCTGAGTGGCCTGCACTCTTTGGATGAGCTGATTAACTCAAAACGTTAACTTCAGCAGTGCAGCAATTGTAAAGTTATTGAAATGAGAAAGGACAAGAAACTAAGAAGTAATAAAAGAGGATTTTAAAAAAAAAAACATATTGCTTTTGTGCTAATTTTTCATATTAAACTGAAGAAATAATAAATGGAAGGTATTTCAAAGCTCAGTATTCACAGACTATCATCCATCATTGTCACATTAGAGCTTAGTGGATTAACAGACTTCTGAATACTTATGAACCTCCCCTTGCATTTTGTTTTATTCAGTTAAAAATTCAGTTTATATTACAGTGAAGGACATCTTCAAAATTGAAATTTCCAAGTTTTACTCTTGCCTAGGTTGAGAGACCAGGTTTCAGGAACAAGTAAAGGAAGTAGACAAGTTCCTGACTTAAGGGCTCTCGGTCATTCTCAGGAGTCCTGGTTTTACCAGCTCAACAGGATCCAAATTTGGGCTCTAAAGTTAGACAACTACAGCTCGACAGAAGTAACAGAGCTGTCAGGCCAATGTTTTCCACTATAATTGCAATAGAAATTTGTCCTGAAAGGTCATAAATTTGTGTTTCATTACAGAAGTGAGAGAATGGAAACAGAGCCTTGTGAAATGAGTACATATTTGTGAAGATACAGAGATTGAATTTTTGAATCTGCTAAAATGAATCCAACCTTTTTCTCTTCTGTTAAGAACACTCTGCTTTTTGCATCTACTCTGTAGATGGCATTTTAAATTGAGAACATGTCCATGTGCCTGAAGAGCATTTTTAAAGTTATCCTTGTAAACAAAAGTTGCTGAAAAGATCACAGTAACTGAAAATAGATCTCCAGGTATGATCCTACTATTGCTGAAGCTTCATCTGGACCAAGAGGAGTTGTATTTCATGTTGTATAAATAAGCCACCTCCTGCTAGTCAATCTAGCATGACGCTTAACTTTAAAAGCACGACACTGTTGATTCACCACGTTCAGCTTCTGATTTACTACAAGCTTTTAACATAGTCCTTAATAAAAATGCTAAGACAACAGTTAATTTCTGTCCAGTATTCCTATGGTGATTAATCTTCCCAAATGTGTAGAGCAGTCCTTTTTTCCTTACTTAACTATTTTTAATTCAATCATTTCTCACAGGTATTTTAACACCATTCTGATTTCTAATTTGGTCATCAATGTGCTTACAGTCTGCTGCATCTTGGTGGTACTTGCAAATTTTAAATTTTACTTATTAAATGAAACTACTACACAGTATCAGATTCAGGATGGATTTATGTGAAATTCTCATCAATATACACTTCCAGCTTGGAGTTGAACCTTTAAGAACTACTCTTAGCTAGCCTTGATAGCTAATGAGAAGGGCACATGAGGAAGTATGAAAGCTTCAGGCAAGTGTAAATAACAGATACTGTTTCTCCATGGCCACAAAACTTGTTATTCTGTCACAAAAGAAAACTGAGTTGGTTTGATAAAATTTGTTCTTAGCAATTTCAGACCAGCCATTACTTCTCATTTTGTTGTATTCCAGATACACAGAAGTTTGATTACACATTGCAGAATAAGGAAAGTATAGAGTTACTGTAATAAATCCAGTGAAAAGCCATGGAGGGGCTTAAGGGATTGGAACATCTTTCATATATAAGAAGAGAGGGCTGGGACTATTCAGCCAGGACAAGTGAAGGCTCAGGGGGCAATCTCATCAATGTCTATAAATACCTGATGGGAGGGAAGGAAGAAGATGGAGCCAGGCTGTTCTCAGTAGCACCCACTTACAGGACAGCAGGCAATGTGCATAAATTAGAACCCATTAAATTCTACCTGGACACAAGAAAACACTTTTTTTTGTTTTTTTTACTGTGAAGGTGGTCAAACACTGGAACAGGTTGCCCAGAAAGGTTGTGGGGTCTCCATTTGCATAAATATTCAAAACGTGGCTGGACATGGTCTTGGGCAAGCTGCTCTAGCTGACCCTGTTTGAGCTCACATTGTTACCTGTGACATCCCTTGAAAGCCTCAACTCCATGTGAGTTTTGGCTTTTCTGACACAATGCCCAAGCAAGGTTTCTACATTCTTCCTTTGCAGCCCATCCCTGCAGCCACCTCCTACATCCTGCCTTTTTGCATTTGAGCTCTGTCATGGTTTCCCTGCTTACTCAAATTGGTGTCCTGATAAGTCTCTTTGCTCAGTGACATAATAGTGTGGATGTTGTTTTGGTCTGCATTAATCTTTGTTTGGTAAATTACCATTTCTTTGATATAGGTTTGTTCAAAATGGGAGAATATATTTCTATAGAAATATTTCACAGACATTGAATACAGTGAATGTAACTTTACCAGAAAATAATACAGGTATGAAATCTTGGTTGACTTTCTGTTAAGGAAAAAAAAACCCAAACCCAAAAAACAACAACAACAAAACACAAAAAAAACCACCCCAACACACTACTTGAAACAGATAAAGGAATCACTTAAATTAGTGAGACTCAAGCATATGACAAAGCAAGTTTTAAATACACACACTGAAACAGTTGGGGGGGGCTGTTGTTCAATCTAGGAGTTCACGTTCTGGATTCCCACTAAATTTCTACTCTTATCAGGAGAGCAGATTTTTAAACACCAGTAGGGACATTAATTTTTTTCTGTGTAGCAATACCCTGGCCAATTTTAACGGTGGAATGCACAGATGGGTATGCAGAATGATGACAACATAATGTCCCCTCCAGTTTATTACAGATCATAAAATTGCAATTAAATAAAATTTGTTGTGTGACAACTCGATTTGCTTGTACACTCCAATTGTGTTTTAATTCTGTTTTTATGGTATTTGGTACAGAGACTTTGTTTCTATTGTTTTCAAACAAATCAACAACAGCTTAGTAAGTTTCAGAAAGTACATCAGAAACTCACAAAGGAAAATCATTACAAAAAATCACCCCAAAATTTCCATGAGGCAATCCTTTTTAATTTGATCTTCTAGATGGGGTATCACAGATTCTTCTAAAAATGACTGTCATCACAAAGAATAAAATTACCTCATTTGGTAAATTCAGCTGTGACCACACAAGAAGCAGAATTCCCCAAATTAAAAAGAAATACATAAAATATGTGGGGTAATTTCAAAGGCAGCTTCTCAATGCATGGATTTGAATTCTACTGACATCATCAGAAAAGGCAAATACTAGGAGGGCTGCAATTTATAGCTTTAGAATCTAAAGATGTGGCCAAGGGATTAGTTATCTGGTATGTCTAGCTTTGGTTCTTACTGGATATTAACAATTATTAACCAGTATACTAGCAGCATTCAAACCCAAGGTTTGGGTCAGACTGGCCAGTTATGCAGAACATTCAAATCTGATAAAGCAGAGCTCAGATGACTGTTTATGATACACAGATGCAACAAAAATATCTCTAGTGCAACGATTATGTTGTGTGTTCCTTCATACTGTCTCTCTTTACAGAAATAACACTACAATAGCATGCAAAAATCTTTTTAATTCCAGCAACAGATTTCTTCAAGAGAAACCAGGTATTAATTTGTTCTTCTTCATATTATGAATGTAAAGGGTAAAGCCCAAGCCAGCAAAGTATTTTGATGATCATTTATGAACCTTCTGATTTTAGAATTTTATCACCTTGCAATCATTTCCTCCTTATAAAAAAGGGTAGGAACTCAGTCAGAATGTACCTCTTTTACAAATAGCTACTTGAATTGCATATGTTAGTTATATAGAATGTGATAGAATGATTTCACAGTAACTTTCTGATTCAAGAGTCGAAAATGTAGATGAAAAGCACTGTACTGCCAAGACAGAAATTGCAAATAAAATCCAGGAGTTCAGTTGGGTAGAAAAGCACAACCTTCCCTGTGAAAAAACTAAGAGTTGTTAAACTAGGCTTTGCCTGGTTTTTTTTCTTCATATACTTATTAATTTCTTTTAAAAACTGGTTACAAAGACTTGATACTCAGTAAGTTATTTCCATTACCTTAGAGTGATAAATGTTCTTATCATCATACAGAATACCAGGTGAAGATTCATGGATGCTAACATGGTAGTTTCTCAGCTTTTGGTATTTTACCTTGTATTTGTATATTATATAAAGCTTGTTATTTACATTGGAATTATCTGGAAGATAATTTCCATCTATAGGTGTACGGAAAAAAATACATTATATGCTTCCTACAGCCTCATGAATTTTACTAAGAGTAACAGTAAATGATTATGAGTAACAGATAAAATCAGACACTGATATATATAAACTTATGACAAATGTCTATTTGTCAGAGTAGATTTTAAGTCTCAGACTTACTTGGCAGCAGCATCTTTTCTTAGCTGTTCATGCTTCATTAAAAGATTCTTCCTCTCTTGAAAAGCCTTTCTAACTTTGTATCCTTTGTAGACAGCCTGGATTTTGAAAGCAGCAATGTCCTGTATGGCAGCTATAGACAGTGCCCCATGTTCTAACATGAACTGAATCACTTCATGGTGTTCACCAAGCAAGGCATAATCAAGTGGAGTGTATCTAAAAAAAATAAAAAACAACCACAAAACAAACCCACAATTATCACTGAACTAGAATTCTCACCATAATGTGCACTTATTTCATCCTCATTTCATAATGAGGTAACCTCTAGTATGAAGACAGATTAAACACTGTTTTCAGCAGGATCTTTTACTCATTTTTCAATGTTATTTTTGTGTCTTACTCATTCTACATACTGTGACTGCGGTTAAGGCTTTTTTTAGTGTCCTAATATAAGGCAGCATGGGGGTGTAGGTAGACTGTATGAAGTGTAGGATCAAGCCCCACCTAAAGCCCTACCCATACAATTAACTGCTTTAGGCAAACAATCCTAGAAAGGTGTTATTGAGGTTCCCATATAGAAATATAATCTAAATAAAAAAGAAGTTAAAACATTTTTTGAGTTATGTCCATATGAATTCAAATTCTAGAGATGTACTGTCAAATCTGGCTTAGCTTCTGTAACAATGTCTGAGGCGAGTATGACTGCCCAAGCAGCAGGACTACACCTGCATCAAGGGATAATTTCATGGGTTTTTTTTTAAAGAACTAGACCTAAGTTTCTTTTCAAATGGACACAGGCGCTAAAACTATTAAATGACTGGCTTTTTATGGTGTCAAAGATGCCCAAGCCCTATAAAAACTAATCCCCAAATTTCCCATTGCCAACACAGCAACAAAATTTACATACCTCCCTCACCGACACTGAAACGTTGGGCAGACATTTAGGGACTGAAAATTACCAGTCACAAACCAGAACCAAGACCACACAATACAAGACTATCAAATAGCAAGTGTCAATGTATGCAATTGTGAAAATTAGGGCTCCTCTTGACGGTAACTTGCTAGGACGCAAGGCTTGTGAGCAAAGAAAAACAGACAGAAAGCAGAATTGGACTTGCCACGCAGCAATGATTTGATGGAAGGATTAACGGTGTCTGAACTGAAGTGTCTGCAGGAATAAAGGTGATGACATAACATGAAAGTTTGTATGTCACGGTGTGCTGCTGATAGCATTTAAAGAGATACAGATTTTTGATGACCCAGGAATGGGAACTTCAGAAGGAACATCATTTCAGAAAAACACATTTTTAAGGTATACCCAGTTTTGAATATTTTAAGTGAACAGGTACAAAAGACACTAAAGTAAATGTTATGCTACTAGCTTGTATGTACCAAGACACTGTACCATATCGCAGATCCCAGTCATGATGACCTGTATTTTCAAACATGGATTCTCTAACTCCACTACAGCTACTTTTGAAAATAAAATAAATCACCCAAATCAAATCTGAGTAGGGGTTTGTACATCGGGACAGATCCCATTCAAGGCTGCTCACATACACTCCTCATAAGCAGCCACTACTCTGTTGTGCCAGTTCTAAATCTGTTATGAATTTTCTTTTCCACTGGTTATCTCTGAAGCAGATAGCTTTTAAATCAAGCTGGCTTCGCGGGAAAACACGCAAAGAAGACATCAGCCATGGGCTGTTGGACGTAACTTAGCATGAAGTTGGTCAAGCAGCTGCTACCCAGCACATCAAGTTGGATTACGCAATGAATTTGCAAAGAACAACAATCTTACCACTCTCCAGACTAGCACTTGATCACGCATCTGCAAGCAAAAGGGCAGCTTAAAATCCTAGGTGCAATCTCATCTTCTCACAAACCTCTTTAGTTTTAAGCACTATGTTTGAATTTTGAATGGCTGTCTCGTATTTAAGAAATTCACTTTAAGAAAGTGCAGAAGGGAAACCTGTTTCTATACATGTACTGAAAAAAAAATTACTATTTAGTGAAACTATTACCGATTTAAAAACTATTTAATCCAATTACGGATCAGCCATATGCATGAGGTTTTCTTTACTCTCTCTCACAACACTTGATTTGATTTTTCCACTTTCCAAACTTCCCGTCTCTTAACAATAAACTAAGGTTTTGTAGATGTTTATTAAGAGGCAACTGTGCAGTTTTTATGTATGGTATATTTTTTGCTAATGAGAATTATATTTAAAGACTGATCCATCTAGAAATACTTGCTTTGCACATAGGGCTTTGCTTAAGGGTTGACGCTTGCAATACTGCTAGTTGTATTTTGAGAAATCTAGGTTTGTACATCAGAACATCTATAAATGCCAGGAGGGAAACAAAAACAGATACTAAGTGAATAACTATAGTAAAAGCACAGCTCAGGTCTCTTCCTGACATTTGAGCATCATTAGTACATTCCTACAAAGTAAGGAATTTCCTTGCTGCAGCCTCCTTTCTGGAAAGATAGTAGCTTTGAATCTTACTTACTAAGAGTAAATTAGTTAGAACTGTTTAATTTTCTATCAAGAATTACTAGAGAGAGAATTGGCACTACTTAATTAGGAACTACTTATACTTCCATTTGTATTTCTCAACAAAATATAAGAACAGAAACAGAAGAGATCTGAATGGTTTAGAGTAGAGAACAAAAGAGAAAAGATGGGGGAAGAAAAATTAAAAACTGGTATAAGTATGGAAGTCTGAAATTAAGCACTAAAATACGGGGTTTCGAAGTTCTTAAGTTATTTAAAATGTTTAATTATTCAAATTTATATGGCATATCGATCATAATTTTATTTATAATTATGAGGAGGTCATCTACTCTAAAAAAGGCATTATGAATTTCTGCTAATAGTAATTACCTTCTCAGTCAGGTGGCTAATTTAAACCCTACAACTCAAATCACTTTAAAAAAAACCCTATTAATTATATGTAAATGAAAGACAAAGAGATGCAAATGTACTGTCTTTTTATGATTATAGGAGGATTCTTTTTTAACTAGGCCTTTAGAATACAGTTAACCACCAAGTAATTTGTAATCACTATTTTGAAACATGGCATTACATTTCTCCTGTTTTCTTTCCTCTCACTGTATTCCTGACAAATAGGAAAGAAAAATTCCAGTTTACCCCAACAGCAGCAGAAAAGCCTTTTCATCCTTGGGCTGTACATATCCAATCAACTTCATGAAAATGAAAAAGATCTTTAATATTTCAAACAAAACTAGAATGAGTAAATACTTGTAGAAATCTCTACGTTTGAGATTCAAAAGTATAAACAGTTGAAGTTGCAACCACTTACTTCAAGATTTTTCACACTAGAAAAGCTGCTTACACCAAAGCTCGAGATTACAGCACTCCTTTTAGATACAAGTTCATGATTCTCTGCCAATATCTGAACACTTAACATTTAAATCAGTAGGTAGCACTTGTGCTAAATTACGAAATTACAGACTCAGACAAGCAATACCTCTCCTCGCTGTTCTCCATGTGATTAGGGAAAGCATCAAAACCAAGCAACAACTTTATAGCATCAAGGTAGCCATTGTTACAGAGCCAGTGCAAAGCAGTTCTGCCCTGTAAACAACAGAAGGGAACACAAATTAGTATTATCCCTGAAGTCTATCATGCCACAATAAAAGTTGTAAATCATTCAGTAATTCAATGCTTTTCTGGACACAAAGGACAAACTAATTCTAAATAAACTGCTCTGATAAAATAAAAGAATATAACATTTAAAAAATGAAGTTTGTTTTGGGTTTTTTTTGTTGGTTTTTGTTTGTTTTTTTAAATAAGATTACAATAGCAGTGCTATTTCACCCAAAGCAGATGAAAATCAACATTAGGAGACTAGTTCTAAGGTTGCTTTCTTTGCAGCTATGCCACCCAGGCCTGAAGCAGCTCTCATCATCCTTTGTAGTTCAGACTTTTCTCTGTGATGAGACTGAAAGAATTACTACAGAATTAAAAATCAGATGAAGCTTGAGGAAAGCTTATCAGCCCAGGCACACAAAGAGAGACTCCGTCTGTGCTTTCAAAATGAGCTTGGTTTCAGAAGCCTGGTTTGTCTCACATGAAGCAGAAGTCTAGCTCTCAAGCTGCACTCTATACAGCCAGCTCATCTATGACCACTCTTGGAACTGAGATCACAGAACCACAATAAGAATGCCTCAAGCTCTGTTAATATCAACACAACACAGATATTGCACTTCCAGGCCACACCTTCTGTCTGTGCCTTGCTTTTCTGAACTCCAAATGGAGGAAATACCTAGAAGGCTGGGTACCACAGAAAAACATGGAGAAATTCTGAGTCCAATGCTAGCAAGCTGCCCCCTGAACCCCAAGGGCTTAAAGCATGCTGCAGTGTCTCCGCACAGTGAAATAGGTGGAGCTGATGTGTCCAGCTGTGCTCAAGCTGATGCCATACAGAGCTGGTAGCAGGCTAGAAAACCTTTCAGTATGCTCTGTACAGAATCACTTTATTTTACCTGGAATTATCCATGCCCTACATGAAAAGCTACAGAAAAGTTTAACAAATTGGGTGAAATTCTTTTGACTAATGGAGTTCTACTGACTTCTAAGAAATTATGTCATATAACAGAGAAATCTGTTACGTGTTGCACAATTATTCTGGCTCCTAAATTCACTCACTGCTTGAAAAATGACAAAAAAAAAAAGAACATATAAACTAATCAGTGTTCTTTATTTTCTTGAACTGGAGGAGTGATACATATGTGGATACTTATTTGGATAAGTATTTGAAGCAGTTCTTGTGCAATCTCACTTGCAACATCTTACTTGCTCTATCTCCATGATAAAGAAATGCATTAGACTATAAAATGAAATTCCCATGACTGCTGTTAATAAGGAACCATGGATGTTAAGAGATCAGATGATTAATAGGACTCCTCATGAGAACACACTCTGATAAGGAAAAGTCAAAAGTGACTTGGAAAAATATGAATCTTCAATTCACGCTGCACATTAAAATAGTACTTTTCATTCAAGATTTTATAAGTGAAGCGATAGGGAAAATTATGTCAGGAAGTATTTCCTGCTGTGATAAACAGCAGCAAAGACACTTCTATGTCCCAGAAAAAAAGAATAACCCAGAAAAGACAATAAACTTGAAGAAAAGGCAAACATTTTGATTTATGATTTTTCTGAAGTTAATTAAATAGCCCAGTGAAGGACAATATACCTCTTTATCCTGAATATTTGGATCTGCGTTGTTTTCCAGTAACACTACCATACAGTTAATGTAACCTCCATAGGCAGCACACTGCAGAGGTGTTCTACCTGCATAATCCTGCACATTAGGATTGATTTTATTTTCTATCAAGATTTGGCACACGTCAGCATTTCCTCCCAGGGCTGCCCAGTGAAGGGGTGAATGGCCATCTTGGTCAACCAAATCTACTCTTGCTCCTCCTGTAAAAACAAATACATTTTTGAACATAAAAAGAAAATAGATCTGAATGCAAAGAAAAGAAAAGAATAAGATTATGTTCAAATAGAACTTACTTGGTAAACTGACAATTCAGAGAAACATTTCTGAAAGCAACTTCAGCTTTGTTACTCAAATCCTAAGACCTAAATCAAAGTTAATTGGTAATTAAATTGTTTCAGTGAGGGTCAGGCACCTAATTTTTTTGCAAGCTTCTAAGTATCCTCTCAGATACTTTAGAATCTCCAGATTTGTCAAATGCTCTTGAAAAACCTAGCCTTTATTTGTTTCAGGCCTAGTCATTCTCAGGGAATCTTTTCTTTCTTAGCAACAAAATCCCTTTTGAAAATTAGACTTCAGATTAAATCACTTTTTAAATCTCTAAAAGAAGACAAGATAAAATATTCACAGTGTTAGAATGACTTCTGAAAAAAAGCTTGTTTTTTTTTTTAGTTCAAGCATGCTAAAATTCTTTCATGCAGATAATGAATTACTCTGTGTTCTTGTAAGATGTAAAAACTCTGTACAAAAAAATAAAACTCCACAGATATAAGAGCTGGAACCAACCAGTAACAATAACTGTCTGTATCATAAAAAATGTAATTAAACATAACATGGATTCTGATAAACAAGCTTCTTGCACCTACAAAAGCTAAATGACATAGGTGGTGGGAGGAAGAGCTTAACAGGTTAAAATATGCCCAGCAGATCACAGAGGAAAGCCCGCTTTTCAGTAAGAAAGTTTGGTTGGTGGAAAACTTGCAACTTGTTTGCCTGGACACTTCAATTGTCCATAAATAGGATAATATCTCAAGTAGGAGGGAGACTGCTTCCAGCTACTTGGAACATTTCTGTGAAGCTAAAAAGACAGAATTTTGCACTCAGGATATCACTGTTCTGTCACCATACTCCTTACACTTCAGTAGAAGTGTACAGCTTGTACAATTATCTAAAACTCTGTACATTGTTAAATCTTATTTCTGTCTACAAATAAAATACTGCTTATAAAAACCCACCAGACAAAAACATTAATGACTGAGGATTTTTGACAGCTACCTTCATTAAAAAAAATAAAGATTCATTTAAGAAGTAAAAATATCTTCAAAGAAGCCTAAAAATGCTTTCTCACAAAAGAGAAGAACACTTAATTTGGTCTTACTGAAGGAAAAACAAAAACAAACAAAAAAACCTGAATGAATTGTTGGAGGAGGTTGTTTGAGAGACTAGAACATACTTGAAAAGACATGAGCAGAAAAGAGCTGTGAAAAAAACTACTCCAATATTTGAAGTTTTACATTTAACACTTGTAGCCAATTTGCACACCCCTGATAACCTGTTGCATTTACTAGTGCTGTTCCAGAAAGGGTACTTAAAGACAAAACCTGCTCTAGGAAATTAATTTTCTACCCCATCTATTGTTCAGCTCTGCTGTTTATTTCCCAGTCCCGCAGACAGCAGCACCAAAACTCTGACCAGGTTTGTGAATTTGTAACAGCTGACCTTTAATGAGCGTTTGAATCACTTCTTTGTGTCCCATCTCACAGGCTCGGAAAAGCGGGGTGTGTTTCATGACATCCAAAGCATCTACCTGGGCCTTATGCTCCAACAGCAATTTCACTGTGCTGACATGGCCAGAAAGGGCAGCAGCATGTAATGCTAAAAGAATAAAGTGGTAGGAAAAAGAAGTCACAATAAGCATGAGCTTTGCATGTTCACAATTAGAACAGTTAAAACAAGTTTCAACTGTTTCTCACAAGAAACTGAAGAATCAGAACAAGTGATCACTAACCGCATTTTCTTGCCATACAAGGAATAAACAGAAAGTCTGTTAGACGTGAAACATGTTTCTAACTTGTACAAATAGGAATGTTAACCTTAACACCACCAAGACCAGCTTATACTGTGGATTTGTGGAAAGTTAGCAGCTTCTGATTAATAGGACGTAACACGATCTACTTCTGCAAGAAAGCTTTCATTATTTCTTCCATGCTTTCTTGAAAATACCTTTTTTATTTCTTTGAAATAAGCAAAGCTGCCTCAATTAAAACTAACTCCGGATAACTACGCAGATGTTCTCTTTTTTTTTTTTTTCTTCCCCAGAATCGGAGAAAATTCTACACAAAATTATGTAGCAAGGCCATCACATCTTGCGTAGTATCTGCAGCTCCCCATTTTCCTCGGGAAAGAGAAAAAGATCATGGGAAGATCAGACACTGCATTTTCTGTCAGTTCAGTTATATGAAAACTATGCCAGCTGATTCTGTATTCTTCTACTCTTCCATAGTTTTCTTTGCCCTCTCACATTAGAAAGTACGGAGACTTCACTAAGTCCAAACCAACAAATACCACAGAGCTACTTTAGATGCTTTAGACCTTAGAGGCAGAGATGGAGTGTCTCATAACTGAAGTTGCCATGACCTAGCACTATGGGCACTATCAGCTGGAGTTGAGGGAAATGTTGAAATGCCAGTCTGAGCAGTTCATGATTCTTTTTGAAGGAAAGGAGAACTACACACAGCAGTGATATTTCAAACCAACAGAGGACACATATATTGATTTCACTTACGATTTGGTTTCAAAAGGCTTTGGATTATTCCCTATAGTCAGTAACCAAATCAGATAATCTATGTTCTCATACTGCCTTACATGTAGAATATTTCATAGGTGACAACATCAGAATATTTTAGAATGAAAGTACAAAGCAGTACAATTCATAAATGTGCACTTAGTAAATTGAATTCATATTTCCCCATGAAATTTCACAAATATCCATCCTTGGTGAGAATGCAGCCCGCTCAAGCAAGGGAAATGTGGGGCTGCAAACAGTACTTACACGTCTCTACTTGTTTAATGGTAAAACAGGCAGGGTCAGGATCCAGCAGAGGCATTATACAGAAAGGCACACCATGAAGGGCAATATTAGAAGGAATTGCTTCCTGAACCATAGCCAGAATATCAAAACAGTCAGGCTTTTTGTATTTGCCTGCTACTGTTCACCACTGCTAACAGCTTCGTGTGGTTTACGTAACAGTAACCCAGCACAACCTGTTACCCAGGCACTACTCAAATGCACAAGTTGTTCATACTATCCATGAATCAAATCCAGCTGAAGTGTGTTGCCTTTGAATGCACATTCTCAAAATCAGCAATAGCAACTGGAATTGTGATCCAGACAAATGAGGCACTTCCTACAAGAACTGGGGTCACAGCCAGAGACAGCACGAGAAGCGCTGCCTCAGTAACGGAAATCATGCCTTTAAGATGACACTGAGGTCTAAGTGTTGCAGCAAAAAAGTATAGGGGCACTCACTGCACTTGTGAAAACTATCTGTAAGCAGTAAGATCTGTGGTAACTATGTGAGTGGGTGGTTACCAGTAGAAATTTTACAAGAATGAGATCCCTGTCGCTTGCTACATTTGGAGGGGTCTGGTTTTCATGGTCTGACCTCACAGTAAACTCTAGGTTCTGGTTTTTGTACTGCATTTCTTATGAAACCAAAGGCAGTAAACCACTCCATCAGATGACACATGGGGTGTGCATAACAATACAATAGAAAAAGAGCTGCTGTGTCAGCTTGGCCAGTTCTTCCCCCCTATCACTCATTCTGACGCAGGCATCTTGTTTCGCACTTTGTGCTCAATATTTTCTTGTAAGCCAAATTTTCTGTGATGGAGTCAGGGTGACTGAAGAGATTCCTCGGCCAGCTGGTCACAATGGGCCCTTTGTTTAGCCGACAGACAGAGCCCTCTCCATTGTAGGCAGTGACGGCAGAGCTATAAAGCTGCCCCTGTAATGCTCCTGCAGCGCTGATCTCTGAGAGGAGGGAAATTCCTTTCCCTTGGTGTCATTCTCCTACACAATGCCCGGAGTCTCGATGTTCTAGCAAAGCTGAATGGGGAGCTTGCTCTTTTTGAGTAAATGCAAAAGGCTGCGCAGCATTATAACCGAGCTTAACCGAGGCATTATAACCGAGTTTAACCGAGGCATTATAACCGAGCTTAACTGAGTTGGCACTACCAAAAGTCAGAAAAAGGCAGCCTTGAACTCTCCTCAGCAACTGTACCCCGGGCACGGTGGCATGGCCGCGATTTTCGACGAGGGCGTAGTTCCCGGTCAGAACACAACACCGCTCTCCCCTCACCAAAACTCGGGTGTGATTAAGAACCTTCAGGAAAAACCCCTCAGTTTGAAATTCGAGTGTGATTTACGGGGGGGCTTCCTGTTAAGTTTCTGGCTCGCTACAGTAAAGCCCATGCCACTGCCCACGCCTGCACGATGGCAAGGCTCAGGCTGCCCGCCAGCAAGCGGTGGGTGAATGGCACCGTGCCGCGCTGTAAGGCCACCGGTGCGTTCTACGCAACGGCACTTGGAAGTGAATGGAAAACCCATTCATTTCCTGGGATTAAAAGCATTACAACAAACTCAAGATTAAAAGGTGATTACACATCATTGCTACGAAAGGCTTAAGACTGAAAGATGATAAACTTGAATCATTCAGGCATGAAATCCACACCTGAGTCATTTCAGAAACACGGTACGCGATTACTGTCTGCAAAGAAGAAAACCCGTCGTAAGGAGATTTGCACAGTGGCTGCAACATCACTGCACCTTAAGGTCTGAAACAAATACTGTGAGGTATTTAAAAGGGAACTGGCTGCAAGAAGCAAATAGAGGTGAGACTGACAGAAGATGAAACAAGACTAAAATTGCAGAGTATGTAGTTTGCAAAGTCACGAAACATGAAGACTGAGATTTTATTTGTTGCACCATTTCTTAAACTCAAAAATTTAAAAACTATCATAACTTGGAAACGCTGATTTTTGGTTGTGTTGATCTGTAAGGAAAGCAAAAATATAGATATTTAAATAGAATGTTATGGTAACTGTATTTGACTTTTTGTCAATTAAATTTTTAAATTTTTTTAGTACCAAAGTAATATTGGAGACATTCCAAACCCACCTGGACATGTTCCTATGTGACCTGCTCTAGGTGGTACTGCTCTGGTAGGGGAGTTATCTTTTGAGGTGCCTTCCAACCCCTAACATTCTGTGATTCTGTGATACAGTTCCACTAATTTTAACTGTATTTCCAACACTGTTGAATACATATACCCTTCAATCACTGTCTCTCTGCCAGAACTGTTACTGTATTTTTGTTGGAAGTAATATACAGGCACAATATTTCTAACAAAAATTCTTACAATTTTTCATTAAAGGAGACAGATTCATAGGTGCTAGAGGAAATTTTAAATCTCATGGCTTGTATGCGTGAACTCCGAAACACTGAGTTGCATACCTGTCTTTTGCTTTGGGAAGATAATGGGATGATAAACTTTTGGGATATTAAGTTTAACCTCGTGCTCCGATAACAGAGATGCAATAGATCTAATCTTTATTACATTATCTTTACAAATAACTATGATACTTGTGGCTTTCATGATGACAATTTAGCCACTTCACTGGTTCGTTTGCTCTATATAGTTTCAAAGTATTTATTTACTAACAATTTCTGTTAACATGCATTTTGAGGGAGGATTTTTTTAATGCAATTATATTTCATTTTATTCTTCAAAATACAAAACACCTCTTCCTTTCTCAGGATTATAGATCTAAGTAGCAGCATAGCAGTACAGTTCTACTTCTCGCTATGTTTCAAATGAACTGCTCCAATCTGTGCAGAAAATATTTGTCTTTCTCCCACAGTAAGGCCCAGAAGTGACTCACACACAGAACTAAACTAATGCAGAAATATTTTCAGGATTAAGGTACACATCCGGGAAAAGATTAATATACCTTCTAACAATGTTTTTTACTTGGTGAAAACCACATTGACTGAAAATATCCAGTGGCTCTTTACTGTAAAGCATCTTACCTGTGCCAGCATATTTGTCTGTCATATTGATATCAATATCCAGCTTTAAGGTCAGCATAGTTCTAATGACATCATCACTGCCTTTGCCAGCTGCCCACATGAAGGATGTTCTTCCCTCGAGATCTGAGTCATCTTTTACAGAAGGATGTTTCAAAAAGACTTCAACTGTTTCCTGAAAAGACATACTATTGAAATGAACAATAAAAGGTACCTGTAGCAATAAGAAACTATTGCATCTCATTTAGCTGTTTATGAAGCAAGTGAAAATTTCATTTTCGCTTTTTATGTTTATAGAGAGTAATAGCAGCAGGAGCACTGTATTTTCTGGAATGACCTATTCCTCGCCAATGTTCTCAGTGCATCCTTAACTATGAGTTCAACACTGTCATTTATTTCATGCTTTTTTCTTCTTAGTGTCAAACATCATGTGATCATCATAAGGAAGTAAAAGACACTGCAGTCGCTGTGAAGAAAGCAAGGGGGAAAATATTATCGACATTACTCCATTACTTTAATACTATGATGCTGAAATAAAGGTCCTTCAAAATATTCTCCTGACATGTTTTTTATCTCCAATTCTAAACATGACTGCACATGCAGATATTTTAGTTTGCCAAACTCTAATAATTTCACTATAAAAGAAAAAAAGGGAAGAAGAGAGACATTTGGGGCAATGTAGATTTACTTCCTAACATTTAATATCAAGAAATTACTGATTGCTGAAATATTATAAATCAAGAAAGATTAAGAAAATCTTCACACCTGAGTACAGGTTTTCTGCTGTACCTGTTACACTAAAATCTCTACTTAAATCAAAGCAAAAAGAATTGTTTCTTCAAGTGCTGTGCTTGTGTTGAGGTCTCAGTAAACAAGTCCACTTGTGTAACTTGCTGCTAAATACTTAAGCCACACAGGAAAAGAAGGGAGAGGAAATCACAACTGCTAACAAATGAATTAAGGAAGGATTTTCCCTTTTCTAGCTAATGCCTTACAAAGGCTGCGTATTTAACAGCTCGTAAACATCTCTTAACAGCCACTGATAGGGTAGCCAATAAAAACTGAAATAAGTAGGTTTTATTATTTATTTTATTTTTATATTTTAGTATCAACACTGTTTTATTCTTTCCCCCATGTGAATCTAAAATAGCAATATCACTGCTCTGGGAAGGATGAGAATTCCTCAGCTGTAAGGAATCAAATGCTTAAAACCACAAATGTGTTTAAATGCCTAAATCCTACTGATTAATTTCAACTTTTTTTTTAACTAGTACTTATTATTTCATCCTTCTAAAGAAACAGGAAATTTCTCATTTATCTTATGTTAATGTGATTTAAGATTTTAACACCTTTGTGAATTTGGGTCCAGTTAACTGGAAGAAGGTCCAGCCAGAAATACCGGAGGCATAACCGAATGGAAATAATGAGGAATGGAAGCATTGAGCCTTCCACACAAACCAGTCTGTGCTTATAGCTTTGTGTGTCCGCACTGGCCACTGCTACACCTCAGACACAAATGGCTACTCATTAGGCCAGCAGCTCAGCACCCTGCCAGCACTCTGCACTGCTTGAAATCCTGCAACCTGAAAAGCAGTACGGAGGCTGGACCTTTTCAGTACTAAGGCACACATCCTACAAACATAAATAAGTAATTTCATTTTTTCCATTAAGTTTTAGCAAAACGACGTTTCTTTCAACCACTCTCTTTTCCTAGAGTTTTCAAGGGGAAAAAGTGGAAGAAAATCCCACGGTGCTAGAGAAGTTAATTTTCCAAAATGAAGCTATCACAACTTGAAAATTACATTAAATTAGAACAGGATGGTTAAGAAACTGGAAAACAGAAGTATCAATTGGTTTAATTCTATGTATATTTTGTCATGAAAAATCACACGTATTTTATGTCTATTATAAAAAGCGACGAAAATAAAATAAAAAACCAATAAAGCTGAAAAACAACAATGAAGAAGTAAACATGAATCGTTTAATTCTGTGCTATCAGGAAATTCTGTAAAATACTACATATTATTTATGAATATTCAAAGATAAGACAGATATATCCACATTTCAGTTACTAGATCAATCTATACAAGTATGCGAAAGGGAAGTACACTGTTTTGGGTCATCTCTGGAGTAATTCAGAGAAAAAAAATTAGTCCTGCACTCTACTAAAATCAATACTAATAGAGCATCTGCTTTCACACGTGAAGTTCAAAATTTTATAATGGATGCTCATTTGGACCTTCTGTGGAATCCATAAGCCATCTAGATTTCAAGCAGCCTATTTGGGTGCTTATACTACGAACTTCTAGAAGTGGGGATAAGTTAGTCTTGGAGAACAAATTCTTCACATATATTAAGTGCTGGCTAAAGACAAAAGAACTAACCTTCTTATTAGGGAGTAATAAACATCACATTTAAACTGACAAACATACCACACCTATCCATGCTTGGGCAGGCTGAACAGGACAACAACATGGCTCTCAAACCTTAACTATATAGATGCTACTGCCAAAACAAACACGGCTATGTCTCCACTCAGTTGTTTGACTATGTATATGGAATGGAATGCAGTAGTGGGAATTACTCAAGGATTTGTATGTAATTGAGGAAAAAAGCAAACAGTGGTGCTCAGAAGCAAGCAGAGTGGTAAACAAGAGAGAAGCACCACGTATAGTTTAGGTGTGCAAAACCAGGGCTCTGGGATACATCACCAGCTAAAAGAGGCTTACAGATCTGAATGAGACTCTCCTGTTTGATTCTTCATGCAAGACGGGAAACAGCACATTCACTGTAAGTACCCAAGATTACAAAAGAATGTCTGATTCCATCTTCTACTTGATTTCCCCATAAAAACCTAAACGATGCCATAGTTGAGCTCATTGGTGGGATAAGAAAGCAGTAATATAAATGAAGATGTTTCATACAAATGAACCAAGCCCAGAGAAAGAAAGTCACTATGAAAAATAGGTTTTTAGGAATATATCAATATAGAAGGGAAAAGGGAAAAGGGAAAAGGGAAAAGGGAAAAGGGAAAAGGGAAAAGGGAAAAGGGAAAAGGGAAAAGGGAAAAGGGAAAAGGGAAAAGGGAAAAGGGAACCAGATGAAAGTGTGTGGAGATAATGACCAGATTGAAAATAAAAATATTCTATCCTTCCCATGAGTCTGACTTAAACTAGAAAGAAAGGCTTTTACAGCATAAATATTTTAGGTAAGTCAGACCCAAATTGTACACATAACGGACAATAATCAGCACTAATAAAAAACTCTCTAAAAAGGTGCAAATTATACACAGAGAAAAGTCTCAATTTGAATGATATCTCTAGGGTCTTATTAAGACAACCTTCACAAGAACCCCAGCAAACCCTCCAAACCCAGAACCACAAGGAAACAGAAGGTGATAGTTGTGGTATCAACATACATTGGTTAGTTCCTTCTTTCAGTAGAATATCTGGATTTCTTAACTTCAGTGGTTCTCAACGGCATTAAAATTTTACAAGTTTTACGAAAATTAACAAGTGTGTGGGCAAGAAAGATCCAAATTAGTATCCTTGTTAAGAAAATGCTGCAATATGCGCTACAAACCTACGTTAATTAGGCACTAAATAGCCCTTTTTGTAAAGGGAAGTTATGAATAATACAACTGAAGAAACTGAGATGGGAGCTCTCAGCCTACAACGCATGGCGTAATTCAACTATGAGTGACACAGCAACATGAAAAAAAAACCTCCTTCAGTTCCAGTGCTTGAGAACTACTTCTGTAATAGCATATATGATCAGCAAGCAGCTGAGTTTTATAATTAACTCTATTGTATGTGATCTTGCTGTGAAAAAAAAATCACTATCCTACCAAACTATATGAATTGGGCTGAGAAACCAATTTTCTTTGTTGTCTGAATTTAGAAAATATTAAAAATATTTAAAACTTAAAAAAGAAATGTAAAAGGCAGTGTTCCGGGAGAATTGTGACAAAAGGTACTCATGCTTTAGCCATGCTTTATGAGACAACGGATCATTCAGAACAGAAAATATTCATAAGCTAATCACCTTCTTGAAGACAAAGACTGGTTTGGCTGGTGCTGAAGCGGCTGTGAAAATAGGCATACGGGTGATCTTACTCTAGGTAAATTCTAACTGCTAGGATTTTGCTATAATCAACCTTAAAAAGTGAAAGTGCTGTAAAATAGTAGGTGCCATTCTGCTTTCTATTGAAGTACCTTAATGACTATTCTATGTTCTGATGCAAATATATAGATCAATGGGTCTTTCCTTGTTCAGCAATTTAGGGTTTTTTTAAGTCTATTTTTAATAGTTTAAAATTAACCACATTTATATGACATAACAGAGGAAAACCTCTCTATTAAGCTTGTGCAGACAACTCTGTGTTTATATGATTTTAAAAGCAACTAAAACCTTTTATTACATTATAAATATTTTAGCAAAATATATTTACTTCACATTTAGGTTACGTGCTACTTACAGCAAAGTTGCTCTGTGCCGCGTAATGTAGGGGTGTTGCACCTTGGCTATCAGATGGGATAGTTCCAAACTTATTTCTTTCTAGTAAGAGATGGACAATCTGGGCATGACCTGAGAAACAGAATATAATAAAACCAGGTATGTATTGAATCCTAATGTTAAACATTTCCTGATTGAAAAAAAAATAACCATAAGAAAATGAACAGATTTCAATAAATGAAAGTATGTTTGTGTTGTCACCGTTATAGTCAAAACGGAAGACTTCATATTTCAACTTTTAAGCCTGGCATGCATCTTCTTTCCAACAGTGTTCCAGTTCCACACTCTGTATCCCCATTTCTGGGGGGCATCTGTATGCATCAGAATGACCTGTGAATAGGAGCATGTGGAAAGATGCTCTATTTCTTCTAAAAGAAATCATTAGAGCATTTCCCCAGACAAAGAAACCACCGCATCACAGAATCATTATGGTTGGAAAGGACCTCCTAGATCACTGAGTCCAACCATACTACAAGAACAAAGAACACCTAAATACCTGACCACTAAAAGGAAAAAGAAAAAAAACCCCAACAACAACAAACAACAACAACAAACCAAACAAACCCAAAACCCAACACACAAGCCCCCTACATGCCTGCCCCTAGAACCAGTAGCAGCTGGTCAGACAATGGTGATATTAACACAGCAATGAATGAATTGAACACTTCCAGAAGAAGCTGCTGATAATTCAACTGAGATGCTGCGCTTGAGCGAGAGGTCAGTCAGAAGGGCTAATGTGAACAAGGACTGATGATGATGAACATTTGTCCATCCACATTAGTAGGCTAAACCAGCATTGACAATTTCATGCTACAACACATTCTTTAACAGAAATTAAATGTAAATTCTTTATCTAGGTTTTATCAATCAAAATTTCGTCTGAAGATGTATAGCAGAATCTGGAGGCTAGTCTACTACCAGCTGCCATATCTGCAATGCAAACAAACTGACACACACACCTCCTTACATCAAAACAGATCAGAATGTTTTCAGATTAAAATCACATTTGGAGGGATGGGTAAATTTTAAATCTGCCTCACAGACAGGAAAACAAAGACACATTACAATAAATTGACACTAAAGTCAACTGATCCCTGCATAGGATTGCTTTCATGGGCATATATGGCTCACAGAGTATCTTAAAGATTTGGTATTTTAAGAGGTACTGTAAGGCATAAATCACATAAAAATGCTTGGGTTTTACAGGAGAAATCTTGCAGTATCTTGCACGTGGGGAAAAAAACCACGATATTACAGCTTGTCACTTTTGCATGGTTGACCTGCATGACATTAGAATAAATCAAGTAAGTAAAACTTTCTACTAGCAGCAGAGTGTTTTTCATGAAAGCACCAACAATTACAGAATGAAGCTGTGTAACAGTTGTGGTCTGTAGCTTTTAAAAAGGTGGAGGACTGGGCAAGCTTTCTTTGTGGAATGGTACTTTCAGACTTTATATGTATCAGAAACAAGAGAAAATGGTCAACTTGGTTCAAAAAGGATGAGCAGCTATGTGGCATTATTTTTCTAGGGGCTTCAGGGCATACAGGAAGGCTCCTTTCAGCCATTATGACAAGCCTGGACTTGGAACATCGTAACATTCTGTCACTTCCTATCAGAAGAACGCTAAAAAGAAGAGTTATAATGTTGCTGTGCTCTTCCCACCTCAAGACTGTAAGAACTGAATTGAGGTGCACTGGAAGAAGTTGGCTCGCAGTTCAATCCTAGCAGGAAAAACATAGAGGAGTACTGAGCTTGGACAAAAAGTTGCCTGAACTTTCAGAACACACAACTAGAAAAAAGGTAACTGAGCTCTGTGATCAGGACAGAAGGTCCACCTAAAGTAGCTATGAGCAGGCTGGAGGGAGTTGAAAGTTTTTTTGGTTTTTAATTTGGGACAACAGTAAATAAATTGCTGTAGAGGTGGATCTCACTTGGATATAAATGCAAACATTAAAACACAATTCTTGAGGTCAAGAACTGTCACTTCTGTAGTACTTTTTATTTAGAAGAGATGTAACTTGGCTGAGACTTTAAACAAAAGAAAAGGTAAGAGGAGTAGTAATGCCCTAAGATGCAGTCACATGCAACCCATCACCTTTAACAGAGCATTTGTGGCTGTATCTATGAACTACTTAAAATCTCCTGTTGTTAATCCATTTAGTAACATTTTAGACTCTTTGAGATCTATATACAGCAGCCAGTACCCAACTTAAAACAGAACTCTAAAAATTAATCATAATTTACCAATCAGAAGTTCCCCAAGGGCATATGCACCTAGAGATCTTATCAAGTTCACAAAGGATTCTGGAGGTCTTGGCACATCTTCCCTCTTTATTCCACATTGATCAGACAATCTATTTTTCCAACAGGCAAAATTTCTCTCAAATACAATCAATTTCAAAACACAATAAATTTTGCTTCTTGGACAGAATCAAGTGCTAATGACTATTTCTTTGGGAGACTGATCCTATGACACTTAAAGTGTTTCACAATTTCTCTGTAAAAATTAGATATCCCTGCTTGAATACAAATCTGAGAACACTCTTTTTTATTTTTTGTGAATAAACATACTCAAACTACATGTATACTGTCACTGGAGTTGCAGTGACTTGCTCCACTGCGCAATCTGATTCTTTTATTGACATTCTTTGTCTGTAGTGTCCCAAAGGGTCATGGGGATGAAGCCTGTTAAAAAGGGAGAGAGAGTGTTTGCAGATTCTTTTTATCCAGTACATGGTGCTTATTTTTCCCTCCTGCACACAGGAGAATGGAAAATAGGAGGTCAGTTTTATAAATCATATTATTTTTGTGCCTGTCATTTTATGAGTTGCCTTTCTCTGTATTTGGACTATTTATATTGAATCAGGTTTTTACCTGTTTTGCAAAGATCCAGTTCTGTAACCTGTAAAACCAAACCATGCAGAATTCACTTAAGAAAGACTATAATTTGCAGAGCATCTGAGTCTCAGGGTAGCAATCTGAACAGAAAAAAACCTTTATCTGAATAAAATTTCTTGTTAGGCCTGATTTGATCATCAGAACACATCTGATGAAGAGCCTGTACTAGGGGCAGGAAGAAGTGTCAGATCTGCTATTTTCTTGTTCACTATGCTGGCATTATCAGATTATCTGTGGTTTCTTTGTGGGAATCTTTTTAAATCACTTGTCTGTTTTGCGTGGGGTAATTTAGCAAAACCTAGATAATATAATCCATAAATCCATTTATCTGCAATGCATTGCAATGAGCTGAAAGTGAACAAACGAGTGATGATGCCACTGTCAACCCCTCCACACTGTGGAGCACTCCCTTCTCTCAGGCACCTCACAAACCCTATGTAACTGTCTTGCATATGGACCAAGCAATGGAATTAGCATCAATCTAGATATTAAATATTAATAAGATTTTCTTATTTCTTCAGATAAAAAATAAACAGAAGTTCAGATATTTTCTTCATGCACCCCAATGGACTGTCTTGCACACAAGCTGGGGTGTGCCCATCCCATTTCGGACACCACTGCTCTAGAGTCCCAGTTGGTGTTTTTACCTATGAACAAAGCTACACAGGCAAGGACATCTCAATATGCTCTAATTGTTCTTAAATCCTAAGCATATATAGCCTGCTGAAGTACTGCATTTTACAATGCTTTGGAGAATCTGAAGATGAAAAAAAAACCAGCCTACATACAACTTTTAAACCTGATCTAGCAGAAACTGTTTTGTTCTAAAAGATTAGTTAGCATAATGTCAGGATGGAACTAATTAAAATAGAAAGATTAAACACCGTAGTCAATTAATTATTAAATGAATTCAGCACTGTCCAGTTTACCAAGTAGGGCTGCCCAATGAAGGGGAGTTCGAAACAAGTTGTCATAAGATGTCACGTTGCAGCCTTCATAGGAGGTCAGGACATCAACAACTGCTACATTCCCATCAGCAACAGCAAAATGAAGGGGAGTTCGTCCTTCATAGTCTTGCCAGTTAAGCAGAGATTCCGTAGGTGCAGCTTCCTTTAAAGAAAATAAAAACAAAATTAAAAAGATATTTAGGTTAAAGATGAAAAGGATATATTCTTCACAGGTATTTTTTTCCCCCCGAGTCTTATAATAAGGAGATAAGCAGTCCTTGTTCAGTAAAATATGACTCTACAACCAAATACTTCTGTTACAGTATGGGCTATTTTCAAGTATTTCTTATGGATTTTTTTTTTTTTAATACTTATTTCCTGTAAAAGACCTGATTTTTGGTACATACCTTGTAGCACTACCAGTGTGTTGTGCAAGTGGCTCCTTAGACAGATCTTTAAAAGACTAATTCAGGCTCTTGTGAAAATAACTAGATCCAGTTACTTGATATTCTATGTCCAACACCACGTATATTATATAGCTTCATATTTTTCTCCCAGGACACTCCCTTTTTTTGCACAAGTTAATCTTATGGCTTTCATTATAATACTTTTTTAGCATTTTGAAACCATACGACTACCAAATTATTTCTAAAGGACATGTCAAAGTCTCGAGCTGACAGGATAGAAGTAAGTTAAAGAGTACTTTTATTGAATGGATCTACTTACAGTGGGCTTATTTATGAATAAACAAGTCTTTTAAAGTATTGTGATTAGTCATTTGATCACACAGCATAAGCATGAATAGGTATCTTGACTTTTTATCACATTTTCTTAAAGAATATGCTAAATTACTTTCACATAAGGCCCCTGGATATACAGTTTCATAGCGTGATAATTTCCTCTCTCATAAACTTTTTTCTACACAAATTTCTCTTCATGACTTCCTTTCTCAGACAAAAGAGCAGAACAGGTACAAATGATCATCTTAGCAGTGCAGAGATCTCCAAATGGCAAATACCATAAAGGCCCATGAACTACAACCTTTAAACTTCACTTTCTTAAAAAAAAAGAGGTATCTCTCAAGAAAATGGTAAATAATAAGCCAAGAGAAACTCAGGATGCAGGACACGAAACATCTAAAAGAGAAGCAGAATCTCAAAACAAGAGCATAAAAAAACCTACAGGGAGTAAGCTTACTGTTCTATCTCCAACAATTCAGAACTGTCATGGGAACCTTGTGCAAAAGGAAAAAAGGAATGTAGTCTTTAGGGTTCTAACATGCTACACTAGAGTGGATTTTAACCCACCATAATGGAAAAAACCAATCCCCCTGAAAATACAGAGCCATTCTGTATTTTACCAGATACTGATGAAAGAGGAGGGAGAGATTGTGATTAGTGCATCCTGTTAACAGTTAGAGCCAGTTCCTGATCCCTTCACTAAACCAATTGCAAGTTTTGCTACTGACTTCACTAGGCACACATGTAGGCCTTAAAATCGCTTGTATCTGCATTACGTGAAATGCAGTAACATAGAAAGATGTACACAGAACGTGAACTTCTAACATTGGGAATGACAAATCAAGAAGCAGGAAGTTAGGAAATTCCAGAGTTATGGTTTCTATCCAAATAGTAATTAACCAGGGTCGTACATTCTCTATGTTCTGTTTAATAGATAAAAAATAAAATAAAATAAAACACATTTAGAGTTATATTTAACCATATTTCCTAAGTTCAATCTGGCTAAATTAATACTGCAGTAGTAACCTCAACTTTGCAATGCCCCGAGCAACCTGCTCTAGTGGGAGGTGTCCCTGCCCATGGCAGGGGGGCTGGAACTCGATGGTCTTTAAGGTCCCTTCCAACCCTGACAATTCTATGATTCTATGATTCTTTGTTTCTTACTGTCTTACTTTCAAACAATCTGAACTTAAACCTCCTAGTATTTGATTAATACAAGTTTTCTAAAGTTAAATATTTACATACTTTGCATACTATAGGTAATGCTAAGTTGCCTGTCTCACATTAAAAAAACACATCAGTTTTATGTATCAGTAGTGTTAGTCATGGTTTGCTAGAGAAAAAAATTAACACACTCGAAACATACTGTAGTATGTCTCAGTACTATTCCTTGTCACTAGTGAGATGACACATAACCTATTAAAAACATAAAATATTACAAATGTGAATCTCTTAACTAAAAATACAATCAAAGTTAACATCGTTACATGCACAAGCCACAAGAATCAAAGCATGAATAACATGCTTCCTCTAAGAGGGAAGAAAAGCAGTTCTCTGAGCCATCACAGTGAAAGTGAAGTTGTATGTTCTTCCCTAGCTCTAATAATTCTCAAGAGAAAGGCCAGTGATAATATGCTTATTTTCTGTCTGTTCAAAGAGCTCAGCAGGGGGAGTATAGAGCCCACTGCAAAAATTCAGAAGTGATCTTTGCAAGAAACACTTCTAAGACTGACAAAAAATGAATGACTATATGCACAGAAGTTATTATTGAAATAATTATTTCCTCCACCAGAGGAAAACTTATTGGAACAAAATGAACAAACAAGAAAACAAATACTTCTTCGCTTTACCTACAACGTATTGATGTAAGCTGGAAAGGTAACTTTCAAGCTTTCTGTAAGCACAACAACATACTAAATAAATGACTCCTAAAACTCCAGGCTCAAAGTCAGTGATGCTCCCCAGAACATATCTCATAATCAAAAGCACTGCTTCTGCAAAACGGTAAAGGATCTTTCAGTGACAAAGCCACTATTTATATTCTAGTCTAAAATTACCCAAGTGTTTTCAAATTTTCGGCCACTTACACTAAGACGTTCTAGGCCTCATTCTGCCTACATTCAGGAGTATAAACTCTTTGGATTTTAAGTGGTTTTGGTGAAAACTAATGATAATTAAACTGTCAAACTACATCAGTATTTTAAGCACAACACACAGAAGAAACAGAAACTATGCATTTTTCTGCAGCAATTAGAACAATGGAATTGCAGGCAATAATGGAAAGTGTTGTATAAATAAATGTCATGTCTCTTACCATGAAGAATAAATAAAGAGATACAAAATAGACAGAGAGTACTAAGCAGTTGCTTCCATCATATTAATGGAACCTTATTCTGTCCTTTTCTCCTTAAATCTTCCCAACATTTTTCATGTAACCAAGCACTGCTGAAGCTGGAAAGCTGGAAAAGGAAGTTGATCATGAGAGGATCTCCAGATTAGAGTTTCTCTCTACTTCATATGTTTACTTTCTAAATATGTCATGAGTTCCATTTTTACTGTTTTTCATGGATCTCAATATTAGATATAATCCATTTGTGCATAACTGTCACCCCTGCAAACCCAACCTACTTCTTCAGCATTTCGTTGAGATCTTTTCATTATTGCTTGTTTTGACAATCCCAATAGGCTAAGTACTATATGAATATCAAACAAAAAGATAGCTCTTAATTTTATGAGTTTATAAACATAAGACAAGAAATAGACACATCCAGACAGCAGAGCACAGAAAAACAAGACGATGCTTTTCAGTATCATAGACCATGGTCTCAATAAAACCAGCAGCTTAACTTCTATCATGTTTTTCTAAAGGAACACCAGAGAATTTTGAGTAGGACACTACACAAAAAATAATCTTCTAGGGAATTCTTCCAGAGTGTTAAAGCTAACATGAGAGAAGCAACAGCAGTGTTGTTTTTTTCATAACTTGGTCAGCAGGCAACAAAGTCTGGCCATGCAGGTAGGTATCAATATCTGACTGCTATCTGAGCCATGGCACATGGCTTACCAGCTTAGAGCGCTCTATAATGAACGCACAGACAACTGTTTTGTGTTGGATATGATTTAAAAAATGGAGAGGCAACAGTGATGCAGAGGTTTTTTGCACTGCTATTACTACAAGGCGATATTCTTGTGAACTTAGAAAAGCAGTTACGGAAGTTAGAGCCCAAGGTGACAGAAACTTCAACTGTATGGCTACACACCTTAGGAACAGCGTGCAGAAAGAATGTGAAAAACTAGAAAGGTAACGTATATGTTAAGATGAGGAGAGGAATGAGAATCAAAGGTGATGGCTGGAACTGGGTAATATGGCAAAAAGTAGCTAAGAGGGGAAGATTGTGAAGCTCTGCTAGGTAAATATCTATCAAGACAAGTAAGAAAAACGCTTCCATTTAAAGAAGATAAGATCTTACTAAATGATTAAATTCGAAGGCACCACCACCACCAAAAAAAGGTACTTATACTCAACAACAGATTCAATCAACAGATTGATTACCTAGTAACGATGTTTCTGTATCATCAACTTTTACAGCATATTCTGTAAGCTAAATTACTTTTTCATTTAAACATTATCTCATTCCATCAATAAGTATGCATAGGTAGAACTATGTGGAATATAAACAATTTAGGTGATGCATGAAGAAGCCTAGATGGAATCAAGAATATACTTCTTTTTTTTGTCAGTTAAAAGAACCAAAAAACCTGGAGGTGATCAGGATTCAGAGAATCTTTGAGAACACCTTCAGTAAGCTGATGGGTTTTTTACCTTTTGTAGTGCATCTAGCTGGGATGGAGTTAGTTTTCCTCGAAGCAGTAGGTACAGTGCTGGGCTTTGTATTTGTGATTAAAACTGTCAACAGAACACCCATGTTTTGACTGTTAGTGAATAGTGTTTTCATAGCATAAATAATCTCTCTTTTTCATGCCTTGCCCTGCTCCCCACAGCAAGTGGGCTGGAGGTGGGCAAGAGCTTGGAAGGGGACACAGCTGGGATGGCTGACCTGCATTGACCCAAGGAATATTCCATACCAGCTAACATCATGCTCAGTGTAAAAAGCTTGGGAAAAGGAGGAGGCAGTGGTGATACTCATGGCTACACCATTTGCCTTCCCAAGCACAATGCAGTGTGCTCAAGCCCTTTCTCTGCTTTCCTGGGAGTGGCTAATATCTGCCTGTGGATGGGAAGCAGAAAATATATTCTTTTTTTTTTTTTTTGCATGCAGTTTTTGCTTTCCATACTAAACTGTCATTATCTTCATCCACAAGTCTTCTTACCTTGCTTCTATTTTCTCCTAGTCTCACAAGAGGGGAATAAGCAAGTGGATGTGCAGGTATTAGGATGTTGGCTGGGGCCAACCCACTACAACTTTTAATAACATTTACCTTGACTATCTAACGTTTCAAAAACCCTGTATTTGAATACAGCAATCCTTATAATTTATTTCTCTAGTGTGTCAGAAAAGTAGATGGTGTATGCTAACTAAAACTTCATGACAAAATTTGGTTCTGACAACTTACTTCACAACTGAGTTCAGATTACAAATATTTTGAGTAAAGACAAATAAAATCACACCAATTTCACACTGGAAACTTCTCAAAAACTACTCTTATAGTAAAAAAATAGTATCAGTAACTGTAAGATTATCAGTGTGATTTGGAGAAAAGCAAAGCAAATTTTCATATGCCACTCAAGTTCTCAACTTGCAAGCTAATCAGGTAAACAGACATATAAGTCATTGTGGTTAGCTTACAATCAATATGTGTCTGGTTCTGAAAGACCTTTGAGAGACAGAGATATATAGAGATTGTTGTAATATATGAGAAAAAAAATCAGTTGAGACTTCTGTATCTTTCGATGCTAGTGAAATTCAGAGATTTCCACAGAATAAAAACCAGGCTAAAAAAAAATAAAATCAAACTGAGCACATGATTTCATTGTACTCATTCTAACTGCCAGAAAATTAAACTGAAATACTGCAGAAAGAGAAAATATGTCATGTCATCAAGGGAAAACTATTAACTCTGGTACACAAAGATATTCTAAAGTCTCTCAATAAACAGATCGTGGGCTGACTGATAATCAAGCAAATATTTCCCAAAATTCTGACTAAAGAGACCAAATTAAATTAGACTTTTCAGTACAGCTAACTAGAAACAAACTTTCAAATAATGAAGAAAAGACACACAACACAGAAATCAGTTCACAAGACGCAACTGATATGAGTAATATGACTGGTCATCTTAACTAGGAGAACTTGCAAGCCCTTCCTACGTCCCTTAACCCCCAGTTTATATAGTCCATGAGTTAGAGCAAAGATCTTCACCCATGGAACTCAGAGGAAATCTCTTTCAAGAGAGGAAAACTATTTCAGATGATTTCTTGCAAAATTCTGGAATTTAGGGAAATAAAATTATTTCATTTCCAAAAAGCCAGTGGACAAAAATGAAAAATTTCAAGAGAATCAAAAATATTTCCATCAAAGTAATAAATACAGAAAGTGTTATATATCTAGATCATAGTTTTTCTTACCAGAATACATTTCACTGTGTGAACTGCACTAGGGTCCTTGTTGTTAGCTGCCCAGTGAAGTGGGATTTTTCCTTCGATGTCAGGTATTCCAATATTTGAATCATGTTTTATGAGAAGCTTCACATGCTCTGGGTTATTGTAGTAGGCACTCCAATGCAATGCAGTTTGCTGGAACACAGTAGTCACAAGTTTTTCACATCAAAAAAATAATATAAGATGAAAATTAAAGTTGGTTAGAACCTGAAATTGTGATTTAACTATATTTTCACAGAATGAATGAGATCACCTAGTCCAACTCTTCTGCTCAAAGTTTGGTCAACTAGAACAGGTCCATGAGGACACTGTCAAGTCCAGTTTTTAGTTATCTCTACTGATAGAGACTGTACAAGCTCTCTTGACAACCTAAAGATCAATCCATGCTCCTATTGCCAATTCCTGACTGCCAGTGGCTTTTTAGGGATATTATTTATGTTCATTGTTACATCAGCAAATCAACGTGGGGGGGTTTTAAACAGCAAAATGCTGCTATATTAACAAGTATTTTGTTTATCAGACATCTCTCTCCCAAGTGCCAAGTAGAAAAGGGTTGTAAGACACAGAACTAATTTGCCATCTCTCTTGCTCCCTCACCCCTGCAAAATATTACATGGCACTTTGATTTGAAAACTGAGAGAAATAACTGCTGCAGGGGATTTTTGTATAAGCTAACCATACCCTGGATTAACATCCTTGAACAGTGAGGCAGAAAGTACGAGGTCGCTATCCTATCCTTAACGTCTCTGTAAAGGAGGAAGGCAAAAATGAGCCTATTTTTTTTGTGTTTGTTGCATTAAGCTGTTAGTTTAGTACCATGGTAACATAATATGATAGTACAACCTTTTTGTCTACTTGGCAATTCCCTGAAAAATAGCTCATTCTAAGACGTAACTGGAGGGGCTGCAGGGGTAGGTGTGATAACTGACGCCACAAATGACATACAGCCTAGCACCATAAAGCATGTTCAAACCAGCACAGCCTACTGGGATTTGAACTGAAAACAAAAAAAAACCTTATAGCAGTAGAAATTTGTAACATATGTAACGTGTGTTATTTCTTAAGTGGAGCTGACCAGTGTCTCTAGGAAGTGACAGATGAAATAAAAGCAAGACCTTTTGATTACCAGGAGGCCAGTGTAGCCTTGGTTTATCGGCTTCTCTCACCTGTAACATGGTTTTCAGTCAGTGTCTAGGTGAAATTAGATGTAAAACACTGTTGTTCTCTCCCACTTTCAGGAATTATATGACGCTCTTGATGTGAACAGTTGCAGTACAGGAAATGAATATAAGCTATGTGCTCAACAGGGTCAAACCTCTTGGACTCTGTCCCTAAGCCCTCCTTTCATCAACCTGAATTCCATCTTTGCTGCTCTGACTACTTATGACACAAATGGGAATAAAAGTACTCTACATGTTGTGGGTAATCTGGCAACGCTTTAATATTGCCTTGGAAATCTGCTGAACAACAGGCAAGATTCCTAAAAGGTTTTGGCTGGATTCCGTACACCTTTGTTAATTAATTAACATGGTCAGGAAGTCAGCATGACCTCTCTAGAATGACTGCTGTAGTTATAGCCAGGGTTTCCATGATACATGTTAGAATACCCTGGAAGGCAAAGAGCTGACTGCTAGGGCACGGGCTGGCTCAACTCCATTGTCCAGAAGGGACAGGAGAAACATTTGTTGGAAACCAGGCTTGCAGCTCTCTTACCCTGCTTCCAAGATGATAAAATCAGATAAGGATTTCAGAGTTTAAGCAGTTACATCGCTAGAAAGTCCAGTCTCCTTCTCTTACTATGTCCTCTTATGGTAGAATGAAAACGCACTCCATGAGACACGGAATGATGATTCGCACTAAGACCAGCCGTGCCAAACTGGGACACTGGTTATCAGATGGTCCAAATACACTCCATCAGGGCACTCACATTTGAATCAGTGGTATTTAATGTATTTAATGCCTGGTGGGGAGAGTTTTTGAAGTAGTTCCAAGATCAGTAACAAACCGTAAGAAAGAGCCCCTTCTGCTCAATGCTTAAAAAGCCTCCATCATTGGTAACAGTTCCAGCTGTATTCAGTACCATGCCTAACCTGCCAATGGCAGTTACATGATTAGTTTTCAGTCTCCCTTTTGCTATCTACACTCATAATGTCTCACTTTTTGTTACTTTATCCTTGCAGAAAAAAATGTGGCTTAGGGAACATTCTTATCTCTGGGTTCTTTGAAAAAGGTCTCTTTCAGATTTCAGGATACACAAACTGCTCAAGCACATGAAATTTAAAACAGATATTCTCGGATTAACAGGTCTGCAATAATTACTAGAAATTGGTCTACTAAAGGAAACATGATCATCTCCCAGACAGAACACACATCAAGCATTCCAACAAGAGGGATGAAACTGCTCTGTTCAAAATGTACATGGAAACACAAGAAGTCCTTTACCTAGAATGTCTGTCAGGACTGCATGAAAGTCCTGTGTCTCGTCATACCCTCCTAGTAATGCTAATGGAGGCAACTGTTTCACCTCAGTGTTCAATCAAACGCTGCGGAACACTCAAACTGGAGTGACTCTAATCTGAGCATCTCAGAAAATAGTTACTATATGCTAAAAAGCTATTTCTTCTTTTAAAATGGGTTAGTGTGCTCTTACTCTGGACTGGCAGTACCTCTCTGTATGAAGACTAATAGTAAATCAGTTGTTTTAAGAACTGTACCACTTTTCTTCTAAGATCCATCATCTCTTCTGGCTGATTATTTTAATGATAGTCTTACATCAGCAGATTATTTCCTGAGGCTCTCAGAAGTCAGCGTGTTTCTGAAGTAGGCTAGTAATTTTATTGATGTGGTAGAGCATAACTTGACCTTGCAGAGGGACATGAGACAACTCATGACACTATATATTTGGAAAGTCACCTGGAGATTTCCTGGCCTTTCAAGCAACTCTTGTCAGTAGAGATGCAGAAAATCACTCTGAAGGACTTTATTCTAAGAAGGTCGTAATGTAGAGCTCTGAAGATGTTAAGATTACATTTTCACCAAAGGAAGTTTGCAGTTTCACAAAACAAATGTCAAAATGACTAACTGGTGCTCTGCTTCAAATGAAAGTCTCATGCCAGAATGTCAATCAACTTCATCACCACATCCCTCTCACTAAACGACGCACTCACGCAAGCAGCAGTGCATATGCATTGATAGCAGACCTGCTGCTGCCAGTTGGTCCATTTTATGATGATGGTAAGAACAACAACAGCAACAAACCAACTTGACACTTTTTCTTGTCCCTGTTAGTAAATCTTCTTGACAAAGGGCATCACATTCAACCTCAGGCTGAAAAGTCATGTATTACTAGGAGACTCTAAAAATGACTCTTTTTACACACAGAGATACAGAAGAAAGGACAGTTGACCAGACAGATTTAGGCAATAGATATTTTTACCTTTGGATCATCCTTCTGGATGTAAGTGAAGGAGCGGAAATGAAGGAGTAAAATTGAGCCCAGGAAAACAGGCAGGGGCGGTGGTTTGAAGGGGTTCTAATTTTGTCTCTGTTTCTCACTATACAAAACAATTTTAACTGACAGCAAATGAAACTCATTTTCCTTAAGTCGAGTTTGGTTTGCCCGTGACTGGTGATTGAGCTTCCTGTCTCTGTCTCAACTCACGAGCTTTTTCAACCTCTCTTCTCCATCTGTCCCGTCGAGGGCTGGATGGGCAGTTGGCTGCTTGCCAAAGCTATGGCCTGCTGTGCCAACAGCACCACCATTTCAGTGTCCCCAGTGAAGAGTGGGATCAATCACCCAGTGCTAGGAAGGACATCTGCCAACAGCAAACCCGCATTCAGATCAACACCAAAGGAATTTCTTTTGGTTGATTGTTTTTAGTTTTTTTTTTTAAACTCACCTTTGGTAATGACAAGTAGTTTGAAGGCCTTTTGCACAAAGATTTCTAGAGACTCTTATCGGATGAGTCTAAATGTAGGGTTTTCCCAGGGAAGTAAAGCACACACCATCCAGGTTCTAACAAGGGGCACAATGCTACAGAAAGACTTAGACCTCAAAAATGGATGTTTCTGAAACCTCTACTATTGTATGTGCTGCCAACAAGAATGTAAATGAAACGAACTTATAAATCATCATCAGGAAAACTTGTAATATTTCTAAAGGTGGCTGTTATAATACCAGTGTTAGTCAATACTTTGAAGTGTCTGAAAAAGTTTGTTACGACTGAAATAGTTTTTCACACACAACTGTTTCATGTAACACCCATTTCTAAAGTTGCTACAAGTGCTGTCATAAAATAAGCAGTATTTTTACCTTGTTTCTGTCCTGGGTATCCACTTCTCCAGGTGCCATATGTTTTAGCAACAAAGCTAAGCATTTTGGGCTTTTGTGACGTGTAGTTAAATGTAATGGTGTCATATCCTCCAAGTCCTTCTGCATCCAGTTCCCTCTACGAGCCAGTAAAAGTTTCATGAAGCGGTAATTTCCCTGGGTAAGGAAAGATAACAGAAACTTCTTCCAGTTTATCAAATCAAATGATGATACTGTTTAGATTTATTTACTGTCATACTACAGTGCCAAAAAAAAAAAAATAAAATAAAAAGAGCAGCAAACCAGCTCTAAGCTTCGGAAACATCTAATGATTTTTTTTTCTTCGCTTTTAAAAACCATTACCTCTTGATTTTTCAGTCTCTTTTGCTGCTTGGTATTAGATACATGACTTGTGTTAGCAGAGTGTGTGAGACAGGGTTCAGTAATACCAAAACTTCTGCAATATAGTCAGAGCTTCCTGGCAGTTTAACCTCAATAAACACCACATAAAATTTGCAATGTGACCATTACATGCTGGTTTCAGCAAGGTAGACCGTTATTAGATAAGGAATAAAGCTAAATACAAAGCAAGATTACAATTATCAAAATGAAAGTAAGAAAAATAACAGAGAACGATTCAGGAAGATAAAATGTATTCATCTGAATGAGTAACAATCTTTGGAAAAGCGACTGCTTCTTACAATTGGGAACTGTATATGAGTTTTGATCTACTGTATGTATGATAAATGGATGGGACAGGTAGCTTTGCAACACATTTAAAATACTTACCAAGCTGGACTTAATAGGTTTTCAAAAGAAATAATGTAGAAATGCTCCTGTGACTAATAATAGAGGGCAGATCCCAAAGAAAACAATCCAGATTTATTTCTCAAATCATTGAAAAAGTCAGTCAAAAATAAAAAATATAATTATATAATCATGAAGAAGCTGCAGTGGCTTAAGGTACAGTCAACCCTGATATGCTATGTGTGGGCAGAATGGATTTCACCAAGTAGACCTAAAATAACTGATTATGATTTTTTTTTCCCCTCCTGCTACACTGTTTTGTTTGAAAATAAAAGACAGGGAAAGCAAAACATGAACAAGCCCAAACAAAATAATCTCCTCCTAATTCTACAGTTTATTGTCATCAGTCCTTGCTCTTCAATGGAAGCCTATAAGAGGAGTCTGCCAAAACCTTGCCACAAATCTGCCTGAAAATGCAAAGTTCTGTTGTCAGCATGGCTACTGTACTCTTCAACAGCGTCTACAGCGAGTAGGGACTGGATAATTCTCTTTCTTCTGCTGGGTGCCAGGGAAAGCACAACCTCAGGAATTTGTCCCTTTAGTACACAGACACGCATCGAGGCATGCACTGAAGAACAGAGACAGAACAGCTTTATGTCTGCACAGCTACTAATCCATGCAGAACACACTCAAACTGAATTCCTGATAAATTTGGGAATAAATTAGGGATAAGAAAACTCCTCCTTACTGCCATTTTATTTTACAGGTAAATACAAGAAAAACTTGCAAAACTCATTAAAAAGGGAAAAAAAAAATTACAAAGGCAAAAAAAATTCCAGTGTATCATGATGTGGTTGGGAATTGGACTGGGAGAAGACAACACTAAACAGCTTGAGAGAATATTAGTCTTGTAAGAAATATAGATGCTTTTCTCCATCACAGAGGATAATGCATTTTGTTTGTTTTCAGTATTTCCTGCTCTATGTACATGCATACACATGAAAGAAAAAAAAACCGAAATTATTCTCTTTTGTTGATGGATACTTACTGGAAGATTTACAAGCATACTGTGCTCTTTGACTAAATTCAGATGAAAAGAGTCAAAGTTAAAAGTACACAAAAACCTAAGGAAACACGCATTTTTATTATTAGTTTCTTTCCCTATACTGTATTTTATTTTTGCTGTTACATATTTTTCCACCAGTTACTACTATATTATTCTGTTACATGTTTAGTCACCGAGAAATCCCTCTCCTTAGGAAATGAATCTGTAATGAATCACCTCATTCTGAAAGATAAAAGATTCTGATTTTTCCAAATTATTTATGATTTTTTTTAAACCATCCCAGAAAACACTTGCACTTCCATTAGATACTTGTAACGACCTTATTCATGCTCTTAATTCTGATTGCTATTCTTTTATTTAGTAATACCACGAATGTTGTTGCGTTCTTTTCACTTATTAGAAAATAATACCATTCGTATTAATGACAAAGGAAAAAACAGTTTAATAAACAATCATTGCTCTGCCATCAAGTAATGACTTTGAAGAAAGTTATAGACCCCGAATTAACAGTTCAGCAGTCAGAAAAGCTTTCCTCAATGTTTCAATAAAGACCAATGGAAGAAACATCTTAGTTGGAATCAGTGAATTTGCCAGAATACAGATTATCCCTGAAACTGAAAAAGGTATCCCCAAAATTGAAAATTCATTGAGAAAAGAATATATAAATACATAATTATCTCATTTTCAATATGACTCTATTGCCAGGAACGGGTTCCAGCAGAAAATTCCCAGTAAACTCTTTTCTAAATTCCCAGTAAACTCTTTTCTACCCACTTTTCTAGCCTACAAGATATGGTGTTTATTTCTACATCCATTCAAGGCAGCTTTTTCAACCTATTTTCTCTCTCTTGCCTGTTGAGGACGGAACACAAGAGAGCAGCTGGGTGAGCATGTGGCAACCAGCCAAGGTCAATCTACCCCATACGGTTACTTAAGTGAAAGACTATAGTAAAAAATGAGCTCTGTACTGCTCAGAGTGTTGTTACAGTTCTAATCACAGGTTGATACTGAAATTGGTTGATACTGAAATTACAGATTGCTGTATGGCCAGTACACTAAAAACACGAGCCTCATACGTCACAGCATGCTGCTCTATACAGCCCAGCACAGACCCACCATAAGTTGCCTAGTCATCCTGTGTCTCTGTCTCAAACACTTCCTCAGAACTTGACACATGGTACTTTTACTTAGCAGTGGAAAGATTAGGGAAAGAACTTTTCCTTTGTTTGGATCAGTGGCAGTCCTTTTCTTCCATAGCAAACCATCAGAGAACAGAAGATCCAGTATGTGACCGAACCTAACACGGACGTACAGCGACAGGGAAAGAGAGGGATGCAGCATCACTGTGAAGCCACTCCTAGCATCTAAAGCCCTTCTTAGCCATGTTTCAGCCTTCTCCCAAGCAAATGGGCAGACACAGGTTCATACTGGTCAACTGTCCAGAGCAGTTCAATTGTACTGCAATGTTCAGAGCAATCATAATTTGTGTGACTGTTGGGGAGGTTTAAGTGATGTTACCCACCTCTACAAGCTGGCTCTCTTATAATAGCACAATGGACCAACCAACTTATCAGAGAAAACCCTATCATAAAAACACAGCTGTGCAAATATTCCAACACCCAAAATGAAAGAAGGGTCTGGCATTTTGTTCCACATGTGATATCCCACAGCATAAAAAAGATTCAGAGTTGTTAATATTTTTATTTAATTTACCATTTCAATACACATAGATAATTTAATACATTCCAAGACACGTTGTTAACAACCTGAATCTTAGACTACCACAGAGCTAACAACAAATTGCTGTAGTTAATCTTATTTCTTGTGAAAGGTTTTATTCTTCATGTAGGCTAAATCCTTCCAGAAATTACTTAGCATACATTTAGCATAGTTAGCATAAC
The DNA here is from genome assembly GCA_025345505.1 of Todiramphus chloris collaris. NCBI lineage: Eukaryota > Metazoa > Chordata > Aves > Coraciiformes > Alcedinidae > Todiramphus > Todiramphus chloris. Next base: position 3,609,953 of record JANVCC010000276.1, on the reverse strand, counting down.
TTAACAGGTGACAGGATAGTCTCTCCTCAACTGTGAGGTATCATGCACGTTCCCCCCGAGACCCAGACAGCTTAACTTGTCAGCAGAGAGGTCATGTACAGTGGTCTGCTACATTTGGCAGAAGCTTGGCAATGCTACCAATGGCAGTTGAGATCACTGCTCAGCTATCAGAAGACAGAAGAACAACAACTGAAATTAATATTTACTAGGAGCATCTTATTCCTCTCCTCTTGGTTGGCTAAAATCCGCTGCTTTTGTGATTCAGAATTGAAAAGAAACTGAGCACAGTTCCAATAAAATGTGTAAAATTTTCTTTTTGTGAACTGAAATCAAAGTCTGTAACAGCAGTAGTAACATTTAAAGTAACAAAACATAAAGTATGTAAATGTAAAAGCCTGGACTGTTGTTATGTAAAATAAAACACCATCTCAAATGGAGAAGACATTATCATCCGTGGCAAAGGGGTTGGAACTAGATGGTCTTTAAGGTTCCTTCCAACCCAAACTATTCTATGATCTTAATGTCAAGTGGGCACGTATTGAAACAAAGTTTCATCTGAATAGTCATTAAATAGATAAGGGTCCAAACACTCTTCCAAATTACAGATAACACCAAAAGACAAGCACGCTTACTAATAGAACAGGAACCAATCTTCTTAATCTGTTAATATTCTTTCTCCTTATACTGCTTCTATTTTATATGGCTAACACCTCAGCAAATCAATATATCTCTCCTGTACCAGGTGTCATTCTAGTAGAAATGGGAAGGATAAAGGGAAGGGGGAAAATAGAACTGTTTTATTGAAATCCTAAATGAATGACAGCATCTCAGTTTCACTGTAGTCCAGCCTGCTATTTACTATGCACCAGCAATCAGGAAGATTTTGCAGAATCCCAAATAAAATTCTCCTGGGCATATAATGATGGATGACACTTAAGTATTTTGCATAGCAAACTCTCAAGTCTTTCAGAGACATAGAAGCTTGCTTTAAAGAGTTCACTGAGTTCTGGAGACATTCTGCTGATGTGCAACAGAGCTGTGAAAATTTATTTCCTTCCTCACTGCACTCTTCCTTGGTGAATAAACTTGGTCATTATGTAACCATGGGCTTCTATGCTCTGAGCAATCACTTCTACCCTGTAGTGTGGATACACATCTAAGGTTGCACTTTTCATCTTTGGATTTTAAAAACGTACTACATAGGTAGATAAATATAACACAAAGGGAGAAACTGAGCTGTCCAAGGTAAGGATAAGAGACAAGAGGAATATGTGCGCCTCTCCAAGCGTCGAAAGCACAGCCACAGAAAGGCCACCATCACCTTGTCATCAGGCTGTTAAAAGGGGCCAATACGGACAGAAAAACTGCTTATTTCCTATTCATTGCTGAGACCACATTTTCAAAAAGCATAACGATTTAATTGGTGTGAAATATTTAACACGATTTGAAGACCAATTTGCAATGATTTATAATGCAGCTGACACTACTGACTGTTGCGGCACAGCTACACCCGGGTTTCAGAACACCTACCATAGGCTCGTGAAGATTTAGTTGCCTGTAAGGGTTGCTAGAGAACTAGGAAGAAGGTGGCCCAGCATCTCTATATAACCTCCTGGTAAACACAGCAGGGGGCACTGGAAAGAATGGCAAGCTGTTAAACCGTGAAGATACTACTTCAGCTCCAATTCAAAATCACATACCTGCCTTCCCAGTAGCGGGAACAGATGGACCAAAAGAACATAAACCAAATTAAAAGTGATCCTTATAAAGGAGGTGGCTTCTAATGGCTCTTCAGTGCTGACAGTCATGAGCACTGAAGGTGCAGTGAGGGCATATACTTCCAGCACAACAGAAAGGCTCAAAAATAGTTACAAATAAACCACAAATCAGAACCGAAGGCTAAAATTCACCTTCAAGACTTCAAAATCCAACCTCCAGCACTACAGGGAGTAAGAACATGTAGTTATATTTTTTAAAAATTCCTAGAGATTTCTTTTAAGAGGAATTACAGCGTTTTGGATTTTTTTCCCCCCATTTCTCTGAACTTTGGTCTGGGTTTTTTAGGTTTTGTTTGTCATTTTACACACACTTCACTCCTTCCACCCATGGAAGTACAGCACAGGTTTTAAAACCTAAAAAAAAACCTGGTCTTTTTATCTCCATAACAAAGGACAAATCCTACATTCCCCCCAAAATATCAACAGTTCTCTGCACTTGTAGTTTGAACTCATTTGGTTTTGGGCACAAGCAAGCAAAGATTACAGAGCATACCAGAAGAGGCCTCGCCAAGGAGCCTACTGAAGGGCAGTGATGCTTGTTCATTGCTAGTACAAGTGTCTTGTCAGACAGACCAAAAAGATGCATTTCTCCCCTCAGTTAAGTACATTCTCCAATCAGTTAGCACATTGACATCCTTCTCAGTCGTTTTCAAATAATAAATTCATAATACAGAGATTAAATTGTTCCGCCCCCTCACACACTGACTTGCATTTTGGTCTATCATATTCCCAAACATTTCAATTACTTTCAGTAGTCTCATACTTCTGGTATCCCAGACATTCCAAATCCTGTCTTTGACTGGCAGCAACGCCTAATCTTGTGTCACTCTAAAGTATCCTTAAAAAAAAGTACTAGTTGTGATGCTAAGTTTGTTAATGAAAAATACTGACTAATTCAAGTGCAACTGCTGAGAAACTGGAATACCCTCCTGGCCTAACAGTTCATATTTTGACTGTATTTGTTTTCAGTTCATTAACAGATTCGTTACCGTACCCGTACATTTTGTGTCCTAATTTCCCATCTCACTTGCAGTTTTCCACCTAGCACTACAGTAAATATTTTCATACAGACCTAAAAAGGCAATCTATTGAATTTATTTCCAGGAAATCAGTTAGCAAAATATCCAGTTAGTCTTGAAGAATGTACTGCTGACAGCATCGTGCACAATCCACCCAATTTTCTGTTTATATTTACATATTTATCCTTTAGGAACTAATTTTAAATTACTGCATGCTACTGAGGTGAAGGAAATAGGCTACTTCTGTTGGTTACTGTTCTTCTGATTTAAAACATTATTTACCAGTGTGCAAAACTGTTACTGATTACTCAAAATTCTGTAATGTTATGATTCCCAAAGAGTGTTTCATTGCTTCAAACTCTTTTGCTCCTTGTCCCTTGCTTTTTCTACACCATTAAGATGAGATTTATCAAAATCAGGCATTAGGCACTGACCAAACCCCCCATCAGAGGAAGCTGCAGCAATGATGCCTGGTTCAGCAACTGCAGGCAAGTGGTAAAATGAAACTCCCCACAAGAGCAGAAGCGTGAAGGTCAGCCTGTTTAAAGGGGTGAGTTCGAAGACAACAGAGGAGTAACAGTGCTGCAAGTCCACCATCCGTGACAGTGGGGATTTCAGAGTTGTGATAATTATACTTCCCATCATGGTTTAATAATTTATTAGCTTATTAAATTTTGATTTTTGAAATATATTCATTATTAATTGAGCAGCAATTACGTAAGATGTTTTAGTACAATTTTCTCAGTATCCTTTTGTGAAAAGAGAGACTATTTAACAATCAGTAACTCTTCTTCAGAGCAATATAATATATAATTCAGTTACTTTTACTCTTTTATAAACAGAACACCACAAAATTATTACAGTTGAATTAATTGCAAAGATAAATCAGGTCTGCTTTTCTAATACTACACCAATCGTAGTATGGTCAGTGATTATACTTTTAGTGTCTTTAAATATTACTTGTATTTTAATTTTCCTTTTAAAAATCCCAAATCACATTTAAGAAAGTATAGCTGGATACATAGCAACAACTTGAGAGAAGGAAAACAAATTATATCACCATATATTATTACCATATTCACTGATGTGCACTGTTCTTTTGGTTTAGACTCAGTTTGGGGCATAAAGAGAACTGGAAATGTGCATGGAAACTTAGCATACCAGGCCACTGTCTCTTTTTCCACAGAAGCACATTCTATCCCAAATATATTAGTTCTTATGCTAAGATTAAAAAAGAAAAACTAAATTAATTTCTATGATTGTTTTAGCAGTCAGATTTTAAACCTTTTAAACCCATCACTCCCTAGAAGTTGGAGTTAAGATTTAATCATTGCTAATGCCTGAAACACAAAATTGTCTCTGCTCTTTTGAGAGCGAGATGTGATTTTTCTGAAGCCAGCATAAACCTATACATTGACAAACAATAAAACACTGTGCACTCAGACACTCGCTTGGATAACATGCGAACAATGTGAGAGCCATTTAGGTTTCAGCTTAAAACCCAAGCAGACTATAGCAGCCTTAGCTTTGCTAATCCTAACACAGATGCTACAGCCAAAGTTGAGGGCAGCTCTTTTCTCTCAGATGCTTTCAAGAAGCAGTGAAAGTCAAAACCCTTCAACTCCTTAATTGCTAAGCCTTTAAAAGATAAACATATCCATGAGCTTTCCCTTTAAAACAAAAATGGCACCTGAATTTAACCTCCCTATGTTCACGGAGTAGAAACTGCTGCCTTTGACCTACTCAGTCTTACAGAAGATAATCTTACTGTACACACAGACATACTCATGCTCTCCAGTGAGCAGGAGCTGAAGGGAAGATGCTTTGCCCCACAGACCAACTGGATCACAAATTTTCAAATCACGGGAATTTCAGTAACTTAGGTAAGAAAAGGGCTGTGCATCTGGTTTCTTTAGAGGTTGTTTCATCTACCAGTATCCCTTTGAGAAGAAGCAACTTCTCAGAACATCAGAAATAACTTAGAATGACACGGAGAATATGAAGGACTTGCTGTCACCAACACTTGCCAGTTTTAGTAGCTTTTCAGGGAACAAACTAAGCACTTACAAAAACAGAAGCTGCGACTATCGTACTTCTAATTTGATATATATAGGAACAGAATACGGTTCCAAAAGCAACTGAAACCCATACCTCAAAAGGAACATTTTTATATGCTTATATTATCAGCCAACTGCCAGAAATCTGCCAAGAATTCTTCAGGAGAAAAGTTATTAAAATAGAGACTAGTGCATAGATATATTATTTAAATTGTGAGTAAGAATTAGATTTTTAAACAAACATCACTTGTGTTTTGAAAAATGATGTATGCATGAAACAGTGAGACGTCTTGAATTCTAATACACGGAAACTGGCTAAAGATTGCCTGCTTAGGACACCTGTAAGAACTACCCTTTGAAAATATAGGACTGCATCATTACACTCCTTCAATATCAGGAAATCTTTTTAACAGTTCCTGTAAAAAAAGAAAAAAATTCAATATAGCTACTTAGAACCTCAACTTCTAGTTACAATTAGTAAAGTCACCATCAAAATAGCAGGCGGTCTCTCTGGTTATCTTGTGCTATATTGCCTTACAATTTCAACACACAGAATACTCTTACTTGAGCAAATAAGCTCATGACAAAGTTTATATTAAATTATTACAATTTTTATGTGCCTAAACGTTATTGCATTTAATTTATTAATTATTTCTTATTTATTAAATGTTAATACATTTCAAATGCTGTATCAAGAATACACAAAATCGGAACCACAAACAAGCTACTAATAACTTTTTCCCCATCTCTGCCATAACAACTGTGATTTTGATACATAAACCATGACTATGGAAGGAAGTTCTATTTTATCCATAAATTTTAGCAGTTGGATTAATCATTCTTCATGAAAACATAGTAGGTGCAAAAATACTGGCACTGTTGAATGAAACCACACCAAAACTGAGGGCGAAATATCAAATTATTTAATGAATTTAAAGGAAGGTGATTGTATTCACTGCTCTGACTGCAAAGTCCTAAAGAACACTGAAGTGTTTCTATTAAACAGTTACAAGGACATTCTCAGTCTTTTCAAATACTCCCCTCAACCTTTGGGACACACGCTTGGTACTCTGGGTAAGAATTAGACAATGAAGATAATTTTTCCTGCACACAGTCTACTTGCCAATGGAGTCTACACAAACTACATTGTAAACAGAGTCAGCAGAGGCAGTAGAGAAACTACTCCTTCCTGTTCTCTGCACTCCCTAATCAGCTGGCAGATGATAGTCAGAAGACTTTGATTTTCACATGCATCTTCAGTAAAGCTGCTGCAGAGTGAATGGAAGCAGCCCATCTCTGAACAGGCAGATAAAATATAATAATGTAAATTTAATTCATGATAGGGAGTTAAACCAGTATTTCTTCTAGATCTGGAACAATTTCAGTTGAAACTTGGAATCAAATGTTCAGATAGTTTTAATTTGAGCAAAACAAAGCAGCTAACTCCTTGATTAAAAATGCAACTGAAAAATTAAGTAAAAGAAAATCTTTAGGATTGTTGTTTTAGACATAACACTTAACAGTCATCCACAGAACTACAGCTTTGGGGAAAAAATATTCTGTAAGCTATTTATTACCTCAGTGTAGATAAGGAAGACACCATGTCTTCTGTCTAACAAACCATGTGGAGATTTAAATACGTGGTATTTTGCTAATACTTTCAAGTCAACCATGGCAAGAACATCGGTGATTTTGCCACTGGGTTTATTTTCACAAAGTACCCTTTTAGCAACTTTGTTGGCAGCATCCTAGACTCAAAAGTAAAACACTCAACTGGAGAGAACCTCTCAGAGTGCTGAATAGAAACCGAATTTACCAGTTTCCAAGCTGAACGTGTTCATCTGTCTGGCAAAGCATCTTGGGCAACAGATCAGTGAAGAACATCAGTGCTTGAGGCCCGTTCTGACTATCAGACATTCTGACCAAAAGAAAAGCTGTGTCTGAACTTGAAGCATTTCTCCTCAAAGCCTCTTGCAAGTTTGGCTCCAATATCTTGGTTTCCATAGGAATAGACAGAGCTATCAACTGGCACACAGTCAAAGAATACAATAGGGAAGACAACTGACCAGTGCTGTAAAAGCCAACGTAAAAATTCCCAGCATAAGTTGAAGGAAAATAGGTGTTTGTATCTTACAGCCTTTGACCTCATTTATCCATGGTCTCTACGTGCTGTTTCTGCGTAGTGTTCTCAGCTCTTCAGCTCTAAATTTTATGGTCTACCATAGAAATTAGTGGCTTTCATGTAAAAAACACTTCAAGGATGAAAATGCAATTAGCAGTCTCATTTCCAGTTGATCTCTTCTACTGTTATTGAACTTGTTTTCCTGTAGTGTTCTTCTGAAGTCATTCAGGCAGAAGTACCCACAACACACAATCTCTGGGGATTTATGAGAAAACCTGGGACATCATCCATATTTACAGGATCACTGCCCACCTCTTCATAAAGAATCAAAGATTAAGTTTTTTAAAAAAGTATTGTACTTCAAGAAATACTATGATTTGAAAGATTTGGTCTCAAGTATTGAGTCCCTCCTCCCCAAAACCACAAGCACTAGAAAATATATACTACCATCATTTTCTTCATCTTAATGTCTTTAAGTTGAACAGCCTTGAACTAAGAGTAGTGTTAAAAACCTAAGCAAATCTATCCCTGAACTACACATCTTTCTTTTTAAACATGGCATTTTCATATATTCACATTCTTCTCAAATCCTACTGAAGTTTTGATTTATGTCCATATTTATAATGTTCTTTCCATTTTTAGTAATTATCTGTATACCTTATATAACTGGTATTTTGCAGATGTCCATGTTTCTTATTGCTGAGCTATACATACATTGCCTAATGCCTCCTAAACTTCCCACCTCTCTTCCACAAACATAAGACAGGATAGTTGCTCAAAAATTCTCTGTAATCTGCTTACACACAGAAATTTTTAAATTGCATAAGGTTATACTTCAAGAGGACAAATCTACATTTAGATGGACATCACATGATTTTCCATTCTTCTAGATATTTTTCTGTGCTATGTCCAGGTGTGTATTTAAAATCTAACAGAAATTACTGTTACAAAGAAGAGGATTACCCTTGACAGAATTCTACCTGAAAAACAAGTCTGAATGCCAGCCAGCCATCCAGTCGAAGCTCTCATTTTTTCATCCTAATTTTGTGCAGTACTGTTGCACTCTGGAAGTAAACTACTTGCCACAGCAGTACTGTGTCACAGATGATATTCATAACATAAATCACTTCATATTTCAGTAGAAATCATTCCTCATTAATAAAATTGGTAGCATTCTTCATGAATTCTTCATTCTTATTAATAAAAGAACATGGTAAAAAAAAAAAAAAAAGGTTCCAAACTGCTCTACAAAGAGACTAAAAAATTATAATTTTAATAAGTCAAATTAATTTTCTATTTTACAAAATGGTGACATGAGCTGTCGTTTTGCAGGAAACAGCAGAATTTGCTTATGTAGTTTATACATATCCATTTTGACTTGGGGGTGATTCACCTAATTCTCTTTAATCAACAATTTAACTAACTGTTTACAGACAAAGAGAGAGACAAATGAAAGATTAGTGCTCCTGGAGTTTGTGGCTGACCGTAAGATCTGAATTTATTTTTCAAATACCTTCTATAGCAATAGCCTTGCATGCTGAAGACATCCTATCTAGTATACTATTGATTCACATGACAAGCCTGAGCATCAGATTAAGGATGTGTCAGACACCTGATAGAAGATTCCTGGAGAATTCAGCACAAAGGTGTCCTGTTTCAAAATGATCTATTGCTGGTACTGCATCTATTGAAGCGTATGTGGAAATTCACCTAAAATTAGAGTAATATAATCAGTGAAAACAAATACCTTTACTTTTTACTAGAGAATACCTGGAAAAAGTCACTTGATTCAAACAGAACTCCCCAAACAGCTCACAAAACTGAACAAAACCACATCGCTGAGCTCATACTAGTGATAGTCCTGGTTTATCAGTGCCAAAACTGGACACGAAGTGGTTTCTCAGTTCCAACCACAACATTTCTTCTTGGAGCCATTAAGGATCACCTGTAAGGTCAGCTGTGGAGGGGCAATGAATACAAGAACGACGTTTTAGAAAGGACACTCAAACAGGGAGATGACTCTGCCTGTACATTTTTTAAGGTATAGTCTTGTCAGCAGACATCAATGTCTTGGGAGAAGAGCTGGGCAAGCTTTTGTGCACCGAGGGATGCCACAATGCTAAGCATGCTAAAGGACCAGCAAGTGAATAAGTGAAACAAAAATGAAATCAATTCAGATCTGAACCATAACGCTCCAAGTATAGTAAGCACCGTGCTTAAAAAGAGCCCCATTTTTAAGATGAAACCATGACTTTCAAGTTAAAATGCTAGAGAAATTTTCACCCACCCTTTGAATAAAGCAAAATGAGAGAGGGGGGACATTTGACAACAATGTGTACAAGAGAGCTAGCAGCTTAAAACCACAGTAATTCAGTCAACTTGCAACAGCCAAACACTGCACAACAGTGTTCTGTAGAAAAACCACTGCTCCTGCCTGCACAATGTACTTGCCTTTGCTGGACAAAATTTTGCCTGTCTGTCTTAAAGCATTTCTGCAACCTCTTCAGTCCTAGTCCATCTTCCCAATAAAATCTCTGAGCTGAAGTTTCGCACCAATATCTTTTTTTAGCCTTAAGTACTCCCTGAAGATTTTTTGTCTATTTTTTTTTTGCACAGGATCTTTCTACCTTCCCATTCTTGGTAACTGATGTTCTTCATAAACTACCATGAGTTATTTTATTCATTGATAGCAGCCTGAAAAATTATTGCTATGGAAGACAACTTAGAAAAGATCAGAAAAAGTAATAATGGATAAGTCTTCAGCCTAGAAGCTCTTCTAAATTTTACTCAGCAGAAGTATGACCATGAAGTCTGATAGATGAAAATAAAGTAATTCTACCAGCTGGATGTACAGATATTTAAGATACCATTCCATATGCTATGCATAATTAGTTTCTTTTCACTGAGAAACACAACTCAAGCAGAAATTCTCTATGTTCTGCCACCACAGCTTGCACTTGGTTTTAATTTTCAAAATCCATTAGGAAATCACTGCAGTTGGAGACATCTCTTATTATTTTTGATACCATTTCAAATGCTTGAGATCAAGATTGATCAACAGAGGCATAGTATGATAATACAATATATGTTTTGGGCCAGACAATATCCTGTTTGGCAGTTGGGATCATGAAAACTTATTTCAAGCACAGGAAACATGACAGAATAAGATATAAAGCCAAACAGAGGAAAGAAGGAGAGTTAGCAGAGCAAGAAGCAGGGCAGAGCTTAAGTGAAATTACACTGTGTTGAAAATGAGTGAGAATTGTTTGTACATGGAAAATAAGTCAATTTGGTTGAGGAAAATAGTCATGACATTGCTGGAGAAAAACAGAAAACACCAATAGTGATGTTCTAGCTAGACAGAAAAGGGGAGAGAATGGAGACACCACATACCAGTGCCATGGCAAGGAAACTGTCTGGAAAAAACAACAGCATTAGGGTTTTGGTAGCAAGTGTTAGGTAAAGCTCTAGAAATTAAGATACTGACTTATGACTCACTTCTTATCACAGTGAATAAAAATAAAGCAGGAACTTGACAACGAAAATAATTTATCAGAAGAACTGATACATTTTCAATAAGACACAAACATATTTTTACATCTTCTAGTAATCAATGGGCCTGAGCTTACTTTATTAGCAGCAAAGAGCTCAATTTTATCATTGTGTTTCTATAATGCAGACTACAACACAGCACAGAAACACTTGATCAGCTTCATGGATATTATGGATTCTGAAGCCAATCTGGCCACAGCAGCAAAATCCTTCTCCTGCAGCTCAGCAATCTCAGCTATCTTCACCACACTTAAAGCCACAAGAGCAGGCCACGATCTCAGTTCTTCACCTGTCCTTCCTTCAGTTCACATCAAAAAAAAACCCCAAAAAACAGGCAAGAAATGGCAGAGGTACAATACTTGTCAGAAAACTAACTGCAAAATCAAAAATGATTCAAGACCCATGAATCTGGACTCTCACAGAAAGATGGGTCTCTGAAAGCATGGCAGTTGATCTCAAAGGGGAAAAAAAGTCATGCTTTCTGACACTTTAGCTATTCAAGCACAGCAACAGACAGTCTGTATGAGATTGCTGCTCCTGAAATATGCCACTGTACTAATTTACAGAGAGAAACCCGAGATGAAGGATGATTATGACAGAATGTACAGCAGATCACCAGTAAATACGATGTCACACCTCCAAATGGCCATCAATAAATGGTGCAGAAGAGGGGAGCAGCATGGGAAGCAATCCAAACTGAAACATCAACAGTAAAACCACTAGTTCAGAATAAATTATGAAACCCAGGAAAAAACATCTGTAAGATTTAAAAAATCTACAAGCTTATTAAAAAAAAAAAAAAGAATAAAAATATAACATTATCTTTTTAATAATTTGTCAACACAAAAATAAAGGGATTTTCTTCCACTATCTAAAATCTTTTCTACTTCAAGGCGCTCAGCATTTAAGGATGCTAGCTCCTTGTAAGAGGTGCCAGTTGTAGTGGCAACTTTGGCCAAGTACTGTAGATCTCAGGAAAAACATGTTACTTAGAGAAAGGAAATACTGCTATGGTCACAGTCACAACTTACTTTGAAAGAGTGACAAAGATGACAAATAAGGAAACCACTATTACAGTAATTTTATAAACAAACAAATCCTCCTTTAAAATCTAGTCCTAATATTTATTCTGGTAAGGTAAATAACAGTACTGTAAAGCTTCCGAGACATTAACCTGAACAAAATATTTGTTCTACTAGCATAATGGCTCTTTCATTGGGTTTATCTTCTTCAGAACAACACAAACCCTTCTCCAAGAAACAGGCACAGAGCAATGGGTCAAAAGCAACAGGAAGAAACCACAGGCAAAATGCAGCTGACAATTTTCTCCAGTCCAATGCAGGACTGGATCACAGCACTTACTCTCCTTACAGCAACACTGAAACAACTGCTTGTGTCTCATAAAACATATTGGTACCATCAGACTGCCAAATCTTCCCAACAAAATACTAACTTAAAATATTCCATTTCTTTACAGCTTCTGGTAAGTCATTCTCTCGATTGGTAGATAATTTCCTCTCCTATGTCTCCTGTATCTTTTGCACTTATATTCCCCATCTGAGTAGTTAACTGTTTTTTTCTCAAAATACAGAGCCAGTCTGATTTGGTATCATGCTGCCAAATCTGTTTCACACAAATTCTGTGTGTGTGTGAGAGAGCGAGAGAACGAGCACGCTGCACATCCTCATTAACTGAAGTGATATATAATTAAACAAGAAGGGGTTAAAGTGTATGTTAGCCTATTCTACTTTTCTATCTATTACTTTTTAAAAAGCTTTCATATGTCTTCTTCCTTGTTTCTGAAAGCTAACCATCCCTTCTTCCTTTCAGGAAGGCTGACATTTGACAGCTTAACATAGCTGACAGGGTTACCCAACAGCCCACCCTCCCTATTCTCAATCCAATTAGACCTCTAATCCTCCAGATGAAAGGCCCAACTACTCACGTTCCTCATGACAACGACAGCTATTGATTATTTGTCACTACAGCTAACACCTTCTCTGTCGAGGCCACTCTGACAGAAGCAAACCTACCAAATTAGACAGCACTTTATCTGCCCTGGAGGCCAAATGGCACAACAAGTAAAGGCTAATAAATGGTATAAAAATGAACAAATCATAACATTATGACAGGTTGATCGTTGCCAGCAGCTTCACAGCTCAAGCTTGATGCTCTGTTAGACCTGTTCCTTCTCTTTTCTCTTCCACTTGTGCTCCAACTTTGACTGAATTAAAGGCCAGAACAATTAAGGCATTTGACCAGCAAAGATAAGCTAGGATAGAAGTATCATCAAGGGACACAAATGTCAATAGCAGACTACCGTTTGTCAATAAAAACATTCCAGAGATGCAAATGCTCATGACTCTGCTCTCCACTAGGCTGTACTGACTCCCTTTGTACAAAGCTCTTCTCCAGCCCAGGCAGAAACTCCAGGAAAATTAACCCCAGAAAACCAGGCTTGAGCTGAGAAGTGTTCTTATCAGGCAAGGATTTGCATCATTAAAAAAGGAAACCCAATACCGAGCTACATGACAGAGATGTTACAGTTGTTATTCCAGTTAATAGCTACAAAATGTTCCTTTCTTTTTAGTGGGATGATATAAACCAGCACCGCATCACTTGAATTTATCATTAGAAATTTTCCTCAATTGTTTCCAAGGAAAAAAAAGAAGTCTGTTTCTAGGACAATATGCAGGATCTGGTAACATGGGACCTCGCAAGTCACATCGTTCTAAGGCAAACCGAAAAGCAGCAACAGCATTTATTATTTTTACAGTGGTGCTATCCAAAAACATTAATAGCGAGATCAGAGGCACAGTCCCTGAGCTGGGGCTGTTTAATGCACCAAACGACAGGAAGAGAACGTTCAAAAACCCCAACAAAATAAACCAGCACAACCACAGGAACGTTGTTAAGATCACGCAATCAAAGGAATAATGTGAGTAAAAATACACAAGTTCCTTAAACAATTATAAAGCAATTAGTACTGCCCTGCCACAACTAATTAGTGAATTTCTCAACTATGCCAGCAAGGGATGCCTATGCTTCTGAAATTACTTGCTAACGATAAAATAATAGTAAATCAAATTACATTAACACTTACAAAAAGAAAAGCTGCTTTAGTTCTGCTATTCTTTGGAAAAATCTGCAGTTTGAGAAAAATGTTCCTGTGTAGCATCTAGGTCACACAGATCTAGGAAGCTATAGTCAAGTGCAGCATAATACTGTTTAAAAAAAAAAATCTAAACACTGTAAAAAGATTTATATTTAAAAAAATAAAATAAATCAAATCAAACTGTGTAGTATTTGACTGCAGACTGCTTTAACTACTTAGGTTTACAAACTACTTTTGAGCACGTATTTATTAATTGCTTCAATCACACACAGATGATTAAACTCTTAAAAAGATAAGCATTTCAGTAGAGCACTATCACAAAATACAGATATTTAAATGAATAGTTTGGCACACAGGTTCCTTAATATTACCATTGCCCAAAGAAAAACTGAACCTACAGGACCTTTAAGTTGTGTCTCATGAACTTCAAGCAAAACAGTAAAAAAAGCTGAGAAGTTGAAATCTAACGCAGTAATTCTAGGAATAAATTGAAATTATTACTCTACTGCTCTAAAATGTACTCCAAATATAATAAATCACCACAAAGAGGAAGCAAATATTTTAGTTTTCAAGTAATGCAGTGTACAATTTAGTAGATATATTTTCATTTGCAGACATAAAAAGCTGGGTTTAATACCATTCTGTCCTTCCCAGACTGAGGGGAGTTCAGCATCCCCAGCCTTGAGCTCTCCCCGGCCCCCCTCTCCTCATCGGGGAGAGCTGAGCAAACTCATTCCAAACTCTTCCTCGCACAAAGACATTGATGCTTACACTGGTGACAGTGAGGCCACACTGCTCTCTGGAGCTGTTCAGGCTTTCCAGCATCAAAATTCCCTTACTGTTTAGATTACACACCTCCTCCTTATCCTAGGTTATACTCACTGCTACACTCTGTTCATACTTCGCAGATTCTCCTTCTTTTTAACACATACTTTATTTACAGAAGAAAGGAATACACAGAATACACTTCATTCTCCCAATCTGGCTTTACTTGGTTCATTAGAAGTATTCTCCTTTGGCTTTTTTTCCCCTTTTATAATTTTAAGAGCTTTTCTGGTTTTTTACTCTTCAGCTATTATACTAGAGGACTAGCTGCTGCCAAGTAGTCAAAGAAAAATTACTATTCTTAACATCTACTCATATCAGCAAAATCTGTAAATGTCTTTGTATAAGCATTAGATTTATTAATCCACCGCGTTGTCTCCCCCATTATTATGCCTAGGTTTTATTCTGCAAGACTTATTTATAATATTTGGTTTATGATGGCTATTCTTGATAAGTGTGAACTTTTTCCACTGTTAGAGGTCAGAATGAGATACTATATTGATATGTTTTCAAGGTGTGTGCCAAGACACCTCCCTGAGAACTGTATCTGAATATGCTTGACACATAGCAGGAGTTAATCCATTTGTCTTTGCACAAACTTTAGATGTATTTATTCTTTGTTCTGTTCTTAAATTAAGTTTGTAACCCTCACAATTAAAATTAAACCCTTCAAAATATGAATGTTAACAAGGATGGTTGCCATCACCAATTGCCCCAGGCAACTGGAGCTCAACTCTTCACTTGCCTGTGAAAGAGAAGATGCTACACTTGCTCCATCCCTTTCCAGGCAGACACACTCTACTATGCAGTATTTGTCTGAACTTGCCCCAAGTGCTCCTGCTGCAAACCCTCTCTTTACACCTCCTCCATCCACCTGCAGCTTTTGCTTCCACCTTTCTATATGGGGAAAAAACAGTATTTGCTCTTATGAATGAAAGGAGATAGAAGCATTCAGTCTATTGCAGGCTATAGAGCAAACCCACCAGATATTTATAGTACAAGGCATTTTAGTGCCTCAGACAGCTTTGTTCTCTTTCACAGTCCAATCCTATCCAAGGCCAATAACAGATGCTACATTTTTTGCTTAGCCATGCTGTAATTCCTTTAATGCTCAAAATGACTGCTGGAAAGTATTCAGGGAGGTAGCCACAAATTGCAAGCAATATTTTTAAGCATGTTTTATTAGAGTAAGAAAGTTTAGTAACTGACAGACTTCTAAAATAATTTAAAAGCCAATTTTACATGTGCCATAGCCTACAGACATTCCATATTTATCAGTGCAGGCTATATGGAGACTGAGTCTGATCTTTAGCTACTCCAAAATTCTGATCTTCAACTTGACGTCAAAAGAATTAAACGTACATTTTTGTGTAACCTTGTCCTAAAATGTGATTTCACAGTAGTGCAAAACCTGTGCGAAATCACATTCAGATGCCTTAGTTTCTGCTGTGCAGCTTAAACGTGACTTGTAGAACACTATTTCCAGTTTTATCTTCTGCAGACAAAAGAACTGGCTGGATTTTCACCCACAGTTTGACAGTAGAGATAGAGGATTGGTAGATACCAAACGACTAAAGTGATTTAACACTTAATGAGCAGCCAATAACATGCGTGTTCTTGCATTGTTACGAGGCGTGACAAAGTGTGTAAGCTGAAAATGCAGCGTCTGAAAAGATGAGAATCATGAATTGGTCTTGCAAAGTGGTACCCACATCAAGCTCTCCATACCAACAAAACTGTTGTCGAGCTTTCTGCGGCAGCACAGCTGCTTTATAGCATACTGTAACTGACTTCAAAAACCTTCTCTCTCCTTCACATCTGTGATGCACTAATGACTCGAGGCACAGAACTTCTTAAGTTGAATACACCAGACAGTGTTCTGACCATTCTCATAATATCTACTGTAGCTTGATTTCCCAGAACCTTTTCAGAGCAATCACTTCTCTCCAGCTGCATGCAGAAGAGCTCACCTAACACTGATCACAAGATGCTTCTACCTGGTCGCATCTTTTGTGTGTGATTGTGTTCCCAGACACTCTGCACATCTCAGTAGAGAAACAGTGATATTTGTGATGCTCTGGAGCTACGCTGGAATGCTGAGGTTTTAAGATGAGGCCAATACTTTGATTTCAAGATCACCTTTTCATACTTCAATATTTTACTCACTGATCACTAAACCAAGACAGGTTAATGCAAAGGCAAATGGAATTATTAATGCAATGTAAAGAACAGTCTAAAGTACAATTAGAGGGATATACAAGATCCTGAAAGAAAGCCACAGCTGCTATTTATCACAAAAAAAAACCCCAAACAAACCAAACAAACTCAAAGAGGTTTTCATTGTCCTCCCTCAACTGAATTAGAATGCTGCTAAATTCTTTGAGAATATTTTTCATCATATCAGAGTTTATTTGGGAAGTTCCAGCCCTACAAAGTCTCTAGCTTCTTCCTCAGTGGTAACAGCACGACTTTCTGGGGGACTATATTGTAACATAAATCTCTGTAACAAAGTGAGTTATTTTTAACTGTTTCAATAGGCCTTACAACACAGATCAACAGTAGTTAAGAGCACAACCAAAAGCAAAAAGCACTGGGGAACATGACGACATGTGCTGAACAGGCAGAAAATGAATTGCTATCTCAGAGTTCATTTTCTGCTGACTCACTGAACAGTGAGCAGCAGCTCTGCAGTTGTGAAAAGGGGTCAGGGGAAGGCCATAGGCAGCACCAACCCTTTGGTAGCTACATCAGCTTATCTGTAATACAACTCAGACAAGTCACATACAAGGAACTGTGCCTTCTGCTCTCGAGCACCTTCAGGCAGCGTTCACTTGAGAGAATGCTTTGTTTGGAGAGTAAAGTAAACATCTGTATCATGGTTATTGTCTGTGTCTTCATTAAAACACAGAGGAAACTAGTTCTTCATGTAATAAAAGTCACCTCTTCTGGTCGGCCAGCCAACATTCCTATTTCACACCTTGGTTTGTTCAGATTTTTCACATTTAGTCAAATTTTACATTCACAAGAGATATTGAATGTAAAGCTCGTTCACACATCATGAACCTATATGCACAAAATTAATATAAAGAACATGAACCAACCACCATCATCTCTGAAAGGCACTGGGATTATTTATTTTCAACATACAGACTGGGAAAGAAAGTTAGAAGCACATATGCACTGTTACACAGTTTAAATCATAGAATCATAGAACCATCCAGGTTGGAAAAGACCTTTAAGATCACCCAGTCCAACCATTGACCCTGCTCTACCAAGTCCACCACTAAGCCACATATTCCCAAGCACATCAGTATGGCTTTTAAACACATCCAGGAATGGAGAATCAACCACCGCCCCAGGCAGCCTGTTCCAACACCTGACAATCCTTTAAGGGGAAAAAAACCCATTTCCTAATGTCCAGTTTAAACCTCCCCTGTGCAGGTTGAGGCCATTCCCTCTTGTTCTGTTACCAGTTATTTGTGAGAAGCGACCAGTTCCTACTTCTCCACATCATCCTTTCAGGTAGTTGTAGAGAGTGATAAGGTCTCTCCTCAGCCTCCTTTTCATCAGACTAAATAGCCCCAGTTCCCTCAGCTACTCCTCATAGAAGTTGTTCAGGATCTTCCAGCCACTCCTCCCCAAGCCTGGAGCATTGCCTGGGGTGGCTGTGACCAAAGCGCAGGACCTAGCACTTGGCCTTGTTGAAGCTGATACCATTGGCCTCAGCCCATTGACCCAACTGTCCAGATCCTGCTGCAGAACCTTCCTGCCCTCAAGCAGATCAACACTGTAGCCCAGCTTAGTGTCACCTGCAAGCTTAGCAAGGGTCCAGTCTACGTCCTCATCAAGATCATTGATAAAGATGTTAATCAGAAACGCCTTATGAATGACTGGAGAGACTACAGCTCTGAGAAAAACGTAGTGAGGGAAGAATGTATAAGCTTGCTCCCAGGCAAGTTTTATCCAAGGGCTTTTAATACAAACATCTTTTACTTGGACAAGAAAGAGGAAATAATATTCTGGTTTCGGGGGTCTGGACTACCTTGACTGTACTCGTTAGTCAAGACTTGGGAATAAGCTTTCATAAAATAAGTAAACTAAAGACTACCTTGTGTTTCTAATTTTCTGCCATGTCTTATGCTTGCCACAGTCTTTTCTTATTTTCTTCTTTACCTGTATAGTTACTAGCAAGTACACAGGAACAACCATTTTTTCACAGTTTAAGAAAAATCACAATTAAAGTTCATTAAAATACACCCTCCTCCTTTACAGACAAATCCTAACTGCATCCTAGATGGACTGTAATTTACCAACAATTGTGTCAGCAAAGAATTAATATAAGCTACAGAATACATAATGCCTCTAGATAATGAAAATCACATTTTCCCCCAGGGTTGGTATTAATCTTCCTGAAGCCAAAATTAATATCCTCCTGACAGTTAAGCATCCCGATAGATTATTTTAAGTGCATATTATTAGCAGTCAACAACAAAACCATTGAATTTTTTCTTTTATCCCTGTTAACACAAAAAGCAGTGCTTGGGGTATTCCTAGAGATTGTTACTTCCCCAGAGTGCACAGATTGCTAATAAGTGAGCATGCTCTGCGAGAAACTCTGAAAGAAGCAGTTCTGTTTATTTTTCTTGTATTAAATTGGAATTACTTAATTAAAAATATAATATTCAGGTAATTTGGGTGTGCAGAAACATTTCTGTTCAGAAGTATCACATGTGGGTGTTCAAGCAAGTTGCAATTTAAGACTAGAAGCAGAATGCTTACAAATGAAAATGAATGTCTGTAGTTAAACCGCAATCCCAGTATTCGTCTCTGTTTCCACAGCGTGTTTATTTCACAATAATCTAAGCTTAAACAGTCTGTATCCACAGAGCAATAAAATTTCACAGTGTGAAATCAGTGGAAAATTATGTTAATGATTTGACTTCTATTGCAGTCACTCACTGTTTCAGCTCCCAGTAAATGACATCCGTGTTCATGAAGTCACAACTGTCCGCTGAAATTTCTATGGCAATGTTCACAGGTGCACTCCTGCAAGAAATTGTATCATTTTCTGGTGGCTTTGGGGGTCTTTTCTGTTCTATTGTTTTTTAATTTAAGTTTTCATAAGGTTTTTTGGGGTTTTTTTGGTTTTTTTTTGTTTGTTTGTTTTTTTCTTAAGAGTGCAGAGCCTTTCAAAAATTGCTTGGGAGACCTGCCCTTTCAATGAGACACCAAAACGTTCTACCTTTCTAGTGGAACAGAACAAAACCCAAGAAGAAGAAAACAAATAATTTTATTTACATTCCCTTCTGCCTAGAGACTGAAGCGTCTCCATCACAAGGATGATTAAGATAAGACAGATACTACAAAAGATCATGTCACTGAACATTCAAAGATTACTTGCTAAAAAATATATGCCTCTGGTGAGATCACAAATTTAGACATCAACAACATCAAAACCTACACCAGAGAGATGCCTGAAAGGATGACTGAGCTAGTCAGTGTGTCCTAAGGTACTCATCTATACTTTAGGGCAAAGGAACTGCACCCTAAATTGCATTCACTTTGAAAGTGATCTGGATGACTAGCTCAGATGCAGGTGTCTGCAATTTGCATTTCTACAGTTATATGACTTTATCCTCACCCCATCGTCTCACACTGCAGTGTCAGGGTTGGAACTAGATGATCTTTAAGGTCCCTTCCTACCCTGACAATTCTATGATACTATGATTTTGAATATTTTCCATCAAGAGAAAAGATATATATAACATCTATGCAAAGCATTTGACTTTGTAGCTCCTTATTCATGCTAAGAATCTTTTTTAGACCAAATTTAAAAGCTGTCTATCACCAAATGGAAGACTGACCATTAACAACATAATTATTACCATTAAGCAACCACTCATCAAAGGTTATCATACCAACGTCTAACCACAGCTGTTTTCAAAAGAGCATTGCTATTTCAAATAGTATTAACAGATGAAATTTCTGATCCTACCTCACTAAATTCAGGAACTTTCTGCAAAGAAAGGTGTGAGAATACTTAAGCTTAATCTGCTATTAAAGAAAGGTGGGTAGGTGGATTGATAAGGAAAGGAAGATCATAACTCTTACTTCTTGCAAATAGTCCAGGATGTCATTAATGAAGTCTGATACAGAGAGATTACAACAAGCCCTTTGTTGAGAACCTGACACATCTTTCCAGGTAACTATCACTTTGCCAACATGCTCCACTGACAAAAGCCATTAGGACAAAGCATGGTAAGACAAGGGTATCGTAGCAACTTTGAGTTCTGAGACCTCAGTCTCCTCATGGGAAAGATGATAAAGATGACCCAGATTATTAAAGCTGCATTAGACAGGGTTGCTGAAATCATTAGATAGCCTTCACTTTTCACCAATGTCAAAATGCTTTGAACAGAAAGAACCTGAAATAGCACAGGTCAGTCTGATAGCTATGCTATCAGAAACATTCAGTAGAGACTACAAACAGCATTTACATCAAGTGCAGAAATTTTTATTCTCTTTATTGACATGCAGTGCAAATTAGAGCTATTCTGACAACTCAACAGTTCTGAAAGATGGCCTCTAGGACACCTGTGGGACAACAAGCAAAAGCACTTGAGTGCACCAAAATACCTGGGAGGAGACTGTAAAAGGAAAATAGGCCCTTAAGATGATTAGTTAAATTAGGAGTTAGAGAATAGGACATTACAGAATGATGGAAGATTAATAGAATGCAGGTGTTGCAGAATAATATCTTAAGACAACAGGAATGTTTTTTATTGTGTCCCATATAGCCCTTACAATGGCTGGCTTAAAATCCTGTCCAGCTGAGTGAATAATGGTTATGAGTAGATTAATTTTCTATTATATATCAGACATGATAATAGATGGGTAGTCAACTTAGGGTAAGCATTTTATTAAAGGTTAACTACTTTTAGGTAAGGTATAGATCAAGATAAATGGAGATAAAGGAACAACTCGAGTCTTTCTCAGAATTCTGAAGGCGAATGTCTGAAGAGAGGAGACTGTGCTGACCTGAGACAGCAGAGGAGGAACTGAAGCAAGACAGCAAAGAATGGCTGAAGATTAATAATGGACTGAGAACTGAGAGTTCAGGGAAAAACACAAAGGTCTTTTAAGAAGAATACTGATTACTTAATATTGTGTTACGAGTATATATATGAGTTGAATTTTCTAAGTCCTTTGCCACCCATTGAGGTAAGGGCCCAACTCTGAGTTGTTAAATAAAGCAAACCTAGAGGAACCCACTGTTTGGCAAAATCCTGTATCAGAGATCAACTGAAGAACTGCAAGCAACCAAGTAACTCCTTAAAAAGGAGTTAGAGGTGGCATTAGGAAAAGAAGAATTAAGGAACTACTGCAAGACTCTCTATCACACCAGATAATGTTTTCTATGACCACATGGGTAATGCTGCAATCTTTACCAGCAATTTAGGAAGAACTCTTTGTGTTATCAACAAATGAGAATCTGAATTTTGAACACTGTCATTTTTAGCATTTTGAAGGACTGAAAGAAAGGCTTTCACAAGACAAAATCCTTACACAGCAATAATAACAAACGTGCAAAAGTTTGTCTGCTATTCTGCAGACAATAGCTGAAAGTATAAGCCTTGCAGAGAGATGGAAATTAAAAATAAAAAATAATAGTGAGCTGGTAAGTACATATGTGTATGCATAGACACTCATCAGGTATAGCCAGGTTGGTAAATCACACTGGGTAGTCAGGAGCTAGTTGTGCAAGTTACAGCTTGCATTACAGATTTTAAAGTCCTATCCAACCAGAAATCCATCCTAGGGAAGAGAGGCAACTACAGTCCTAATGCATTTTACTTAATACTGATGGTTTATGAACTCAGGGCTATGCCACATTTCTGAATGTTTGTTCTGTAACAGGGATTAAAAAAAGCAAACAACAAACCCATGTAAGCTATTTCACTAGGATTGAACGACATGAACTGGCAGCCCTTTTATCAGGGAAGTCTCCAGACAGAAAACCAGGGATAGTTTCACCTGAAGTGAGCAGGTATTTCTACCAATATTGCACAGGTATGTGATGCTGGAGAGAAAACAAAGGAGAGAACCTTACACTGGCTGTTGAGGAGAAGCAGTGTTGCAAGATTCTCTGCATCCTGCAGAGATTAAACCAGTTTTTCTTCTGATAAGCTGGATGACTACGGGGAGAGTCACCACCATGAATCTGAACACACAACTGAAGACATTCAGCTTCCTCCTATGCAAGATAGCTAAATGATTCTTTGTATTGTCTCAAAATCTCTTTGCCTCCAACCCAGTTCTGTGGCTCCCAAATGCAGCAGTGATCATGCTTTGTCAAATCTACTGTTTCAGAGGAACACTTGTAAAGGGACATGTAAAGAAAGCCTGTAGAATGATAACCTAAAGAGGATCAAATATTCTGGCAACAAAGTCTAACCCTCAAGACGCCTGCTGCAATCTGATGAGTAAGGTGTTGCAAGGGCACTCCCAGGAGACAGCAAAACATGGCAAAAGTAATTCTACAATCTAAATCTAGAACGTGTGTGTGGAAATGTGTCCTCTCTTTCCTGCCTCTTCACTGGTTGCATGTAAAGGTCTGCACATTAATCTTAACTTCTCTCTCCAAAGAAAATTAAAATTAGGGTGCAACTCAAGTGCAACTCAGGAATCTGAATCTCCAAGCACCATCATTCTCAGAAACTTACACCTGTGACTACAAACGAATGGAGATTGAGAAAGTCATGTAAATCTGGTTCTGATGAAGCACAGGACAATAACTGACTCACAACCTTGAATACAACAAAACCTACACAGCTGCCCAGATAAATACATAGATTCATGATTAACCAGCATTGGCAATAAAATTTTGCAAATCTCACAGCATTTTTCTTTTTCTGCCTGAAAGTCATCTTTCAGTTTGGTTAATGAAGTTTTTGTTTGTTTCTTGGTTTTTTTTTTTTTTTTTGCTTGTGTTGTTTTTTTTTTTACTTTGGGAAAAAAACCCCTAGAATATAAACCAGATGTAACAGAGGGGAACAAGAAGAATGCAAATCATTATTTAAACAGCCAAAACTGCATGGAACATGAAGTTGGCTTGAATTTTATGTATTTTGCAGAAGGCATGCATGACAGAAATGCAGATCTTAAACTGTTAATAAGGAAATGTCACCTTATTATAGTCCTCCTAAATGGTTCTCTGTTAATGGTTCCTTACTAAATACTGTGACCATATGATAGCTACCTTTATGTAAAGGCAAAATGTTACACATGTGAGATGTTAATTTTGTAAGCTGACATTAACAGTAACTCCTCAGAATGCAGGCTGTAGGATAGTCAAGTCAGCCAAACGGAAAGCAGCTGCAAGGGCTGCCTCCTGACCATGTTTTGCCACCCCAGCACTGTGACAGCACAAGCACTTCAGTGGCTATGGGTTGAATCACATCCATCTAGGACATTAGACAGTAAATGGGCAACTGCATAGAATTTTCTGCTAAAACAGCATGAGGTAAAGACAGTACCATTTTTTTCAGATGCTCTGTCAACTGAAAACATATCTAAGATGGTCCAAGTATGATGTGGTACAAAAGGCCCTTTCGTGATTGTAGCAAGACAGAGGAAGCAGAGAGCACATGCAGTTAATGGATATTATGCCAAGGCAAAATATTTCTTGCCTTGAATAGCTGCAATAGAAATATTCATGATATGAACACACATAGATTTGAACAAGAATTTACATTGTTTTAATATGATAAAATGCATTTTAAAAACCTGGGGAAAATATATTTTTTTTAATTAAATTTTTAATAGAATTAAAATAGTCATGTACCTATCAGGTCATAAAATCTAAAGCCTGTATGAACACCAGTTCATACAGGACAAATGTAGTATCCTACAGCAATTTTTTAAGCCTCTGACATAGTTCTGTTTATGAAATACATATTTTTGACACAGCAACACTCACAGTAAGTTGGTCACTTAGCAATATGACGGTAACCCTGGTACACTGGAGACAAGGTTATGATGATGACCAAAATATTTCATTTGGGTATTGTGGTATGCAACCAAACAGATAAAGTATTCTATTTTAACTCAACTATAATCTATGGTAACTGATTACAGTTGTAGTCAAGTGATGGAGTGTACACTTCTCAAGAATGCACTCACACCAGTTTTTAACAGTTAATATTTTTACCTACGGAATTTGTAAATTTAAAATATTAAATGAACAGTTAATTCCCAGTAAGGGATGCAGTAACACAGATCACACAGTCCCTATGGACTTCCACAAAAGTGTAACTGAAGAACGTGACCTTATAATCTTCTTAAATGGTTCTCTGTTAATTGCACTTTACTAAATACTGTGGCCGTATTATATTATATTATATTATATTATATTATATTATATTATATTTTTATATATTTTATATATATAATATTATACCTTTATGTAAACCTAAAGAAAATAAATAAAATACTTGCAGAGTGTATTAAAAAACAGATAAAACATCTGAACAACATGCATGTTTATGAATAAGTGGTAAGATACTATAAACAGAAACAGTTCGGTACAAAAATTACAGCAGGCACTGACTGCTACCAAAAGACACAGCTTACATAGCCAAATAAAACTTTTAACTTTTGAGCTGCTACAGTTTTAAACATATCATAAAAAGTAAAACAATAAATGAAAGCTGTTCCTTTCAGTTGGGGTTTGTAATTTTCTCTGTGGAATCTTTTTCCTAGATTATGAACTCAAATGTCTTGGTGAGCTAGGCAACTCCCCCTCTTTTTACTTCTTCCATCAGCAGTTTGCTCAGTCTTCTGTAACTGTGGATGTTTCCCCTAGCCCTAAACACACTCAGAATTGATTGCAGCTCTGAAGTTATACCTTAAATTACTTTTTATTTTATTGTTGAATACTTTCTTCAGTGGAACAATGTACCTGGACTATATTATAGATTGAAATTGTAGAAGGAAAAACAGACAGTAATGCATTTCTGTGCTGCTCCTGGAAATGATCTGGGATTCCATATCCTTGAAATTCTTAGCATTACTAATTAGCAGCCTATGGCTTTATATCCACTGACATTAATGGAAACATCCTAAGAAGTATCAAGAGTGTACAAACTATATTTTTTACTTAGAACTGGCTATCCCAGAATAGACAAGAACTATTTTTCCTAGAAAGTACAAGTTCTTAATACACCCATGAATTATGTAGCGGACAACTAAAAATACACTCAGTAAAACCACTAAAAAAAAAAATAAAATAACCCTCTCAAGATTTACTTTGGGATGGGCCAAGTTTTGAGAAAACTCTAAAATAATGAAAGGTAATGTCATTACCTTCTGGGCAGCAAGATGAAGAGCAGTTCTTCGGCTACGATCAGCTCTGTTAACATCAGCTCCAGCCTTCAGCAATGCCTCTGCACAGTCCAGCCTGTCAGCCAATACACAGTACATAAGTGGAGTTCTTCCAAACTGGTCCTCTTTATCTTTCAGCTCAGAATTTCCTAAAATAAAATTAATAATAATAATTAATAATAATAATATCACATAAAACAGCTAAGTCTATGAGTATCTAACTAAAAGTAGTACTTTTTTATTACAAGGGTATCTCATTATAAATGAACAGGGTGATCAAAATAATGAGGTATATGATAAACTCCAAGTTACTACTTTTTACCCTATTTTTGCTGTCATTTATAGGACATCTTGAAATATATTTATAGAAAAAAGTACAGCCAGAAAACATTAGTTCCACACATACATCTACCACCCGTAACATTCTGTAGTAGTGTAATTATAAATAATTTTTAAATAGTTATACAGATCTTGGCTGCAAAGATTATTTAAAAAACTATCAACAGCAAATAAAAGAAATAGTCCTTCTGAAACCTGTAAACCCTGTAACTAAAACAAGCTTTGAATCCCACTCATGGAAATGTTTATATAAAAAGCATAAACATGTCAATATTACATCAATACCATTATTTACTTCATTATGCCTTACAATACGGAAAATATTTCTCCAGGTTTCTTGAATTGATAAGGTTAGTAAGGCAGCAAATAAGCTCATAAGTAGCCTGAGGGCCTAAAAAAAAGAAAAATAGCATACCTATTCACAGTCAAAAAAACCTCCCAAACAAACCAGTATGTACCCTTCACTAGAAAGTTTTGTATCTCTGTTATGTCACCACATAGAAACTAGCACCTATAAATTAATTCCTACACATACCAACTCTAAATACATCTCCCAGGTAGCAATGTTGTCTACAATTACTAAAGGAATATTGAATTTTAACAGGGAAGTTCATACTTCTTTTTAACTATTCCCTCGTGTGCATGGTTGCTGATGCTTCAGAACTCCAGCAGAGGCACGCGCCTCCTGTACACACTCCTCACTCTCCCCCAGAATATTATACTTATCTATACACCCTTCACTCTCCCCACAGCATATTATACTTATCTATATATCCAGTAATTGTATTCTTAATTATGGTTTCAATTGATTCACCCAGCAGAAGAGTCAAGCAGATTAAATGTGAATCAAGGGGAATATTGAGAACTGAAATTTGCTCCCTACCAAGCAAGTCTCTCACAAAACGCACTGTTAAGCAGGATGCTGCCAGTTGGAGCAATCGTTTGCTTGCTCACTCCATTTTCAAGTTCCTTTAAAACTGTTGAGAGAATACTATGTCATTCTCATGATTCATTCTGTAACAGCTTCTCTTGCTTCGAAATTGTGATTTGCATTCAGAAAACTCTTTCTGTTCTGCAAAAGACAATTTAGGAACCTTTCCAAACTCCTTTGTGAATGCAGATATAGAAAATTTCTTTTTGCTCTTCACCCATGGCCCTATCTTCTCTAACTGCCCCTTCATCTTAATAATCCACTAGTTTTATACCCAATATTTATGCTTCTAGCAAATTATTCCTAAAAAAACCTCCAAACCAGTCTTTTCCTAGAAAAACCCAAGCCAGTCTTTTACTGTCCCGTGTCTACCTTCCTCAGACACGGGTTATATTTTCTGAATAACACCTTGCTTTTTATTATCCACCCTCACAGTGCTGTTCACCACCCTCATTCCCTTTGACCTTCCTAAACTTTTTCTTTTCTGAAGTGCTTTTGCATTCACTTCACACTGCAAGCAAGGAGTCTACTCTTTAGACTCATCTTTAGATTCTTCACAGCAAGCATTTTCATTTTAATGTCCTTCACCACTTTTAGATTATGTCATAAATCTGGCTACTGTTGCTTATCTGTGCATACTTTGGCCAGGAGTGAAAAAAAATCTTGTTTAGTAACACTGATTCAGGTCCTACCAGCAGTCAAGAGCAAGTCAAGTGTTGGTTCTGTTCTGGGTTCACTGAAATTTCTGTTTTCAGACCATTAATGATTGCTAACAACGGAGTTTTAGAATGATGCCCTCAGTAGCTATTTACCCAAAACACAGGAAAATAACCTTCATTACTATTGTGTTTCCTGTCAGGTCAGAGTCTCTGACATCTCTCAGCATGTCATGCGTATCACCACCTGGTCAGATGGACAGTAATATAATGATAGTGCTGTAAGTTCTTATTTATACCTGTAAATGCAATCATTATGGTTTTTTTTTTTTTATATACTGTTTAAGCTTGATTTATATGGTTATTGGTTAATCTCATTAACGCTTGCTTTCTGCTTTGGTTTTTAGATGTGTATCATCTCTGCTCTTCCACTCAAATGGATTCCAGATACGGTACCAGAATACAAAGTACACAGAAAAAAATGTCATCCACATCGCTGCCTTCCTTTCCACAGATTGTACATTCCCATGTGATCAACAGTCTCATGTAAAGCATAACAGCCTAGTTTTTTTCTATCTTTTTTTTTTTTTTTAAGAGTTCCACATAGGCAGAAAAATGCATGCAATTGGTTTGCATTTGTATACAACTTCAGCTGGTTTGAATAAGATGCTATTTTTTCCTACCATATAGCTGCATCAATGAAGATACAAAAGAGCTAAGATTCCACCTTCTGTAGATAGGCCACTGAGACCTACATGTGGCAGTGTCACTATTTCCTCATCTTTTCCTTTAGAGCATAACAGTTGAGTCTTAATTTTTTCAATAAATAAATGACTAAATAAATTTTTTATATGGAAGAAAAAAATCTAATAATAAACCAAATAATAGAAAATTACATTTGTAAATTTACACAGCGTATTTCTTTTCCTGTGTGGCTTTGCATAAAAGCTGCCTACATATCTTTTCTGACCTTTGTGTAGAATGGGACAAGGTAAAGCATTGGATATAACTTACTCATTATTCTTCACATCAAAACAACAGATGCTAAAAAAAAAAGCCTAATTTTATGGTAGCATTTTAAAAAGGAATTTTTAAGACTTAAAATAATTTGCAATGTTTCTAAAGGGGAGTTAAAAGCTGTGTATATTGAAACACCTTTGGGTTATTATTTATGTCCCACTATATGTAACTACATTTTGACGTGAGAAAATAAGTAATGTAATTTTTCCTAATGCTATTTAAATATTTGACACTGTTTTCAAATTCTAATTTTTATCAACGCTTTAAGAAAAAAGCTCATGTATTGTCTTTAAATACTCATTTAACTGTCATCCTATTTTCATTACTGAAGACTATAATTCTTTATTTCTGCTCAAAATGACAAGTTGTAACAATTAATAAGTGCATTAAAAAGCAGTATATAATAAAAAAATATATATATTTGTTTAATTTATTCCCTGGCCATTAAGAAATAATACAAAATGTAACATCTGAGATAAACAGGGGAATCCCCATTTTTTTATTTCCCTTACCTTATAAAAACGTTTGCTAGACTTTCATTTCACAGATTAAAATTTCATGGCAAACTGGATGCAGTTTCAAGATAATTCTTTACTATTAGAAAAAAAGACTTTAAAAGTTAAACATACATACTATAAAGCCATCAGATGTCTTGCATCTCAACATTACAGCTAACATGAAATGCTTTTTCCATTCAGCAGAGAACATCAGAAGCACCAAAGCCAGTTGTGAAGAACCATGCAGCCCTGTGCAGCATCATACAGATACTGAGGTCCAAAGCATGATTTACCATGTCACTGCTCTGAGGCAACAAGCCACTTTCTCTAACCAGCTAAGTACAGTCAGGTGCTCTTCCAGTATTAGTTCAGCCTGGTAATTTAGACATCACTGAACATATTTCACTGGTCAGTGTTAATACAGCGTCTTAAAATTCTTGAAGCTGATGGGACTTGCACAGCCATGTATATTTTTAAAAAGAAATACATGAAGATGGATTTCTCCCACTAAGACACATGCACACAGCTTATGCTCATCCAACACTTGGTTCTTTAAATCAGCACAGTGCAAAACTAGTCCCTCTCCCTCAAATTCCAAGTTCTCTTTTTGTTACGTAATGTTAGAGGATAAACAGAATGTAGAGACTAAAAGAAAGAAATGGGTAAGGTCAAGACAAGCAAAAATGGCCTCAAGTTCAAGCACAAGCCAGCTAAGCAGAGCAACAGACATCTGTTTTCATTTACAGCTCCCAAAGAGTCATGTACTGATGACACAGAGGTTCCATGACTGCACACGGTCTGAATGAAAACTAAGCAAGACTTTCAAAACTTGATGCCAGTCATTTGCCTGAAGCTGCTGTGCTGGTTTTTAAGGTAAAGAAACTATCTTCAGCTAGCAGTAGGTTTCTTGCTGCTATTATTTTGTTTGATTATAGGATTCTGTAAGGCCCTTAGAATGGCTAAAATCCTGGGGGCAGGTCCCTTAAAGAGTGTCTCTGTGCTTGGGCTAAGAGACAGGACAAGGACTAGGAACTACTGTATCAACATCAGATGCTAACAGGAACTAAGCCAAGGAAATCTGCCAACCACAACACCCTGTGGACTTCCCGGCTGCAACAAAGTCTTGGTTTTCAGCAATCCAGAAAGCACAGGTAACCTTCAAAACAGCCATGTATTCATGTATCAAAAATGTGCTGTGACAAAACTCTCCTCCACACACCTGCCCAAGAAAAGAAGCTTGGCTGGTCCCTCTGTCCCCAGGATCAACACCCTCACCCCACTAGATTATGCATTCCATAAGCTTGCTGCCAATGGGGGTCACAAACACCACGGAATCAAGCAGCCCAATTCCAAAAATTCAATGCTCATTTTCAAACCTCATCACTCTCCACGCAAGCAGTCACAGACTCCAGTATTCCTATGCATTCTTGAAACCAGAAGAGGAGAAAGGGCAGGCAGAGGACATGAATTCTGCCCAATTATTAAAATACAGACCATCTCTTGTTACTTGCAAGAATCTTGCCTTTGGTAATAATGTGACTTGAATTTTATGCAACCTCCCACATGGAATAGAGAAGCAAAGAGGAGAACCAACCAAAACCATGCAGCAGCATATCTGCAACCCAGAATTTATAGTTAAGTTACAATAAAACATCATATCAGAGATTTAGGAGCATTTTTATGCAAGCAATACATGTTAAGAATGAGGAGCTGGACTGATCAGACACTTCAGTATAATGACTGCTGTACACATTATTGTGTTCCTATAAACAACTAAAACAATTAGATGCGTCTTCCCAAAAATCTACATGAAAGTGATAGATGCACAATGATCCTCCAAACACAAAATTAATGTTTGCTCCCTTTCTGCTGTGGATTAAAATCATACAGATGGGGTTTAACACTGAAAACTGTTACTTAAAGACATGTTCACTGTTTTGTGAAACAGAAAATTCCGTGAGTATTCCCCAAAGGCTGAGATCATACAGTTCCAAACCACTGTGAAACAGTACTAGGTAATTCATGCAATGCAAACAACCAGCACACTTTTGTTAGAGCACTGGCTACACAAGAAACACTTGGCGTGTACTGTACTTTGTGGTATTTAGCCCATAGGCTGTTTAGAAAGTCCTGTAATTAAGCATCAGCAGTGGTTAACATAAAGGGACACTTTGTTCCAAACCCCACCTTCTCTATAGAAATTTTCTATTTATATTTGATTCTGTATATTTATGCCTCTTTTTGGCAGAGGATGTCCAAAGGAACATAGCAGAACACACTGCTTTATTTCAAACACTTGCTCCTTTAAAATCACAGGCTATTGGGCAGCAGATCACACATGCATCCATCCTCATGAACTACGTGCAATGTATGTGTTTGTAGACAGACACACACGCTCCATCAAGCTACAGATGGGAAAAGGAATAATCATCACACAGGTTAGAGGGGCTGGCTGCTCTGAGAGACTGCTGAACCAACCTCTGTGCCCTCCCTGTGTTAATAACTGAATAGGAAAAACTCCAAGAGGAAACTAATCATGAATTTAGGGGCAAGAAGCCCATCCTAAAAGAAGGATAAAGTCAGATTTTATGCTACTGCATATACCACTAGCTACATAATCAAGAAGAAAAGCTTAGCTGCATCAGGAGAATGCTATTAAGCAACCCAGCATATGCAGAGATAATGCTGAAGTACTGCCCTGAATTAGATGCTCTTGCTAAATGCAGTCATGAAGTTCAGCAAACAACACCAATTGCTCAATTTACAGCTGGCATCAAGTTGTATTTTTAACTATGCCTGGCAAACAGTTAAAAATATCACTCTGATGCATTCTTCTTCTCCTAGGCAATACTTTTTTTTTTTTTTCCCTGGTCCTGTTCTGGCAAAAGTAAGGTCTGTGCCATATCCTGTCAAAACACGACAAAGCAGAAAAGCCAAATTTTGCTACTACAGCAAAGGCTGCAGGATTGTGCATTTTTCTCTCCCATGTAAAAATAACATACAGCATTTTTAATTTTTTGCTGCATCATCACCATTAAAAGAATAATGACTTCCTTATCTGGTTCTAATGGCTGTTTTCTGGTGTATTTGACAAGATGCATCAGACCTGGAATTTGACAGAAGCACTTGTTCCTTTGTATTTTCAGAATACATCTTTTGGCTGTGAGGTTGGTTAATAAAAACATACTGAAGTCAGCAAAAACTCTTTGCTGTTGCTTCTGATTGTTAGCCAGGATTTGAAAGCTCTACCTTCCCCCCCCTCCACATGCAGCCAGGAGGTATTTTTAAAGACCCAGGTATTTAAAGGTACTTTGTAGTTGCATCCCACAGATTTCTAGAAGCATCTCCACATCAACTGCTCATCCGTCATTTATAAAATGTTCTACAAAGGAGTGAACAGATAGCATTAAACGCAGACAGTATGTTTGTGCCATCACAGGATAAAGTTGAAGGCTCAGCAAAAGAATATTTGTTTCAACTAGTGGAACCTCCAAAAAGTCAGTTCCCTCATATTTCTTCTCCCGTTTGAGTCAAATCACTTCTAATTGTACTTTGAGAGAATTAAATACGCCTTGGAAAGAAGGAATATTTAGTGCTTTCTACACACCCTAGACAATAGATGTCTTCTCTTTAACACAGGTCAGCAGAATATACATAAACTTGACTTTTGGTTTAACATGATTACCATTAAATTCTTTATATGTATTAAAACTGTCGGTTAATGGCATAAATACAGAGTAAGTTTCTTACTATTTCACAGTCCTTCACCCTTACAAAGCTCCAGGAATGGGATATTCAAAAAAGGCTGAGCAAATAAAAAGTCTACAGTATCAGCTAGAATTACATTTAATCAGAAACACTGAAAATCAAAGCCTTCGCCTACGATCTGACAGCCTTCCAGATGTATGTAAGACTGGTTTTGGAACACAGAATAGATACAGTTTTCAAAAACTACCAACTCAAAATGCCATATACAGGTCTTGGACAGAGAAGGAAAGCAAAATCCTGGGCTTTTTAACAGGTGGGATTTTTTTCTTCAGCTTCAATAGGACCAGACTCTCTCCTTACCTTTAATTTGTCCTGAGAAACATCATTAGTGTTATCAGAAACAAAGTAACAACTAGGACTGGCTCATATTGTCCCCAAACACTACACAATGACAAGTCATCACTAACTACCAGAAATCATCAGTAAAGATAAATTTATGAAATTTCCCACAAAAGAAATTCCAAAAATAAGGACTTGCAGCCAAAATATTTCAGCCCAAAGCGCTTGTCCAGAATTTCAAACACCCTGAAACCAGAGTCCTGAATAACTCTTCTGGCTGTATCACTCACCAGCTTTCTGGTTTACTTCACACAGAAGTATCAACCAAAGGCAACAAGTAATAAAATTATTAAAGTAAGAAAAAGCAGTCATACCTTCAGAACTACTTTTATTCTAGAAACACATATAATCAAGAAATTAAAACATATCTTAAAGACCTGAACAGTAAGTCAAAACCAAAAAGCTTCAGTTCTAAAGTAATCCAAATGCATCTACAATGAAAACATTTACCTGCGATTAGCTTTTGGAGGGTACTCTTATCTCCATTAACAGCAGCAGCATGCACTTCAGATGCTAACGAGGAACCACTGAAGAGGCAGTTTGCTGAAATATTCATACTCTTCCAAGGTATTACCATAGGTCAGATCTGCACCACTGACATTCTTTGTAGGAATGCACTTCTAGAAAAAAAACAAACAATAAAACAGAATGAATTTTACAATATATTGTTAAAATGAAAATGCTAAAGAGAACAAAATATTCCATTAAGAACAGAAAAGAACAAACTCTGTTCTTATTTCATGGATTAAATCCACCACTAGTGAAAATTCAACCAGAAAAAGTTGGTTGGAGACATATACCTATATGTATTATAGTTGCATTGCTTTCAACATGAATTTCGATCAGCTTTGCAAAAGCCTGCAAATAGAATCACACAGAATCACCCAGGTTGGAAAAGACCCTTGGGATCATCGTGTCTAACCATTAACCCTACTCTACAAGTTCACCTCTAGACCATATCCCCCAACACCACAACCAAGTGATGCTTAAACACATCCAGGGATGGTGACTCAACCCCCTCCCTGGGCAGCCCATTCCAATATCTCACCACTCTTTCTGTGAAGAATTTTTTCCTAGTGTCCAGTCTAAACCTACCTTGTTTCAGCTCAAGGCCATTCCCTCTGGTTCTGTCCCTAATTACCTGAGAGAAGAGCCCAGCACCAGCCTCTCTACAATGTCCTTTCAGGGAGTTGGAGAGAGTGATGAGGTCTCCCCTCAGCCTCCTCTTCCTCAAACGAAACAGACCCAGCTCCTTCAAACGGTCCTCATAGGATCTCTTCTCCAGTCCCTTGCCCAGCTTCGTTGCCCTCCTCTGCACCCGCTCCAGCACCTCGAGATCTCTCTTGTACTGAGGTGCCCCAAACTGGACACAGTACTCGAGGTGAGGCCTCACCAGTGCTGAGTACAGGGGACAATCACCTCCCTGCTTCTGCTGGTCACACTGTTTCCAATCCAGGCCAGGATGCCGTTGGCCTTCTTGGCCCCCTGGGCACACTGCTGGCTCATCTTCATTCGCTTGTCAATTAGAACCCCCAGATCCCTCTCTGACAGACAGCTCTCCAACACACAGGATAGTGTTCACATACAAACACAACAGACTGTTCTGTGTCACCCTGCGTGCTTTGATTCAGTAACCAATCAAATTTATCAAGTATCAACTTGATATATTCCTCCAGGAGTTGATACCTGGTGGTATTTTACCACGATGGTCTGTAGACATATGCAGGGCAAGCCTTATAAGCTGAAGTAGTATCTTTTATTAGACCAACTGGGATAACTGAAATAATCACGTCAGCTTTCTAGGTTGTAAGTTTTCTTCAAACCTGAACAGAAGTGGGGAAATAGGTGTTTAACAAAAGCAACAATGAATTGGACCAGAACTTTGCCTCTAAATCCCGTCTCAAACTGGCCAATGTAGATGCCAAAGAACAGATTATATGTTTGTATATACAGATAATAATAATCATATAAACAAATATGATTTTTTTCCCCACTTCCAAACACTCTCCCAACCTACAATTATTTCTAGTTCAATCACTTCCTGAAGTCGACGTGGTTTCTGTGTATTTAGTACTCTGTGAATACCACTGATTTTTTTTCAGTTAATTTCTCTACTAGAAACACAAAACAATGCAACCTTAAGAGCATCCACAACGTCCACTGACAGGGAGTTCCACACCACAACCAAACACTGTATGGACAAACCACTTGCTCTCGTCTATCTTGT
Source organism: Todiramphus chloris collaris (assembly GCA_025345505.1). Taxonomy (NCBI): domain Eukaryota; kingdom Metazoa; phylum Chordata; class Aves; order Coraciiformes; family Alcedinidae; genus Todiramphus; species Todiramphus chloris. The sequence continues at coordinate 3,574,326 of JANVCC010000276.1, read as the reverse complement.
CCTGGCCCTTGCTTTCCGAGGGCCCTTAATCTTTGTACTGGAAGGGACAGTAAATAAACAATTCTTATCTACCAGCATTATTCTACAGATTTTTAACATATTCTCCTCCCTTGTATCTTCCTCTAGCTGAAGGAGTAGCAGCTTATTTAGCTGTTACCCAGGCAACAGCTTTTCTGTATGCATGACCATTTTAATCACCCTTTTTTGGACCCTTACACAGTTCTGCTCTAACCCCTTCGAGATGGAAAGATAACTCGCCAAGTTATTCAAGATGTGGGCAGACCATGGATTTACGCGGTGCTATAATGGCATTCTCTTCTTTCTCCTCTCTACTCCTTTCCTAAATCACATGTACAACTACAGTTGCCTTCCTAGCCTCTTCTGAGACAGAACTGCTACCTTTGCTAAACTACCACCACCTCGAGATCTTCATAATGATCAGCTCAGGTCCCCACACTGTTATGGAAACGAGGCAGGGCCTGCACACTTGAAAAGTTGCTGATTTCTCCAAAAGTATCAAACACTTAAACCTCTGCTTTCAACTCTTCCTTCAAATTTGGAATGGAGAACAAACTGAGCTAAGCAAACAATAATTGTGCATACCAGGGGGGAAAAAAAAAAAAAAAAAAATTGAGGTATCACTGAAGCTGTCTACTGAATACTGGATATTTTTCACCTCGTCTTCTGTTCTAAGTTAATTTAAATACCCTCCTTTTGCCATGTCCCACATTTACATTATAGTACACTTAAAATATATCAACAGGAAGCTATTTTGCTTCAATTGTTATTTTCAAGTATCTTTGGTTCTATAAAGTAGAACCAAATATATAAAGTACTGGTTTTCAAGTATCTATCTGTTCTATAAATCTCACATATTTGTACACAGCATCCGTTGTTACTAAGGTAATTGCAGATGAATATAAATCATTGTGGGGGGGAAATGTTCAAATACCAGAAAAACATTCACTTCTATGTAAACTGCAGTGAAAACTTCTACAGCAGGTATTAAGCATGAAGTAATAGAGGTAAAAGCCTTTACTTGAAAACAAAACAAAACAAATTTAAAACAAATACAAGTTAATATTCTAATATAGATTCTTCTTTACAAGCTCTTCCTTGGAGAGCTGATAAGAAAATTAATACAGGAAGCTTCACGGCAAATCTAATCAGCTACTCCAAGAGCATCCGCACAATCGCGGTATCAGCTTACACCACATCCCTGGAACGAGCACAGATGTGGAACCACGTGGCTGTGCAAACCTGACCAACACCACATCGATCTGCTGCACCCACGCTACCTGGAAACACACAGCTGTAACTCAGACATTGTCTAAAGCACACCCCGCAATAACTGCAGACAAAGGTTTTAACACCCCAGCGACCAAACTGCTGGTTCTCCACCTTGTCCTCAGCCAGCCAAGTGCACGCTCTGCCACTTCTCACAGGGATAACAACAGCACTGGATGCTCCTTTCCTGAAGTCTGTCTGGCTGAGATTTCGTGAACCATGAAAGGGGTTCACCGTGTGCCGAGGAACAGAACACCCTACCTTCCAACCTCTCTCCTACTGAAACTAGTGAGGGCATGACTAGAAAGTTTCCTTGGATATCTAACACTAGAACTCCTCACTACTGGAACACTTCCTTGCTTGTGTTCATGGATTTCCCTCTGCCGTCTGCCAGTCACTTCAGATGCAGGAGTAAGTACAGTAGTTCCTAATGTTGTCACTCCTTAGAGAATGTGTGTTGTGCAAACCTGCAATGGCTCACTACACTTCAATAACAAGCAATTTCCCCCAAGTCAACTTTTGGTTTAGGGACTTCTACAAAATTATTTCAAAATTCACTGTAGCCACTTACCCAACAGTCAACCTGCCAACGCCAAGCACGTGTGGCATTCACACCTGTCTGAAGTGACCAGTTACTAGAGCACAATATTTACTTGCTTCTACACCAGCAATGGTGCACTCTATTGAGAATGCTGGTGCAGGAGCATGAGGATGAGCTTCTCACATAGCTTTATGGAAGTATTTTTTCTCATTAATAGTTCTGGAGCCATTTCTGGTCATCTAAACCCTACGGAACAAAGTGATCTTATCTTACAGCTCTCCTCTTCTTCCATGAACCTCTTAATAACAAGACAATGATGATGTTCGGTATCTCTTGGAAGTCATGAATTCTGCCATCCTTAAGGAGTTTGGTGAACCTCTCTACATTTCAGAAAAGCCATTGAACATTTTTTTGACACACTCGTTTTACCACGTAAGTAGGTGATCCCTCACAGAATCACGAGTGTGTCATTAATGGACTCAGAGATGTGTTGACTTCTACGAGCAGAGAAAAGGAAGTTCAAAGAAATCTAATGTGACAGGAGGTTAAAAACATTTCCACTTTTAGAACCATGTAAGACAGGCTAACAGGGCCACAATACATCACAACAAATCACAGAAAAACTTGACTTGGTGCTTAAAGAAGCTAAAGAAAGTGCACGTGCATACATAACCACACAGGGTGGACTGAGCTTACACAAGTCCAAATACAGTTTAAGACATAAATCACAACTGTTCTATTTTAGTGTAACAGCCCTTCAAGTAGTCCCAGTACTAGCTACAGTCACTGTTTTCTCTTAAGGAAGAGAAAGAATATCCATATCCACATCATACACCATACCTGCACCATTCTCTGCATCCCAAGTTGTCGCTGTTTATAGCAGGAGTGGAGAGATGCAGCAACACACAAATTCAGCAAGAGCAGGCAAAAGAAGCCACTTTATTAATTTCTAACCCCGTTTTCTATCCCCTAGCCCCATAGGGCGATGGGTCAGTGATCACCCATCTCCTAGGGTCATTGGCTAAAGTCCTACAACACTTATTTCAAAATATTTCTCCAATGTACCATAAACAGAACTTAGCAAACACCAGGTGTTGGTCCAGCTTACAAAAACCATCCTACTGTTTCTCATAACACTGGTGAGAAAGGCAGGACTCTCACCGAATATTGTGAGAACCTGAGAAAATCCCTCTGCTAGCAGCTTTGCAGCATCCACACCAAGTATCCTCTTGTCCTCCAACAAAACTGCTTGTTTCATTTTTTAGGACACATAATTGATATACTTCATTCAAAGCTAAACTTATCCTCCCAACCTAGCAGTGTGGTTTATGCTTCTGTTATCTTCTGTACATTACACTCGATAAAATCAGATGAGGCATTTCAGATTCAGGCAGACTCAAAGAAACCAGGAGTGTCAGTTATAATCCAAACAAGAGAAGAGAAAAGGCTGCAGAGATAGATCACGTGCTACATTTAACGTGCACTTGGCATACAAGAGTACAGCTTGTCCTTAACTTGCCTCCACGTTTTCCTCAAAAGCTTCCTCCGGGTACAGAGAAAAAAATCCGGACTCTCAACAATACCAAGTGGCTCTAGATGCACCATTGGTTTTTTACACTTGCAGGCATTTTGAGATACTAGTTTTATTCCCCAAAGTTGTCACCAACGCCTTTTCCTCATTTTTCATTCCATTTTACCCTTTGGCAAACAAATAAACTATAACAGGAAATATCTCAGCGCAGCAGTGTAAAATCCAGCAAATACTGAAGAACTTAGTAAAGCACCAGGAGCATCCCAGTTACACCAACAATTATAAAACACTGACTGTATAGAGAATGGAATTAATAATGAAAGAGGTTCATAATTTCCAGATGAAAACAAGAGCCACATCTGCATAAAGTGTCAGTAATCATACAGGTGAGAGGAGAGAGGAATTATCTCTGCAGCAGTTCTCAGTACAGTAGGATAACTCCACTGAAAGACCTAAATCTGCATCAGAGAAAGTCTGAAATATTAAGAGAAACTGTAAAAGGAAAATACATTCACTTTCCTCTGATATTTCTCTCATGTATATGACAAGCAGGTGCACTGGTATCTGGAAAACTAGTTTGCTAAAGATCCTCATTAAGAAAAAATGAGGCATTTATTCATGAGGGATGAAAAACAACAATTAAAAAAGGTCTTCTTATAAAAAGTTACATAATATACATTATCTGTAATATGCATTGCATGACTGGAATGAAGTAAATAATTCACTTTTTCTTTTTTAAGCTAGTGTGCAAAAAGATTAGCCTTGTCAAGACACCTGAAATGAAGGGACAGTCATATGGGCACCAAGAGCTCTTCAAAGTGTGTGAAATTTCATACCAAACTCTGATCTCTACTTTGCATTACACTGATAATCAGAACGACATCATTTTTGTATTCAGCAATGCACAAGGTCATTAGAATTTAAACAAGATCACTCTACCAAATTTTGCTAATACAGTTTCCAAGTGAAGAATGAGCTGCTATGGGAAAAAAGAAAATAAAAGTTTTTTTCAGATATGAATTAATTCAGAAGATGTGTATCCTACGGATTGAGGAGCACAGGTTCTTAAGGTAGACCTAGCAGAAATGAGAGTCAGACTGTAAAACAGATGTGATGTGTGTGTGTGTATATATATATGTGTGTGTGTTTTAAGCCCATGAAACTGACAGGCCAAGTGATTTTTGCAGGGTCAAGCATAAAGTCTAAGCCTATCAGGCCTTCTTTGAAGTCAAACTGGGCTTGACTTGCAAAAAGCTGATGCATTTTTTTTTTTAATGGCGTTACGCCCCATTTCACTCCTCATGCTTGTGTACATACTGGAAACGTGAAGAACACAAAGAGCAGCATTCCCTGCTCTTTTGGAAGCAGCTCTGCAAGGTTTCAAACTATAAATATATATATATATACTGCAAGTTGCAAAGTTTTACTGGAAGAGGATGAAGCGCTGCATTTTAGTTGTTTTCCCTTTTCAGTATTTAGAACTCAGGAAGTGACAGAAAACACAGATGTGTTGAAGCGTCAAGGGATAAAAATGAATGATGACGTTCCACTTTAACCCTCTCCTCCAGCCGCGATTTCCCAACCGCCCCTCCAGCCGCTCTGCCCCCTCACCCAGGGCTGCGTTCCCCGGCTTTGCAAGCGGAAAGTTGCTTCCCCAACTCCGAAGAACCCAAGACCCCAAGGCGCAGGGCACCCCAACGCCCCTCATCCTCCCTGCAGCCATCCCGCCTCCCCAGCCCCGGCGGGAGGGCCAAGGCGGAACCCAGAGGCACCAAACGAAAACGCGGACAACTTTCCGCGGCCCCCCAGGACCTGCGCAGCCCGCCCGGGCCCCGCGGAGCCGGCGCGACCAGCGGCTCGGCGACAGCAGCTGCCACGCGCTTCCCGCCACCGCTGCGGGCCGGCCCGGACAGAGGCGCCGTGGGGCCCCGGCACCCGGAACGTGCCCCAGCGCCCGATCAAGGGCGGAAGAAGGCTGCGGTGCCACGGGGCAACCCCCACCGAGGCGGAAAGGGTTAACCATGCCTCGCCCGGGCGGCACCCTCCGCCCTGCCCTTCCTCCCTCCCCGCCCGCCGCAGCTGCGCCCCGTAACTCACCTCGGCCCCACCCGCCTGCTCATCGCGCCGACACCGGGCCCCGCCCCTCACCGCCCTCACAGCCCCTGGCTCGCGCGCGGGCAGCCCCGATGCGTTCTGGGATCGCCTCTTCCTTTGCCTTTCCCCCGTCGGCGGGCGGCGGGAACTACGCTTCCCGGCGTGCCCCGCGCAGCGCGGGAACCCGGAAGTGAGCGGCGGAGGCGGAGAGCGCGGGGCCCCGCGGTGGAACTTGCCCGGGTGTTTCCTGGCGACGGGGGAAGTGAGGAGCCGCCGCGGAGAGTGGGAGCCGCGTTTCTCCCCCTCCCGGGCGCCCGATCTACCATGAGACCCGCCATCTTCCCGCTCCTGCCGGACCCTGGCTGCCTCCTGCTCCTGCTGGTGAGCGACCGGTTCCCCACAGTCCCTCCCTCCCCTCCCCCGCCCGGCCCGCCGCGGCCCCGCCGAGGAGAGCACCGGCCCGGGCTGGGCGGCGTGGTGGTGTCCGGCGGGGCCTCGCTGCTCTTCCCTCCTGACCGCTGGCGGCTTTTCCGCTCGCTCAGCTTGTGCGCGCCGGGGAACGAGCCTCGGGCCGGGTTGTGGCCCCGGGTCCCGCCGCCCCTTGCCCCGCCGGGGGCCGGGGCCGCTTCGCCGGCACCTGCTCGGCGGGGGAGGGGAGGGAGGCCAACGGCGGCTGCGGGAGCGGCCCCGGTTGGCGGAGCCCGGTGTTGTGGCCGAGGCTGATAGGCTGCGGACCCGGAACGGGCCGGCGGCGGGGCGGGGCCGGGCCTGGGCTCGGGCGCTCTCCGGCCCGAGGCTCGGTACCCGCCGCGGGCCTCGGCCTGGGGCATCGGCCTGGTGGGCGGTGGGGCCTCTCCTCGGCTCCTCCGCGGAGAAGGCCGGCGTCGCGCCTCCCTTTTTCAGGCACCAAGGAGGAAAAGCGCTGGGAGGGAGCGGTCGCGGGGGGCTGCGCGGCTCCTCGGGCGGCAGCAGGAGCGGGAGCCGTGGCTGCTGGCAGGGAACTGCTTTACCAGTGTCCCCCCGGAGCCCGCCTGTCGCCCCTGAGGGGAGCGGGTCCCCCTGCCCGAGGGAGGACGGGGCTGCTTGTGCGCCCTTTACCGTGAGCACGCCTGCAGCGAAGTAGCTCAGCCCGAGCTTAGTGGCCGAAGACGCAGAAAAGTTCTTGAGCTGTCGAAACACGTTGTCACATTTATCTTTACTTGTCAGTCTACAGCGTTATTTTTTTTCAGACCAGCATTTCATGCATGACCTAAGTCGCCTTCTGGCTTTGCACACAGAGAAACTCTGATGTGTGTCTTTTGTGGAGATAAGTTGTGTTAGATTTTATCTATTTAAAAAAAAAAATAAAAATGCAGTGATTCTTACTATTCCAGAGTTGTATTGGGCCATATTCTGGGCCTTTCAGAGCATAATTGATTTGTAGAGCCAAATGGCACTTGTATGAGTAAGTTTATAGGATTTGGTCCTGAGGTACTAATGTATTTAATCAGTCTACTTTGGGAGAGTAAAACTGCCCAGAAAATGAATGAATAGTGGGAGGTAGGTGGAGCTTTGGGGATCCAAAGGGGAGAGCGTATAGCTACTAATGAATGAATTAATTAGTAGAAATGTGAGGACAAATACTGAACAGAACAAGGGCTTGTTATCCCTTTGACATGTGCACTTCAACCTGAATAAGCTCTAGTTAAATTATTAGGAACTTCAGGTATTTTCGTGCTTATCAAGGATATGCAATTGGTAGAATTTGAAAAAACACATTTGAAATGTTTATTTATAGGTAACTATTTATAGTGTGTTAGCTCACTACCGGAGAGACTAAAGTGAAGAACCTTGTACTTTCTAGTCGTGCCTGTGCGTTAAAACAAGAATGTTGCTTATACATTAGGTTGGCTTTTACCGTTAAGTGCAGACTCCATTGAGCAAAACCAAGGAGGGTGTAACCATTTTAAAATGTAATTTAAATGAGCAGGTACAAGTCTGAAAAAGCAGACAGGAATTAACAAATGCGTTTTTCTTTCTTCATGGTACAGTTGATCGATGCAGATTTAATATGCGTCAGTGAGATCTATGTGTGCCAAAAAGGAAATGCCCAAGGTCTGAAATATCCCCACGTTGTAGTTGCTGTCTCACTGTGTATGGGTTACTTAAACCAATTTCTAATGTCATTTAAAAGAGCTGTATACACAAAACCTCAAAAAGAGTACAGATCAGAGTTGTTGGTGGTTTGTTTGTTTTTTAAAGAGCAAACTGTGAGGCTATGTGTAATTCTTCAGCATCATATCAAACATAGCCCTGTGTTGTAAGGTGCCTAGTTACGTACTTGGATCAAGCCAGTGAATCATTTCTTTTAGTAGATTTTTTTTTTTTAAGAGTTTTGGAGAAGTTGTCCTGAGCAGACTGGGAGTGGGAGGGATCCTTTTTCTTTAAAATAGCTGAAAAACTCTTTCACAAAGTATGATATCTGTTCTGTCGTGGCATTCAGAGAATCTGGTAGGATGCACCAGATTGGCTTTAAGGTTCTGGTAACTTGTTTTTCCTGTTACTAATATTCAGGAACACTTCTAAGACCAGAAATATAACTGTGATCTTGGCTGGCAAGGTCTGGGAGAGCGCTCTGCTCTGCATCCAGAGGATGTACCATCTAGCAGAGCCTCTTTGAGCTTGGCAGTTGGCATGTTTCATGTCTGTGGGTAAGTGAGCTTATTAGTGTTCCATCGGTGGTTCCTAGGATAGAATATAATGATACGTAGCTGTGAAAACTGCTTACTAAGCTGGCTTTGCTTAGTAATAGCAATGAAGTTAAAAGAAATGATTTACATTCCAGACTTTTGGATAAGCATATTTCTTTTCTAGATGGGGCATTAAAATGCTGTAACTGAAAGAAAAGCAGCAGTGTCAATATCAGAAATCACCAAAGTGTCAGAGGGCTTTGGGTCTCACTTTTAGCATTGTGTTAGGCTGCGGGGAGACACAGAGGGGCTGAGGGTGGGCAGGGTGAGTACAGGCTGGCATGTCCCCTGCCTCTGCAATACTGGAGCTGAGTGGAAGGGTGAACAGCGCACAGGACAGTCTGTAGAGGATTGTGTACAGCTGAATGCACCCCTGGAATAAGAGGTGCACAGTAATGCCATGGGCCCCTTTAAGATGTTTCTGCCATGTCGGTGTATTGCTCAATACTGGGTAGGATAGACCTTTAAGGTGAATCCAAGACTGTGGAACAAATGCTGATGGGACAGTGGCTCATCAGATTCTCCTCTAAGGCAAGGTGTGGTTCTTTGGCTTGCTCTAACCAAACGTTCTGTATGTTTGCCTCTACTTGCCTATAAAGAAAATTCTAGAACAGGACCCAGTCTCACACATGCTGCTTCTGTATATGTATGAAAGACATTTGTCATATTGCTCAGCACTTCACTGGGAGGCTCATGCGCAGTGTCCCTGAGGAGCAGGCGTGGCTAGAGGAAATCACCAGCTGATAGTGAGAGAAATGAAGGGGGAAGTTCTCTGGGTTTTGGGTTGGTTTTCCTTTGTTTTTTGGTTCTTGTTTTTTTTTTCATTTTTTTTTTTTACCTCCTTTCACCTCAAATAACTGTAAAAGGATTTCACAATTCTTGTGCCTCAATCTGTGGAGGTTTGTTAGGTTTCCTTTTCTTTGTAGCTTGTTTGGAAGGATGTCATGGGCAAACTGAGAACACCTTAACAGATTTAGCAACACCTTTGGAAGAGAGTATTTGTCCTCTTGCTTTCTGAGAATGTGAAATGCTGGAGTGTTCTCTGAGTCTTAAAGCTTACTGAGTTTTAATGTAAGCAGTAGTCTCTTTTCACATTGGGTTATTATGGAAGCTTGGTGTATGTTCCATTTATGATTCAGTAGCCCCACTGTCTGTGTATGCTCTTCTCTCTTAGCTGATGCACTTTATCATGCCAGATAGTATTTAATGTTACAGTTGGTCTTACATTATTTTTTTATATTTTAGTGAAGCTTTCAAAATGCTACTTATACAGCAATGCAATTGCAGCTGTTAGCAGTAATTTAGAAGAGGCACTAGTCTATGAACTTCTGATTTTCCTATGAAACTTTTAATTGGAAAAAATACTATAGGGTAATATTTCTGTTTCTTAACAGCCATTGCCTTTCATGTCGTCTTAATAAGACACCAAGTACACAAAAAGTGAAAGTAAAATGACATTAAATTATGTCTTTCAGTGTTAAATGCTATAGTAAGTTGCTCAAAGAGAAGTTGAACTCTGTACCTTTTATATAGAGAGCATATTTCTGTGTATTTGCCTCTCTCTGCCTATGTACCAACAAACAAATTTTATAGTTGGGAACTTGGCTCAAAATGTAGTATTTGAAATTATTTAGTATTTGAAATTTGCTCAGCCTTATACAATGAAAGGGATTCCCTCCAAGAGTCGAATGTGACTTCTGAGTTGTCCATCACCTGTCATGACCTCTGAAGAGTGACAGAGTAGTTAACTGAGGATCTGTCCCTAGTTTGGGGTGGGGGAGTAGAGGAAGCTTAGACTCTTGCATTCTTGCTATGCCCTGTGATGGGCAGGTTTTCTCTTTGGAGTGCTCAGGTTTGAGAGAGGCTAGAAACAGTGAACTGATTCTTCAAACAGAAGACTTAAACAATGCAGGCAAATGTGTGAGTTATTGACAGTGGAACGTCAGAGATCCTGTTGCTGGCAGCTGGAGAACTCTGTGGTGACACACCCCTTGATTTTCTTCGATACCCTTACTGTTCTCCGTAATCTTTGGGGGTTTTTTTGGCAGCACAGCTTGCCAAAGAGACTTGCAAGAGACTGGTCCTCGTACCACTTTCTTGGGAAAGCTGAATTATCACAGTTATTCCCCTGTGTTTTAGTCAAACGTTTCTTTTGACAGACAAGGATTTTATGCAGCTATTCAGGATGACCCATTGCTCACCTTACAGACTCTTTTGTAAACCTCACTTGTATAGTTTCCGGATATTGTGTTTGCTTGAAGGGAGGGAGTTCTCGTGTAGAAAGCAAATATACAAATACACTGTGAATTCAAAAGCTCCTCAAGATAATCTAGGCATATATTCAAGTAATAGTTACTTCAGGAATGGAGTAGTTTTGGTTACATTAGCAATACCTCTTCCCACCCCCTGGCCCCTCTGTTTGAGAGTGAGCTCTCTAGTGAATTAGAGGAGGAACATAAGAACATTTGGGAATGTAAGTAGAAGCAATATAGGTTATAGATGTCGGTGCCTAAGGAACGATTTCATCCAAAACTCTGAACTGGAGAGAACTCCCCTGAGAAGCAGAGGAGGACAGGTGCATTGTACAGCATTAGGAACGGAAGTGAGATCAGATTTCCATCTGAAAGTTCTGCATTTGCACTGCTTTTGTCCCCAGTATGTCTTTGTTCCTCAGAGGCGTGCTAAACATTGGTAGAAACATAACGGGATTTTCATTTTCAAAGCAGTTAATGTCAACTGCTCATGTGATCTAATTAAAATAAACAACCTGCTCATACAATCTAATGTAAAAAATGTTCATTACTGAGATTTTTAGAAGTTTGATTAACTTTATTTTTTCTAATTTACTGACTCTGAAGTATTCCATTTTACACTGTTAAGGGTTATTCCATTAAAGCTATAGCTATACTCAACGCTAACTCAGAGTATTTTATTCACTGCCAGTTGAGGATGCTGGATTTCTCCAAACCAGCTGTAGGACCTTGTCTGTAGTGAATTATGTTCTGCTAATTACAAAACAAAAAAAAAGCCTTACGAAAAGCAACAAGATGTATTGTATTGCAAGAGAGGTCCATAATTCTTCCTTTTTTTCATGTGTGCTAGTACTGAGGAACTGATTACCCTGGTAATACACTTCTTAAAGCTAGGAGCCATTCATGCCATTAAAAGATGCAAAGTTCTAGTATTGTGCCCTCCAGATAAGCACCTGTTAGTTGCAGCCTCTTATAGGAATGAGCCAAACTTGGAAGCTACTTGACATGCAAGCACGTACACCTTTAATCTGGTAGCCATTCACAAGGTCTGCTCTTTGTGTAGCTGATAGAGCATAAATACTATCTTGTTGGCTGCAGTGGCACTAAGCAGGATGGAAAGTGCAGTGATTTGTGTCTTAAACCATATACCAATTGAAATAGTGAAAGCAGCGTGGACAGAAGATCATACATGGTTATCTACATGCAGGTGCTCTATGCATACCTTCAGCAAATGTCCAGTTCCCAGTAATAGTGTATGCAGCACAAGGTTTCTGGTGAACACAGGGAAGCTCCTGTTCATCTGGTTTTATTGTAGTAAATGTTTTGGTTTTTTCCTTCCCTTCATTTCTTGATCTATGTTAGTTTGGCGTTAGCAGGAAGGCTTTGGTGAGGAGGAGTATTGAAAGGCTCACTGTATTTACCTGATACGGTCAAGTTGTAAAGTTTTGGTTTCTGATTGTCACTGCAATTTTGGTCATTTAAATTGGGAAGGGCCTCTAAATATCATTTGATTTTACTCCTTGCTTAGTGCAAGACTAACTTAGATGAGGTTGCTCAAGTTTTTTCTCAGTTGAGATTTTAGTATCTCCAAGGATGGAAGTTCTACAGCTTCTCTGGGCACCCGTTTTAATGTTTGATCAAAACCTTGTTGAAAGCTTTACCTGAAAGATCTATTTGGAGCTGCAATTTATCTCCATTGCCTCTTGTCCTATCACTGTGCATCTCTGAGAAGAGTCTGGCTCTGCCTTGCCTATAACCTCCAACTAGAGCATGATAGCAGCAGTAATAGCTTCCTCTTCTTAAGGCTGAATGAGTGCAATTGTTTGAGCCCCTCCTTGTATAACCTGTTCTCCAGCCACTGTTCATCTTGGTAGCTATCTGCTGGACTTGAGTCCCATATGTTAGTGTCTGTCTTGTACAGACAATCCCAAAGCTGGATAGAATCCTTCAGATATGGTCCCACAAATGCTAAGTGAAAGGGAAGACTCAATTCCCATGGCCTGCTGGCTACAGTTTTACTAACACAGCCCAGCAGGCAGTTGTCTTGGCTTCAAGGGGCACGCTGCTGACACCTATTCAGCTTGTCCCCTGAGACCTTTTCTGTAAAGCTGGTTTGTGTTTGGTTGGCTCCCAGCCTGCATGGGTTTATTCCACCTAAGATGCAGGACTTTGCCTTTGTTGAACTTGATGAGGTTTCTGTCAGGCCAGTTGAGGTCACTCTAAATAGCAGATCTCCCCTTTAGTAATTTGGTCATCTTCTTCCCCCAGTTCAGTAGCTTCAGGGAGTTTGCTGAGGGGCACGTTGTTAAATCATTCTGGTCATTAGTAAAGGTAAACTTTCTTACACTGAATATCGATCCGGAGAAGCTCCATTAGAGACCAATTGGACATGGTATCTTCACAGTTACAGGTACATTTTTCTATTAAAAATAAGTATCGTAGTAGATTATAGATGGGAATTCTTGTGAGACCCAGTCGTTGTTGAGCTGTATCTCAAAGTTTCAGCAGCAGTAACAGTGAAACTCTGGAAATCCCAATGGCTTGTTTCCTGGAAGAAGTTACTGCGTTTTCTGTAGTGCAGTCTCCCAGCTGCTCCACTTTGGGACCTAACTAAGGGTATGCCAACCCACAGGGAGATTTCAGGTATAGGTTTACAGTGTTCAGTTTCAAAGGAAAATACTTCTCTATGGCATGGATTTCTTTATTTACTTGAACTTAGTATCCTAAAAGGTGTTTGTTCCCGAAACAGGAACAAGGTAGAGCCCGAGAAATATAGTAAATGACCTGGTTCCTTGGCATACTTTTTGCAGCCAGCATGTCTCCTGTCTTGCCTGGCATCAGGGATTCTTGTCTGGTTTCTGTGCGCGCTTCATTGAGGTGCATCCAAAAAAAAATGTGAAGTCTGTAAGGATGTCAGGTGTTTTTGTTTTGATAGATTTGTGGAGAGGAGAGAAGAAAAGCAGTCTAATCTCTGTTGTAAAATATCTGGCAGTAAAACTTAGTTTCATCTCCAAGTGGATTTGTGTGGCAATTGGGCATAAACACGGAGAGAACTCGTTCATTCGGAACTCTGCAAGGAAGTATTTTGAAAGGCAAGGAATAGGTGCCTGTTCCAATGGTCTTGGAAAAGAAAACAACAGCTGTGGTAGTGTTTTGCTGTTTCCCATAGCTGTCATGATTATGAAGTGATGATATAATTAACTTTCTCAAAAGCTTCACAAAGGGAAAGCGTTTCAATGATGTATCCACATTTGTAATCCCAAGAAGTATTTTTTGTTCCTTTAGTCACTGTCTATCACTTCTGTCTCTTATAGTTTATTGAAATCTCCTTTCTTAAAAATCTTGCTGGAAACACTTCACCCCTAAAGTCTTTGCCAGCCATAAAAATTATGGATTTTCATAAATGTGTGTATAAAAATCCTCAGTGTGTGGTGGGTCTGGTTTTGGTGTTTTCCTTCTCCCTGTTGAGTCGATTCACTTGGGATTTTGGACAGAGTGACTGAGAGACAAATTGGTTGCTTCACAAAGGTAATTAAGACAGTATGCGGTGCAAGGGGGTGAACAGTTAGGGGTTCTTTCCTACTAATGATCCGTTAATTAGTGAAGGGAGCTTGCCGAGAGTGTAGGCCTCTCGGGAAGTACCTTTGAATGACATTTAAGAATGCTTTGGTTAAGACAGTATCATTGCAGGGGAGAGGGGCCTTTGCTTTTTGTTGTTGCTTCCTAGTATTTTTCCTGCCAGCATAGGCCAGCAGAATTTGCTAAACCACTGCAAATATGTCCGTATAATTAGCATTACGTAGCTATTAAATGTTGTTTTAAAATAAGCCACTACCCAGCTGTGATAGCTCCGAGGATTTTGCTAACGCTTTTGGCTGCAGCAGAGCTCAGCACTGAGAGCAGTAAGCTTGCTACATGGAGCTGGTAAACTGCAGAGCCAGCATGGCTGATACTGGCTGCCGGTTCAAGCACTGCACCGTGTCAATGTGTTCATGGGATTGCTAGGACCAGGCTGGAATACTTGCTGGAATATTTTTGTGGGAGTCAGCCCGAAGCTGGCAGGGCTGCTCCTGGGGGTGTGTGTGTGTGTGTGTGTGTAAAGCAGCAATGGGCTATCTCTGTAGTGGTCTTTTGAGCATTTCAAAATATTTGTGGCATGTGTCCTGTCCTCTGCATTATTTACTCTTCTGCTGTGCAGAGTTATCCGGGATAAATTGACTGCATATGTGCAGGCCCTCGGCAGCTGCTTAGGGTAGAAAGGAAACTAGCTCTTGTGCAGGCAGAAATGAGGCACTCATTCCTCAAGCTACGTGCAGCTGTGATCCCAAAGGTGAAATTTTCTCTTCAGATTGAGGCAGCATTGCTTTAATCAATGTTCTCCTGTAGAAGATAGCCAATGGATTAACTGTAAAATGTGTCCCTTCCCCCCCATTTAAATTGGGAGAATTTTCCAATGCCATCATGTCAATTAGAATGCAGCTGTGGAGCAGTATTTCTGTTACCACTTCTTTGGAAAGATCTGTCCCTTATCCTCTCATATGTCATCTTAAGGTGGCAAATAATAAACAGCAGCCTAAAAATTAAGGCAAAGTAGTTAGAGACAAGCTAATGGATTTCATGCTTAAGCTTTAATATACCATGATTGGTAGCTTGCATGTGTAGAATGGAAGCTTGTGGAGTGTGCATCATAAATTTGTGTGGAGTGAAGGAAAGAAAATAATCAATGCAACATAAATTTAGATGATGGTTTAAATTGATTTATTACAAAGTTCAGTGTTCTGATCTTAAGGGAATGGGAGGCTGAGGCAACAAAAGCCCATTGTATTTGGTAAATTTGTAATTTTGACGTTCTAAGATGTTCTTCCTCCTTTTAATTCCCCAGAAAAAGAGGGAGGAGCAAAAGCAGCACAGGACTGAATCTCAAATGGTTTTAATTTCTGGCCAAATGCTTCATATGCCATGGACAGCTGTGCCACAAAGTACTGTAGTTGTCTTTTGAGAGTTACACAAAACTTTAACCTTCTGCTGAAATGTTAGGAGGTAAACTGAGGAATGTGGCATCTCAGTCATGCTGAAGGAAGGAAAAAAAAAATCAAGCACAAGGACAATCTGAGTGATATTGAAAGTATTGCCACTAAAAGCTCTAGATCTGAGGTGAATAAATGGGGTTGGTTCTGTGTGCACTCCTGAGCGGGTTAGTTCTGGCTGAGATTGCAGGCTGTAGCATGGCTGTGTAATGGTAAAACAGGAAGGGGGTAAGAATTGAACTTGAACTGCTAATTGTCATCTGTACATTTGCTGCTGGGCATGTTGCTCCATTCTTCAGTTCTAATGGTCATTGCTTTCAGTATCAAGCAAAGATGAGACGAAGCTGGCTGTGCTTCTGTGCTTTCAGACCGATTTTGTTATAGGGAAGTACTAACAGGCAGCAGCACTAAACCAAACCATACTACTGGAAGTGTTATCAGGCACTGGGTTGTCTGCTTGTCTTCACTTATGTTGTCCTTAAAGTGGCAGTTAAGCCAGTATGTTTTGCTTCCCTTTGGGTGTACTGGGTGAGGAAAATGACCCTAGCTGTATTTTTCACTTAAGTATTTTGTTGGTCAAATTGTCACTTTTACTACTGTTTTTTTTAACCCAGTGCCTCAGCTGCATAGTTTCAAGCCGTGTGGATCCTTCATCTCTGGAGTCCCAGCACAAGACTGTGGTACTTTGTCTTCTACCACTGATAAGAATACGTGAAATGCAGATTTCTCCACGGCTGCACTTTCTGGTTTGCCTAAATTGCTTCTTAGGCATTTCTGTCATGGGGGGCTAGTTTATGCACGCTTGTGATAGCCCTTATTTTTGCATTGGAGCAGTTGGTTTTGGTAATTCATACCTACGTTTAATCCAAGTTCCAGCCTGAAAGGTAAAACTGTAAGAGGTCTGTCTTTGCTTTAAGTTCCCGTCTTTCTCGATACCACAAAGAGACAGATAACTTGATGTTTCGGAGCAGAGGAGTGAGAATGTATTTAGTATTGCAACATGAGTATATGGTCAATAAAACAATAAGCAGCTAAAAAATGAGTAGGTGTTGAAGTTGAGCATTTTGCTTGAAATAAGAGTTGATTATTGTCTTGTTAATCTCAATAGGTATTAAAATCTACTAAAATAGAAATTGTGTTATTTTTACAGCAGTATAATATGTGTAGGCAGCAAGTGTGGAAAAATCTATTATCCACTTATCCATTTAATCCTTCAGATTATTCCAAGGTAGCAAGTGTTCACATGACATAGGAAATACTGTTTCTCATGACAACACATCATCTACTTTTGGTTTCTTTCTGTTAAGATTATGCTTTAAAGGAGAGATTCTGAATTCTGTGGCCAATCCTTTCACAGAATGACATAAAAGTTCTGATTTCATTTTAATTTGCTTATCATCACTAGTCCAAGAATGAACAAAACATATATATATTTTATTTAAAAAATAGTATTCTCATTTCTTGTTCTACAGTGGCCCTGTGTCTCAAGACTAGAATAAAAGGCACAGGAAGGACTGTAGATCATCATAATAAACTATCCTGTTACTCTTTGCTTTCTGTAATGATCCACATGGCTCTAAAAAGCACAGTTCCTAATAAGACCTTCTATTTAGACTTAATTGTTAATATGAAATGAGTCACAATTTCTTCTTTATTGCTGTACATCAGAACAATTGCCAAAGTATTTTAAGTGTGAAAATGGCTTTGAGTTACATTAAAATGCAGGAAAGTATTGAGAAATGATTTGCGTTTCAAGGTTGCGTATGTGATCTGTGACATGAAGAAGGAGTTAGACAATCTCCAAGGTTTGAACTCTCTATAATGTATGCTTTTGGGAATGGCTTTTAAGTGTAATAGCAATGGCTGAAGTAGAGAACAGACTTTTCTCCTTGACTGAGTGAAAAGGTGGCAAACTGTTGTGCTCTTCTAGCCTCATTCAAGTCTTGAAAAGACAAGAGGAGGGTACCTTTTCTCTTGTATTGCTGGGTCACAGATTTAGCAAGTTCAGAAACTTCAGGGTGCTGGCTTTCATATACAGCAGCTGCTGCTGAACTTGCACTAGTAATTTGGGAGCCTGCCTTTGTACTTTACATCTTTATTCCTTCTCAAAGGTGAATCCTTTGCCAGATAATCAGAGCAGTTGGTAGATACGCCAGAGAGTTGTGAGAAAATGAGGTGGTGATGTTTGTTTTCCTAAAAAGCTGCACAAATTGTGCCTTTTTATTTCCGGGAGAATTCTACCCTCTTGTGAAGAGAGGCAGCTTGGTAAAGAAATGCTTTAGGACTCAGATTTCAGTAGTTTCCCGGGGAGCTGAATTCACAGCTTGAAAGCTGTGGAACAGGCTTTAAGGTAGGTTTGTATTTCTGCGGATGTGGAGCGTTTTACACGTTATTCATGAAGTAACACAGTTGTTCAGACACCTATTTACATCTTTTTTTGTTGGTAAGTGGACTGTATTGTCTCTGAGTGGGTGTTTAAGACAAGGAAACCAGTGTGTTGTGGCCCTGACTGGAGTTTGCCCTTTTTACCTCCAGACCAAGAGAAATAGCTGAAAATTAGAAATGGTTAAACTGAAAATAAATGACAGGTCTTATCTCCGTGACTTTTTTTTCAGACATGCCTCCTGTCATTTTTTTGAAGACAGTAATCCATAGGTTTGTGCCCTGAGACTTAAGCTTTAAAATGGTGTTTGGGTGCATGATTCTGCTACTAACAGCTTGACGGAAAAAATGCAATGCGTTGAAGTGCACGGTGTGACAATCAGGTTTAATTTTCATCTCTGCAGTGGACTTTTTGAATGAACATCTTGTTATCTACTAATAATAGTTCACAAACTGTTGAGAGGTTAACTTGCCCATCTCTCTGGGAACCTTCAGTTCTGAGATATCTCCATGCCTGTGAATCACTCTATTATACTTGACAATCCTACAACTCCTTTGCTTTGTGTTTTCCAGTTATAGGAACCATTAGCTGTGAGGTTTTTACTGATTTGGAATGTCGAATCAGTGTAATTAGAAATTCAAAGGTCCCGTTATGTTTCCAACGTTTTAACAGGCACAAAGTTGTTTGAGATTAATAATGCATGTACCTACATTAAGTATTCCTGTCAGACACTTAAAATGGGAGTAGACAAGATATGTGGAGGAACAAAACTTGCACTACCTGTTTTTCATATGATGGTTAGTTATAGCAGCATTTGGCTGAATCTATTCAGAACTGAACTATCAAGGCTAAAGAAATAAGTTTAGTTTTCTAATGTATATATTATCTATATTTCAGTTTAGATTTCTATCTCTGCTCTCAAGGAAGTTAGCTAAATCTATTTTCAGTAAATTTCTCTGTTTTCAGTTTCCTTGATAAATGTAAGATATGGCTCTTAAGATAAAAATAATAGGAAAAGCATTTTTTGGTACCAATTTAAAAATTGCTCTGAAAAATACAGCTCAGAAATGATCATTAGTTAGTGGTTTGAACTAATGTGGTTTTGTCCCATACTCGTATAATGAAAGTGGCTTACATTACTAATAAAACCCCTGCTTAATCAACAGTGGTGGCAGCAGTTAGTGTAAATTATGAACATGTTCAGACACAGTCTGGAATCAAGTGGTGACAATTAACAGCTGAACTGCCCTGACTTAGCGGGTGAATAATGCGGTTTTTAATTTCCCGCCCATCCTCTATTTGCCGTTATCTCTCTCCGCTCTGAACTTTGTGGTTCATTATAGGGCTTCTGGGAATGCTGCCAGCCAGATGCTCCTGACTGATGGTTTTGAAGCCAAACTTCAGGGGCTCTTACAGCGTCTATCAGCTTCGGTGTTGCCGTCTCCCGGGATTGCTTTCAGTTCGTATCATCCCACAGCAGGCTGCGAACCCGTCTGCTTCCTCTTGTCCGCGAGTTTAATGCAGACCGCAGAGCAGCAGCAGATTAGCAGCGTGCATAAGGAAAAAGGTACCTGGGGACTGAAAGTCAGCCACAGAGTCCTGTGGGGATAGGACTTCAGGTAGTAACTTTGACATGTCAATCTGGATTAGATGCAGGCTGGAGCTGGTTGCCAGACAAAATGATTTTGCGGTAGAGGCGAAAGATGGTTTAGTCGTGAGCCTTTAGGATTTCCCAGCAGGGGGAAAAGGTAAATGGAAAGTTTAGCAAGTCATAATGAAGGCTGGTCTTGTCAACTGCCTTGCAGGTGTAATACTAATTAGAAATCATAATGCTCCAGGAATAGGTTTTTGGTATTCTTCAGACAGTTTGCTCTGGAAATGAGCACCTCTGTTTCATTATGTGAATTAAAATAAAGATGTGAAGAACTAAAATGCAACAGACCTGGGTTTTTTTCCCCTTTTCTTTTAGTTTTAAGATCGTGCACATTGAAACTATTAAACTTCTGCAAGGAAGTGGTGTGTGAAGTATGGTAAACTTGGAAATGAAATATCACAAAACCTATAGGCCTGTCTCTTCTGTCCAGTTAGCATTTAAAGAACTTACCGCACTAACTGGTGGTAAGAGTGAAATGTTGATAAGAGCTTGACCTAAATCTGAATAACCAGTGGGCTTCATTAACTGGATGTGCAGAGTGGTGATTGAACAGCAACACTGTCAGCAGGAGATGAGCTGAAGTTGAGTGGGCTTTTATTTCCCCTTTGGTGAAGGGATGTGAAACCTGGCCGAGGTCTGCTGTTGAGGTGCGTGGAACGGGTGCTGTTCCGGCGCGTTGTTTCGTGTGAGGCTGCTTGCGTAGCCTTGTGCCAGGTGCTGGGGGATAATGTTGTCTTTTGGGCATGGCTTTGAGTTCTCTCATTCGAAAAAATCAGAATAAATGTCAGCTCATTTGTAATTACTCCTCAGAAGTGACTATTACCCGCTCCTAGCAGAAGCGGCCAAGCCGTTTGCTACCTTCAAGTGAGGATCAAAACTGGATTAGAAATACTAGCACTTCTCTACAAATCACACTTCCCAGTGAAAACACGAGCAGTGTTATCTTCAGAAACTTCCAGGAAACTGAGCTACTATATTCCTGCTTTACTTAACAGTGTTTCTGAGGACCAGAAGTACTGTAAAAATACATGTGCCATCTCCTCCTCTTCCTTTCCCCTATATGAGCTAAATTGTATCTTCGTGAATGCATTGTTCAGTTCCTGATTCCCCCCCTCAGCAACACATTCTGTAAGTTCATAAAGTTTTCTGTATTCACTTTTGTCTATAGTTTCTGTTCTCCTTTTTTCTATAGTGTTAAATGTTTGTAAATTATAAACACACTTCTCTAACTTGTATCCTACAATTTCACACTCGGTAGGATATTAAAATACTAAATTATTGTCTTTATAAAAGAAAAATATTTCAGTAACATAACTAATTAGTTTTCCCTTCAGATTTTAGTAGTTTAAGCATTTAAAAAACACAAATATAAAAATACAGATAATTTTAGGCAATATAAAGGCAGTGAGCAAATGGAGTTATTTTCAGGTGTACTTAGCCAATTTGTATTTTGAATTATTTTTGCAAGGTGCTTTCTTCAGTGAGCTTGTAGCTATCTTGTGAGGTCCACTGAAAATTTGCTCCCCCTGCATTGCAAATACAAAGCCATCCATATGTCCTTTTGATGTAGGCCGGTGGAGTGTTAAGTTTGCATTTAAAAGTAAAAAATCCCAAAGACTTGGTTTTTTTTCTCTTTAGTCAGTATGTTTTTCAGAACACATGTTTAATACCTGTTTTATAAAGTGTGCAGTTGATATTCAAAAATTATTTCTTCAAAAATGTCTTGTTTTCTGCCTGTGGGTATCAAGCACAGACCTCATTAAAGGTCAGAAAATATTCTCAAAACAGTGTAGCTTCTTAGCAATTTAAATAAGAACTTGTATTCCTTGACGTTAAATATTAATACTAGCAATATCAAACCCTTTTGCATGTCATGGGACAGCAAGATTACTGGGTCACAAGGGTGAGTTTTCTTCCTTACAGGCATTATACCTTTATGAAAGCTTCAGCTGAAGTGAGTCTTGCATATTTATTGACATTTCTTCAAGGAGTGTTGGTGGTTAGGTCCTGTCCCAAGTTCATCTACTTATGAAGATTTTGGCACCCACAATTATTTAGTCAGTATAAAATGTTTAAGAATGGGATTATGAATATATTTTGACAAGAAAAAAAGACATTTTCATACTTGTAGGGCAAAAATTATTTCAACTATCTCAGGTTTTGTGCATCTTTTGGGGACAGATGTTCTTAGACTCAGTATGTTACCACGGCTGTTTAATGCAAAGGGGCAATAGGATATACAGCTTAATTTCCTTTTCACCTTCAATACACAAAGACGTTTGAGGTCTCTGTCTCAGTACGTGCAGCTTGCACCACATTTTGCCATAAGAGTTAAGAAAGCAATAAAAAAATCTTATTCATGCCATAAAGATGTGTAAGTTTTAATTTGCTTTTTCTTCACAGAGCACAGTCCAGTAGAGGATTTTACTGGTTAGTAAGTCCTGTGCTTTGATTTTAGTGGTTAAATATTTGCATTGCAAGTTAAGGTGTATTCTAGCAATCTACAAATGCAAGTACAGTTCCGGGTCTGTTTAAGTGCATCTGCTGAACAACATTGCCTATTTCCCTGTTGCAACTAATATGCTTATCTCTGTTATGTTTAATTTTATGTGTAATTTACCCTATTAGATAAGATTTGTGTTGCTGCTCTAAAATTGTATTAGAAAAAAAAAAAATGTTGGTTTAAGAACTTGGTATCTTGCCCATTGGGTATGTTTAGACAATGCAAACAGCTGAGCTCCTGTGAAAATAATTTCCCCGAGAGCTACTGCGGAAATTCTTTCCGAGTACGAATGCTGATGCAGAGCTGTGTGCAGCAGCTCAGTGGTTCCTGCTTTCTGGAGGCTGGTGTGGATTTTCTGTGTAAACAAACAGCGTCCAAGATTATAACCAGGATAAGTAAGTTTGTGGCCTTCCAAGGTGGGTGATCAGAGGTTCCTCAGACCTTGCAGGGCAGCTGAAGCCTTGGCACTTAGATGAGTTTGCAGAGTCACCTGTGGTGGGGTCGGATGATGGCCAACAAAATTACCATTGAGTTCCACTGTCCTTTGTTGCCTAGAGCAGTATTCCACTGTTCCTGTTAATCACAGCTACTGCTTCAGTTGTACACAGGTTGCCTCTAGCACCCTTGCAACAAAACAGAATGTGCCGACAAACAAAAATCTCTGCCATGCTTACCTGACCCATTACTACAGATGTAACTCCCTACTACCAGCACCTCCTCCTAGCAACACCATGGGAGCTGTCATCCCACTCAGCACCCAGTGGGTGATGGGGAGGTATCTGCACTGATGGCTTCCAGCTGTCACTCATCTGGGGGAGATCAGATCCATATATGTAGCTTCTCTCTGCAAAGACTGAAGGCAGAGTGCTTGGCAGTTGGCAACACCAGCACCTTCAAAGAGACTTCCCTAGTGGTGGCCTGCTGCAGCTCGCACGCTCCATCGCTTGCTTAATCGGGTTTTACCTGAGCTTTATTTCTCTGCAGTCACCTTAAAGCCACAGTTCAGATCTTTGTGTCAGGCAGTTGAAGTGCTACAGGAGGGCTGTGCAAACTCTGCCACGGATATTAGACTTGCATGTAAGATCGGTATCTTGTCCAGTTCCCAAGAGAGAAGCGCTGGTACTCGTTTCCTGTTGCACCAGGTGTGTTTCCAGCCTCTAGCAAAAGATGGAGCGTCCGTGCCACCCAGCGCTTCTGCGGGGGAAATGGGAAAGGATCAATACTTGCACTGTGAAGTGCTTAGTGAGCCATAAGGCAGAAAGAATTGAAAATGATTGCTGCAGATCTCACCTGCTGCCATTAACAATGATAGTTTGAGACCTTTTGACAGCGTCTGACTGCAGAAGTCTCCTACAATTTTGGAAGACTAATGAAAGCAGGCATCCAGTTTGGCTATTTTAATTTATTTTTTTTTTATTAGGCCAATATTTGATATGCACTTGCAACAAATATTAGAAAACTTCATGTTTGGCACTGAATTATTCTTTTGGTAAATTGTAAACAGTGTCAAAGGCAGGTGCGCCTTGGAGGCTTGCTGCTTGTAATCATGGTTCTAGGATAGGTCTCCTTGTATCACTGGATCCTTGTATTCAGCTGCTCTATGTGGCATTATTTGGATGCTCTTTATGCTTCCAGTTAAGTCTTCCCTTGGTGCCTTTCGTCATCTCTGCCTCTCTAGCCATAAGCAATTTTTAATTTGCAGCTGCAAAGGAGTAAACTAAATCTTCAGAAACATCCATATTGTTTATGTTGTGTGCCACCATATCTCAGTGTAAGGGCTTCAGGTATCATTGTGAACCTCGAGTCTTTGCCTGGCTCCTTGACTTGTGTGTTCCAGTCAGTTTGCTACCGAAAACCTTCCCTTTCCATTCCTGCCATTTCTGTCAGCTGAAGAACCATAGAATCGTTGAACACATCAGGCTGGAAGGCAGCCCAGTAGAGCCTCTATTCCAAACCCTGGCCCTGCTTAGAGAAAGTGGTGATTTTCTGATCAAGTGGCTCGGGATGGAAACGTTCATGTGCCGAGCCAGAATCTCTGTCCTTCCCCAAAACTTACATTTCTCTCTAAGCAAAATGAAGTTGTAACTCCCTTATCTCTCTCTCGCACCTGGGACAGAGCATTGATTCTACCTCCTTCCTTGCCATGTGTTGAAGTAAAAGAACTGGGACTGTTGCAGTTGAGTACTTGAGTGAATTCTCTTCCATAAAATTGTGTACTGCTGTGATAGTTGCATTAAGAATAATACCCATATTGCTTTGTAATTGCATGATCTGGCTGGTGTGGGATCTGATATGCTGCTGGTCACCTGCTAGGACTGAAGCAGTGTCAAGGGAAAAAATACAGGAGATAAAAGATTGTAGCTAGTTGAGTTAGATATACTGAAACTGTTTTCTAAAGCATAAGTGAAAATGGAGACAATTGCAAGTTTTACTTAATGAGAAACTTTTTAGCCAGAGAAGCTCTGCAAGTTCCAGAAGGAATTTTGCCTGTGTGAGGGTGAAAGCTCAGTGCCTACACGCTTCTGGGCTGCGTGAGGTTGTTAGCTGGCTGAAGTGGGGTTTTATTCCTTTCTACAGAGTGAATTCTTGAGTAAGTTACTCTTAAAGGGAGGAAATTTACCTGTAACATTTCTGCCA
Source organism: Todiramphus chloris collaris (assembly GCA_025345505.1). Taxonomy (NCBI): domain Eukaryota; kingdom Metazoa; phylum Chordata; class Aves; order Coraciiformes; family Alcedinidae; genus Todiramphus; species Todiramphus chloris. The sequence continues at coordinate 3,549,688 of JANVCC010000276.1, read as the reverse complement.
AGGTAATAGAGAATCATATGAAGAGAAAGCAAATATTGCTTTAAATGTGAAAGTATGTTACATCTGTCAACAACATTTACTTGTGCATTTGTGATACTGCTGACATTTGAAGTTCTTTTATTGTTCTTCTCTTTTGAACTGCAACATTTACAATCATATGCATTGTTACTGCTCTATTGCTGAAATTTTACATGCCTTGCTGGTTTGCTTTCTCTTTTTAGGTGTCTTGGCTTTTTAATCCAACAAGAGGTGAAATAACAAGTCTAGATAGTGGAAATATAGATGACATTTTAAGTGAGTATTTCGAGTATCATTCTTTTATTTGTATGTGTACAGTCACTTATCCGTGCGAGTCCTGCAGTATCATTAAATGAATGTGCTGACCCTAGCTTTGAACACTGGTTGCACTTGGTGTTAAAGAAGTGTTAAATGCTTATGATTAAAATCAGCTGTCTGAACTTACCACCCAACATATCACTTCATTGTCCTCTCAACCAGCATTTGAAGTGTGTACCCGGTAGCTTGTTTGCAGATGAGAAATGCCTGATGATATAACCAAAATCTGTCAAGAGAGCTTTTTACAAGATAAAAAGAAAAGTAGCATCAACTGGAACCCATGGTGAAGGGACTTCAGTATCTTGCTTGTTCAGCTCTGTTTTTCCTCTGGTTAAGTCTTACCCTGATTCCAGTGACTCGCAGAAAGGAGAGCTATAAATTAAACAAATGTTTATTCCTTGTCTGAAACCTTTTCCTTTGAACTATGCAATTTTCCTGTATCTGGTTGCCTTCACAGGAAAAAAAGTTATTTAATTGTTTCAAATATATGGAGGAAAAAGATATTGTATATGCTTTTAAGTTTGTACTAGAATCTGCCTACAGTTGTAGGGTTGCTTTGTAGTAAATGTGTGATTAGGTGATATGAGATGTGTTTGTAAATACTCTTTTAATCAAAACTGTAGTTTTTCCCAGCCATCTGAAGAGTTGTCTTTTCCAGCATATTGTCTTTTCCAGTCTTCCAACATTTTTAATCTTCTCCTGTAAATGTTTTTTAACTTTGTCAGTAGTGCAAATTCACCTGCCAACATTTCTGCTTTATAAAGCTGTGGCTGATATTCTATAGTTCCAGTATTTATTTCAAGTTGTTTTTTTCAAAGTCTATGCCACTACTACTAATAAAAATCCATTTACAGCATGGTTCTTGTATTGCATAAAGATCACAATTTATTTTTGGGCAGCAGATTTCTCCTTCCAGATCTGAGATTTTATTTATTTATTTGGTATGTGAAAAACAATGTGTGGGAGCATTATTTCACTACCACATCATGTATATCTTTGTAGTAGTGCATTGCTTACAAGTGTCCCTTAGCATTCTTTTCTTTTCTTTGGGGACTCAAGATTTCTCTACTACCTTTTGCCTTAGTATCCAGCTTCTTAGGAAATAAGGCGGGTAAGGACTGACCAGAGCAAGTTGCACAGGCAAGCAGCATGTTGGTCATTCTTCTAACCCAAACAGCTGACATTTCAGATTTTAACTGGTTTTTAACACTTAGGAATGATCTAGATAATGCTTAAAAGAGAAATGAGAGTACAACTTGTGGCTTTGAGCACCTTAATTTTAAATCTGGAATTACTTTTTGTCCCATATGTCAATTAATTACTTCTTTTGTGTCTTAATACCTGAAGTATTAACATTTTTAAAGCCTAATATACAAATAAAGCCAGTAAAATACTTAACTGAAGGCCGATTTCATCACTTTTTCAAATGATGTAGATTCTATTTCAGATCAGGTTTATCCTAGCAGATTAAACTGTATGCTGAATAATCTAGAAATATTTGCTGTTACAGTTTTGTGCATATTTTTGTAATCTCAGATAAAAACATTGAGACGTTTGCTTCACAGTGTGACACTGGGTTTTTTTCTTTTTCTTCTCAGACAATGCAGATGTTGCTTTAGTTAATTTTTATGCTGATTGGTAAGTTATACAAGTTTGGGGTTTTTTTCTCTATTTAAACTTCTGTCTTGAAAACTGTCATGTTTGGCTATAGCTTTCTAATCGAAAATACAGTGGTATGTTCTTTTCAAACTAGTACTTTCCGGGGCTTTTTTTGTGTTGTGATTACTTCCCCTTTTGCTCTTCTGCCATCTTTTGTTTCATTCAGGGCTTCTGTCAGAGAAGAAAGGTTTCTATAGTAGTATGGAATAACATGCTATGTAATTAATGATTTATTTACTTTTTTTTTTCCTTCTCTAAGCAATACAAATTTCATTAACTTTTTGCTCCTTAACATAGAATAGTCCAAAATATTCCATTTTTCCATTTTCTTCTGTGCTGGTCCTATGAGTGTGTGCTGGGCGGGGGGGGAGGCTTGAAATTACACTAAAAATCAAGTCCTCCTCTAATCTGGAAGATCTTCCAAGTGGAGAATTAGAGAAATTGTAATTGAAGTCTAAGGAACTGGAAAAGGAAATAATTTGGGGCTGGATTGGTTAGACATTGTGAACAATATACCTAGAGGGAACTGTTTGCTTGAAATTATAATAAAAAATAAAATCATAATGATAAAAACCAAAACAACAACAAAGAGAATAAAGACACCACCCCCCCCCCAAAAAAAAACCAAAACAAAAAGAACCCCAAACACCACAAATAAAAGTACCTTGCACACAAAATTAGCATTATAAGTTATTTAAGCACCCTATCCCCTTTTTCATTATTGTGTAAGAAGTAATTTAAAATTTTATGTACTGATGCACCATTTTTTAAAGAATCTTTAGCAAGTAAGAAAACAGGAAAAATATGCAAAGAAAGTAAAATTTAACGTGCAAATGAATATAGAAAATGAGGTTAGAAAAACAGATAATTTTCTGTCTTTCTTGATTAAAGTAATCTTGGATATAAATAGCTTTGTGATGTAAAGCAATATATAAACCAAAGTACTACACTTGAAATATTTCTCTCCCTACTGTTCTGCTTTGTGAGCTTAAAAAAAAGGTTGTGCAGGTGATTAGACTTGTGATTCCTTTCACCTCTTTCACATCTCACTGTATGTCGAACTCTGTGGGTTTGTCTGGTTTAGAAATAGCAAGCACACAGACCTTTACAGGGAAAAATTGCACTTTGCCTCTGCTGGTAATTCATTCAACAAGTATCAGGCTAATTTAGCCCGTTTTATAAAAGCTACTTTGAAAAATTCGTACCTAGTCCTTTCGTACAGAATGAAGTTCTCAGTAGAGATGTTTCTAATGCCTTCATTTAAACTTTGAAAAACAGTAGGTGCTCAATCAGTTTAATAACCTTTGTATGTACCTCTGTCATTTTATAGACAATTTTTATGTTCCATTAGTTTGTTCATTTGGTACCACAGCCTAAATTGATACTAGGTATTTTTAAACCAATAGACAGAGATTGCATTCAGTTACTGTGTAAACTATTTGAAATGTCTTTATGCGGATAGTACAACAAAGTAACTACTAAACGAAGAAATGAGGTCTAATCTCTTACCCATTCTATATGGAAAATTATGCTATAAAGACTGTCTTTTAAAATAAGTAAATTAAACTTTTAAGATGGTTATTTTCAGTCTGTGATCTGCAGATACCTGGTGGATCACGACCTGCTTCCAAAGGTTTTGTTAAAGCTAGCCAAGGAAAGCAAACCTATGGAGGGTAAATTTAATACCCTGACATTGGGGTATGTGTTGCCACTGAAAAATCATTTTGGGCTTTTGCAAAAGACGAATTTCAGGAGGATAGAATACTTCTGTGCTAAAGGGAAGATACCAATTTTTTAACATTTGTTCTAGCAAGGTAACAGGTGTCCTGTTTTAGGACCTCATATGTACAGCTCTTTCTGCAAATCCCCGCTGTTAGCAAATCCTCTGTACAACAGATAGGCTTTGAATCTAAAGACTGACATATGCTTGCAAGTCGATTCACATTACAGTAGGCCATAATCTTAAAACATTACAGCCTTAATTATGATCATTGCATGCAGGCATTCGGTAATAACCTCTCAACATAGCGTGCTGCCAGCCTGCGATGTCGTGTGACCTCTGAATGAGAACGGATCGGTTTGGCTGATGTAGATGTAAGGGTGGAGAAGAATGAGGGACAAGGAAGCCCTGTGCGACATATACATCCTACATGAATGTGCAGCACACAGTTGTGCTTTCAGAAAACTGCCTTAAGCCCTGTTCACATATTGACAACAAAACCTGCCTCTTAACTTGAATGTTCGCTGTTGTAGACGTAACAGCATCCCTAGGCTGTCTCTGTTAGGTTTAAGCAGGGCTTCAGCGCAGGCTGTTTTATTGTAAGTCTGCTCTGTGAACTCTTACTCTGACAACTTTTACAGTGCCCTTAAGTCTTCAGCTTAAAATTTAGCCACGTGTTTAGCAGAACAGAATATAAAATAATTTGATTGACATATAATGCATGGATAATACATGGGTTTACACACTAGTGTTACCCTAAACTCCCCAAAGCCACCAAAGCATCTCTGCAATCCTACAGGCTTTTCCTTGGGCAGAAAGAGAGGATTTGCTTCAAAATCTGACATAACTGGAAGAAGGGACCGATGGGATTCTCTTTGTTCTTAGTGCTGTAATGGCAGTCTGTTCAAGTTATACCAAATGAGCAATAATATAATAAGCAATACTTACAACTTCTATTATTGACTCTTATAAAGTTACCTCTGTGGTATTTCTGGATATTGATGGTGAATTTTGAATCTCAACAACCAAGTAACTTCTCTTACTGTATTTCTGAAACTACTTCCCCAGGGTTAATTCAGGTAGAAAAAATGTAGAACAGACTTTCTGAACGGAATATATTTCCTAAAGGCTTATAACTGATTAGTGGTGTTTCTTAAGCAGATAAAGCAGGGGGACACATCTCGAACTATAAATTCTCTTAGAATTTCTTTTTTCCTACCTGAATTACTCAATTTATTTTGAACCCACTGGGATGTTTACAAGTAGGTGTGCTTTTCAATAGCTTTTTTTTGCTTTTTTTTTTTCTTTCTGCTTCAAATACTGAACTATTCTCTGAGTCATCAATTAAAATAACTCAAATTAATATTTTGAAGTTACAATTCTGTGTTCTGTCTGCAGGTGCCGCTTCAGCCAAATGCTGCATCCTATTTTTGAGGAAGCTTCTAATGTAATTAAGGAAGAATATCCAGATAAGAACCAAGTGGTGTTTGCTAGAGTAGACTGTGATCAGCATTGTAAGTAAATCCTGATTTAGATCTTTCTGTGCCATCCTGCCAGTAAGTTATTGCCTGTATGGAACAATACACTGGACAGCAGTCAAAAGCATAGCTGAGCCTGCCCCATCGTTTAGCCCAGAGTTGCTTCCATACATCAATGACACTCCTGTGAATTTGTCAGGGCAATCTCCAGTGTTGCTTTCTCCTTCCATCCATAAACATGCTTTTATATCAGTTGAGCCTGTCTTGTTTAATGGAGAAAAAAGAACTGGGATTATAAATTGCATTGGCTTGTTGAGGTGTCGGAGAAGTACTAGTGCAACAAATAGTGCAGGTCTTCCAAGAAGAGGAAAGGGTAGCCTTGCATTGTCAGCAGCAAGAGTGTGTTCTGCTCAGGTCTTCCTTACAACTAGAAGGTCTTGGTGGAACATAAACTGCCTTTTGCACATCCAGGAGAGGATCAGAGCTTTTCTGCTTTGCTGGTTGTACATATGCCAACAAAGAGTTGCCTGTTTGGGTTTTCCCCATGCCCAGAAATGCATGATAATGATATGCCACAATGTACACATTTTATGCTGGTATTAATTATTAAGGCTGCTTTTTAATCCCATAAGTAGTAAAATGTAAGGACCATCTGCTGCACATTAAAAGACAAGTAGACAGCACTGAGATATTTGTTACAGTGCTTTTATATTACAGGATCAGCTGTATTGTTTTATGCTTCTAGAAGAACAACATTTGCAGGCATAATTTCTTTTACAGTGGCTTGTGATTCCCAAACAATTTTAACAGTGGAAATTCAGTTCTAATTAATTCTTATTATAATCTTGAGCTTTACAAAGCTGTGAGTTTGTAAGAGGAATCACACTTGGAAATGTGAGGAATCACTGTACAGTTACTAGTTTGTATCTGCAGTATATCCCTGAGACCTAACAGTTGTGTTTTAGTGCTCTGCTACAGAACAATCTGAAAAGAGAACCTTATAGGACAGTGGCAGACAAAAGTCAGTTGGGTATCTATGAAATATAATTTATTTCATTTACGTTTTTCTTTCCCACTTTGACAGTCTAACTTTTTTCATGTTAGAGAGCATTTTTCCCTGTAATGAGAATTCTTGGCTTGAAGTGTCTTGGTTTTTACATATTTAAGTCAGTAAATCCACTTGAGCATCTTCCCCTGGCATCCTTTTGTGCTGTTTTGTATGCAAACGTGTAGTGGTCCAACAGTAAGAGCACCTGTCTTTTGATCTCAAGCATTAAAAACAAACATAAATAAAATGAAGGGAACAAGCAGTATCAACTCAGTGTCTGAAATGATCCCTTCCCAAAGATCAGTAAAACCAGTTCATGATCATAGGAAACTTAAATGCCTCTGAGATTAAATCTTTGAATCAGTGCAATATAGGACTCCCTCTATAGCCTCAGCTGGAAAGGAGGCACAACAGCATTCACCTAGGGTATGTGAGCAGCTTTAAAGTGTTCAGCTGCTTTTGCTGTGCTGGAACCTGTTTGGGAACTGATAGAAAAGTTTGGAGGTAGGTGTTCTCAAAGAACAGGTACAGTTAGATACACAGCTGTAGAATCTCCTCTGAGCAGAGCTAGTGCAGAACAATGCAGTGCTGTGACTGCCTAGGGCATTTCCAGAGCAGCAGCAGAAAGGAGAGGCGTGGCTGTACTTCTTGTGCTTCTCTGGGTATGCTTTAGTTTCCTTGGCTTCTAAATCCAACAGTGTTGGGTTGCTTTTTTTACTTACTCATTATAATGTTTTCTTTTAAGTGAATGTTTTCCTACCTTATTCCTGAACAGTTTTTTCTACAATCATGGATTTTGGGGGTTGGAAGGGGGTAGGTTTTTTAGGTTTTGTTAGGTTTGGGTTTTCTGAACCTGGAATAACTTCTCAGATCTCAAATACTTAATGACATTTTCACCTTTTTCACATTTGGTGATCTCTTCTGCTTCAAGTCAGTGATAGTTTCTCAAATTAACTTGTATCAGTTGGGGGGAGTAGGGAATAAAGGACATGCATACTTTTAGTTGACTGGGGTTTTGTGGTTGTCCTCACTAAATAAGTCATATCTCAGTGTTTAACAGTCTGGTTGGCTCATCTTTTCATCGAGTCAAGACATTGACAGAGAAACTTAACAACTGAAGTCCTTATTTTGTTTGCTGCAAACAAACAAAATTTGTTTGCAAAACAAAATTAGTCGCTTAGGCTAAGGCCTCGGTGGAGAGATGTTACAGCAGATTGTCTTCTGACCACAGGACTGGGTGTAATGGGATGAGTAGTATGAGGCAGACAAAAGTTTTGGTCTTTCCTTTTATTACTGGAATCCCATGAGTTCTCTGTATTTACTCTGTGTCCTTAATTTGAGAAGTAGATGAGCTGCTGCTGAAGCTGTAAAATGGGAGAATTAAAAATAAAATCCTGCAATGACAGACCAAGTCTTTTCCCCCAGTTTGCACTGCCTTTTTAAACTAGAAGAGAAAAGCGGTCTATGTCAATTGTAAGCAATGGTGCATTTCACAGCATAAAGTTATTGGCTATGTCCTCAAGTTTTAAGTATTTTAACTTTGATTTTAATGTATGTAATGGCAACATTTTAGTAAGAGGGTGAATGTTACTGTGTTATCAATCTTGGACCTGCTGGAGTAGTGTACTAAATGTTGGAGTCAAAATAATTATTGTCTTTTTTTTTGTCCTTTATTTTTTTGGTACGTGTGTACATATTTTAGCAACACTAGAAGGTTTATGCCAATATTTTGGGATTTGTTATGCCTGCAGATTTCATACCACTAGTAGTTCACTATTAGAATTATGTTCCAGAGATGGTGGATTATTTGCATTACAAATGATCTGTTTCTTTTTGAAGCCAAGACTCTGTAGGGAATCCAAATAGCTGATTTCAGGCCACTCAAAAACAGCTTTCAGAATGGTCAGCCAGGCATAGATACTTTCCATTTAATGCACTATTATTGAAGCACACTGCAGGGCCCAACAGCTCACACCAGCTTCTGAGGGTAAAGCAAATTACAGAGAATTATTGATGCACTGCCAAACGTTTGATGCTTAATGACAAAACCATCATTCTGTCTGCTCTTATAGCCAATACAAAGATGTTTTTCTGGAAAGTGATAGGCTCCACTGTGATTAAACACAAAATCTAAATATTAACACTATATTAAGCCTCTGTATTTGTCATTTTACACCAGTTTATAATATTGTGGAAGAGAATTACACCTGAAATGTGTAAGTCATCAGGCTGTTTTTAAGCTGATGCAGAACACACGCTGAAGGTAAATCTGATGAAGCAGTAGTTGAAGCAGGTACCCTTTTAGTTTCCAAGACTTCACCCTTTTATAACCTGGAAGTACGTAAGTTCCACTACACTGTTTGATAATAAAATCCTTACTGGTTTTGGTGTGTTTGATTTAATAATTCTCTTACCTTAATTATGCACATCTTGTAGGTGTCATACCTAGTAAAAATGACCTTCCATATACAGCTGTAGATCTTTCTGCATAGACATTATTGGGAGGGTATTGTTTTGGTGGTATAGTTTTTTCAGTTTGGTGGGGTTTTTGTGGTTTTGTATTGTTTTTTTTATCCTTTCTGTTAACTAGCAATGTTGGAAAAAACTCACTTGGCACTCGCTTAGATTTCCTATGTTTCTGTTCCCTCTGAGTGAATATTGCAATATAGATGAACTCATGTTTCTGGAGCAGAGTTTGTACTTTGAACAGTTTCTATTAACTCAATATTAGGAGATGTGGTACAGAATTCTAATTTATAAGAAGCCTATACTGGGATTTTAATTGTACTGCACTGTTATTTCCTTTGGTTTGAGTTAAAAAAAATAAAATAATAAAAGTAGCTGCTTTGAATAAATCTTTACTTCAAAAACAAAACAACTTCTCATCAGTAGGGTGTTAAGAGGTGCTTTGCTAGACAGTTTAAGGAACTATTGTTCCTTCTTGCAAAGCATACATGAGTGGTTACTCTCATTCACTGCTGTGAGCTGCTGATCACTCTGGATCTGGCCATTCCTGCAGAGTGCACTGACCTTGGTCTTTACAGAGTTCCTTAGGCTGTATGGCTGCTGCTCAGATTGTAGCACCTTTGGTCAGTGAAGTAACTCAGTATGGTATCAAATGTAGATGTTCATAAATAAACTATAAATGAAACTGTAAACAAGCATAAGAATTGCATTGCGTTCCTTCTACTTTGCCGGGGGGGGGGGGGGAATGTTCTGAAAGAGTTATCTTTGGATAAAATAAAAAGTGGAAGTGTTTCCGAGAGGTTGTTGATGGCTCCCCTCAGGAGAGCCATTTTGTCAGGCTGTCAGAAAAGGTTATGGGATGCCTACTGATGAGGCCCCGCTAAGAGCAGGCATGACCGTTGTGAATGCTCCTTTGCAGCAGAAGGTGGTCTAGATTTGCTGTTACCCAGCTTCTTAGTAGCTGAGTTTGATGTAGAACATTGATTGCTTTGCTTGTACCTGTTTTGGTCCATCCTACAAGTCTCACCAGTATCACAATCATCGGGATGGGACGCTTAGTTTAGATGGTCTCCCAAGTTCCTTTCTAATTCTGCTTCCTGTAAATGTTCCTTGGTCTTACAATTGTGTGCAAGTGTCTCACAAGAGGTGTAGTTTCACTGGGGAGAATTAGTGCTGTGTTATGAAATACTTAACAATAAAGTGAATGTAGTGCTGTACATAGGAAAGGAGGAGGCAAAAAGACCTTTTTAAGTGAACTCGAGAGAAAAAAGTTTGCGGCACAAGAACTAAAAAGATACTTATCAAAACCAGATTTCATTTCTTATCCATTGTGTGCCCTGGCAGGTAGCCTGAGGGACTTGAAAAGATGGAATTGATCTCAAGTGAGCAAGTGGAATACTCATTTGGTAGTCCTGGCTTCAAATATACAGGTGAAGGAATTTGTTACCATTGAGATGGAAGGTGATTCATAAGGGTGAGGAAGAGTTAAGATGATTTGACACACAGAAAGATTAGTGTTAGATCCAGTAAATTCAGTATATGTATATATACATATGAAACTCCTAAAACCCTCATGTAAAAACAAAATTAGGAATGCAGTAGCTTGGTTTTGTGCTAGCTCTTCCTCGGACAACATGAAGACCCTCCTTAGAAAAAGGGACACTATTTTCAGAAGTTACTTTTATGGGGTTTGAGTTTTGGAAATTTATTTTTCTTCCAGATAATTTTTCAGGCTCTGTGTGGGAAATGAATCACATCGGTGATGCCTTATGTTATGCAGTGGGCATTTAGGTTATCCTAAATGTTCAAATCCTACTGGTCACATTTTTTGAGAGCCAGTCATGTAGACTTGAAATCTAAGTATTTGTCTGGTAGTGGTATGAAATATGACCCTGGAGGACTAAGACAGTGGACTGCTAATGGTGGGGTGATACCCTGTGAATACTGCTGGTCCTTCAGTGGGAAGGACCTTCTGCTACTTCAGTATAGTGTGTCTTGGTGCAGTTTTTCAACATAGTCTTCATTGTATGTTTAATGTAGTGACAGATGATGCTTAGGCAACAGAGAAATGGCTGACAGTGCAAGAAATATGATAAAGACAGTATCACAAATGATAGTGCTTAAAGCATGTTCTCTTGGAGTATCTGGATCAGTAGACAGTGTGGGAGGCTGTCATAGAAAACATAGGTGTAAATGTCAGGCTTCATGTAGAAGTTCCTTTCAAAACAAGAATAAAAGGTGCTGTCTCATCCCTGTTGTAAGAAGCAGCTTTGTTTTCTCTCCAGTAGTTCAGGAGAAGTATCAGTAACAGTGCATATATGAAGAGAACTGACTGTAAAGATATTCCTGTTGGAGTTTGTAGAAAGAATAGCAGAAAAATCATAGAATGTTAGGGGTTGAAGGGACCTCTAGAGATTGAGTCCAACCACCCTGCCAAAGCAAGATCACCCAGCGCATGCCACACAGGAATGCATCCAGGTGGGTTTTGAAAGTCTCCAGAGGAGACTCCACAACCTCTCTGGGCAGCCTGTTCCAGGGCTCTGTCACCCTCACGGGAAAGAAATTTCTCCTCATGTTGAGGGGGAACCTTCTATGCTCAAGTTTGTACCTGTTATTTCTTGTCTATTACTGGGCACTACAGAAAAGAGATTGGCTCCTTCCATTTGACACCCACCCTTCAGATATTTATAGACATTAATAAGATCCCCTCTCAGTCTCCTCCTCTCAAGACTAAACAGCCCCGGTTCTCTCAGTTTTTCTTCATAGGGGAGATGCTCAAGTCCCTTAATCATCCTTGTAGCTCTCTGTTGGACTGTCTCCAGTAGAACCTTGTCTCTCTTAAACTGGGGAGCCCAAGACTGGATACAGTATTCCAAGCAGAGGAGAACCTCCCTAATCTGCTGGATACAGTTGTCTTAATGCACCCCAGGATGCCATTGGCCTTCCTGGTCTCCAGGGCACATTGCTGAACCAGGGATAACTTGCTACCCACTAGGACTCCAAGGTCTTTCTCCACGCTGCTGCTTTCCAGCACGATGACCCCTAACCTGTACTGGTTCCTGTTGTTATTCCTCCCCAGATGCAGGACTCTACAGTTGTGCTTACTGAACTTCATGAGATTCATCTTCACCCAGCCCCTCCAGCCTGTCGAGATCTCACTGGATAGCAGCACAGCCTTCTGCTGTGTCAGCCACCCCTCCCAGTTCCGTATCATCAGCAGACTTGCTGAGGGCACACTCTGATAGCCTGGGTGGTTTCCAAACGGCTGTGTGCCAGCAGGTATCCATGCAAAACGGGGAGGAGAGAATCATCTGAACTCAACAGTCAGAGCGCTGCTTGGAATTTCTGATTTGTGGAAGACAAGAAGATCAAGTGTGCCAGTAGCTTCTTATCATAACTAGAGTGAAAGCATTCTGGTAGCATGGACACTAGGCTTGTGATTTAATGATTAATTGGGCACAATGCAACATTTGTTCCTTTTTAGTACCTGAAGAAAACAAAGGCATAGCTGGGAGACATTTTTTTTTTTCCTCTTCCCCCCCCCCCCCCCCCCCCCCCCTTTAGATAGGTTACCCGTGCCTGTTTCAAATACTTCTTTTCATCAGCAAATGGGCAGTGAGAATGAATGCCTGGAAATATTTTGAGATTTAATTTAGGTTTTACTATAACTAATGCGATCTATGAATGAGTTCAAACAATATTCCATGTATTTGCACTGCGTATTTCCAATTTTAAAAGGAATATAATTTTGCAGTTGCTTTGCTTATGCTAACTCTACCTGTATCAAATGCCAGGGCTTAATGAAGCATTTAAGGTTTACTCTGTTTGACTTCTGAATGAATTCAAACAATTTTTCATGCGCTTGCATTTTATATTTTGTAAAAAGAAGGTTTTCAAATACTTACTTGTATAGGACTGTCATCTCTTTGTGTTAGTTCAAATACCAGTATTCATGGAATCTCAATGTAATTTGTAAAGAGCATGGAAGTTGTGACTTCAGAAATAATGTTTGAATTCAGTCTTCACGGTGGGCATTTTATTACCATTAATTTCTTCGTGCAACTTTAGCACTTGGAGGGACTGCAGTCTTGAAGAACTTTCAAGATCCTCTGCCCATTCTGCAACCTGTGCTCCTCATATAACTGTGGAAATACCCTGAAGGAAAAGTCCACATTATGAGACAAAAAAGTGTAGTTTTGGTGTTCTCTTGCTGTACCAGTCTTTAATCTCAGTTTGTTTCTGTGAAACCTTGATATGTGGTGCCCCCCTTGCTGCTTCTTCGAGCCTGGTCAAGTTTTGCTAGCCTGATGTACCATCAGACCTAAGGTCCTTCTGTCAGCAGGAGAGATGGTCAGTAAATGCCAGGTTTGCTGACACTGTTGGCCTTCTGCCAACAGTGGTCTCTTCCTCACTATACTTGTCACCTTCTTGCAGACAGCTCTTAGGTACTTCAACTAAAAAGTGATGGAATTTAAAGGCTGAGAACAGTATTGATCTAATACTTGTTAATGTTGAATATATTGGCATCTTCCCCTGTGAAATTGGGACTAATTTGAAATAAAAGTACTCTGAATTGAGGACATAAAACGTCTTACTGTTAATTTTAACTGTAATTAGTGCATTAAGAAACTCTTGTGGGGTATTTAGGAAAGAGGTCAAGACCTTTCTTAGTCAAAATGGATAGGCTGCATTCTGTGGTATTTTATAGTGGTGCAGAGCTTGTTAGCAATTGGGCTCAGCTAGGGAAAATTTTAAGCTTACTGGTTTGAGGGATGTTGACATTTTTTGTGAGGCAGACCTGATTCTTATTCCTTTGCTGTGCATGTTTAGTTTTCCATTCTCAGATTCCTTTAAGTTGTGCAGCTGTTTTTAGTAACTAAGCTGCAAGTGATGAGTGTTTTAGCAGCAATTAAAACTACTGATGGTCTCACTGACAGTTCTCCAGGCAGCAGGGAATTCAGATATCTCTTACCAGTCTGAAAGAGCCTTACTGGAGGACAGTTACGGGTGCATTTCCATAGAGCAAGTTTTGATTTCCAGTTGCACAGGGTTTAATTTTGGTTTGCAATTGAGAGGTGTATGTTAGCTGCCCAGTGGCAGCACCTTGCTCATGACAGCTGCCTCTAAATAATATTTTTTACAGGACTTCTGTCTCTGTTCTCTTTAAGAAAGAATAAGTGTAAGATAGAAAGCACATCTACTTTGTGGTAAATATGTAACTGGGAAGAAAGGACATTCTTGTCAGAAAGGATTAGTTACTACGTTGTTCAGTACTGTGCCAGATGCACTGATGGACCTTCATTTGGTTGCCTTCCTGCTGTGGGCCAATCCGTGTCACCTCAAGCATACCCTTTGGCTTCTGAGGAGCCAGGGAAAAGTAACAGGACACACATTCTGCCCACGCTTTCAACACCATCCTCTCTCTGTTGACTGGATGTCTCTGCCTCCAAAGGGTAAATCGGTCTGTTTGAAGCTCACCATCTCTCCTTAAGAGAAGAAGGGGAAGCAGGGTGGATGTGGTTGACTCTAATGAGTCACCTCAAAGGCTTAAGCAGCTCTGAAAAGTGGACAGACTGCTCATATTTGGGGATTTAGTTGGATTTAGGCACAAGCATGATCGAGGATTAGGTGAACTGCATCGCACTCTGTAATAGAAGACGCGTGTTTTTTATGGGGGCTGTGAGATGACTTTTGTTCATTTCTAGATATATTCCCAGGAGAGAAGTAAGCAGGAGGACATAATTAAACGAAGAAAAATAAAGTGCTTGTGGAAATCTGTTTAACATACATATCTTGTCTCTATTGACTGCTTTTAGTGTCATCTTCCTACCAATCCAAAATGTATCTGGTTACCTTGTTTCTCCAGTCCTCCCTCATAAAAACTCCTTGAAGCTTTTTGCTGCATTTCAGGCACATCTGAAAGAGGGAAGAGCATTCAAAGTACTTACAACTGGCAGAAAGCCAGTTTCTGCACTGTAGCAAAGGTTGCTGTGAAAACTCAAGGCTGCTGGGTCCCGCTCAGCATGCCAGGAACCACTTGCTGATTGCATGTGTGTCCCCATCAAGGCACGGCTGGGAGCTACCTGCAACACCTATTGCAACTTGCTGTGTCCCAGTGATTAACCAAGGTGGAAGAGGGACAAAGGGACACTTGAGGTACTCTGGTGGGGTGTAGTGAAGAACTGGATTATTGCCTTGGTAGTGGTTGAAGATAAGGAGCACAGGGCATGCATTCATGGGAAACTGGGCTTTATAGCTTCTGGTCAGCTTTCTTCTTTCCTGCTCTTCTAATTTTACTGTAAAACCTCTTTCCATTTTCTTTAATTCTTCTTTTACATTTGTAAGTCTTGTCAATAAATAACTTAGAGTTAAAGAACTGACCTGTTGTATGAAGGTGAAAGCAGTGAGTGCTCTTGCACCGGATGAATGCAAATATACGCTGCTCTGTTGTATGAAGCTCAGAGATGTGGATGAAGAACTGTTCTGAAGGGAATGCTGACAGTGGTTGACCAGAGAGGTGTTTACCTTAATTTAGAAACCTGAAAAGCTGTGTTTGTTCAAAACCTAAACAGCCCAGAATGGTAACAGCAGTCTTCTGGCATTCACAGGCTTCAAGAAATATTTTGCACAGGGTTAACATTCTCTTAAGTTTAGACATGACAATTATATTTCCAGCACTGTAATTGAGAAAAAGAACATTGTGAGTTTAAAGAAAAGTAAGGGATTATGTCTTTTATTAAAATTTTCTCATGTGGATTAATGATCTGATGTTTGCCAAACTGTTAAGATTCTCTTGTTATGCTCTTAAATTAGCTTTCCGAGTCGTTCAGCAGAAGTGTACTAAATGAGTATAGCTGACCCAGTGCAGTCTTGACTTACCCCAGGTTTTAGTCATGATTTTTCTAGTGAAATTCAGTACAAGTGAGAAATATTGTAGCTGCTCTCTGTTCTCTCTCGTATGGGGATGTTTGGGTTGTGGGGTTTTTTCACTTTGTTCTTGTTTGAAGATGTGATTCAAAGATTCCCCTTGGGTGCGCACATACACTTGGGTTAAGATACCATATTCAATGTGTTCCTGCAGTTGTAACATTTTGGGTTTATTTTCTGATTTCTTTTTAGCTGATATAGCTCAGAGATACAGGATAAGCAAATATCCAACTCTGAAACTCTTCCGGAATGGAATGATGATGAAGAGAGAATACAGGGGCCAGAGATCTGTCACAGCAATAGCAGATTATATCAGACAGCAGAAGAGTAACCCTATTCGGGAGGTCCAGGATTTGGAAGAAATTAGTTCTCTTGATGTAAGTCTTCCAAATTTATCCCTTCTAAATATGTATATATTTTAAATGTTGAACTGGTGAAACAATGTATCTGAAATACATATTTACTATTTTTTTTTCCATTCAGAAATGTAAGTGCTCTTTTTAAACACAGTGGAAAACTTGGTAATTTCCAGTATTACAAAATATTCCAGTATAATCACTTGCCAACTGCATTGATTTTGTTACAATAGCTCCACTACCAAATTAGTTATTTTACTTTTAATCATTTGAAAAGCATTATGTTGTATTTGACAAGCCATTTCTAATAATGCTCACTGGAAAAAATTTCACAGGGCTGCTTATGAATATTGAAAAGGCAGAAAAGGAATAAGTTCTGTGCAGTTATTGACTGTTGAATGAATGGCACCTCTCTTTAATATCCTTAGGGAGTACTGATAGTTTGAGGTAAATTATAATTTAACCTTTGTTTTTACAGCGCAGCAGAAGAAATATTGTTGGATACTTTGAGCAAAAGGACTCTGACAATTACAGAACCTTTGAAAGAGTAGCAAATATTTTGCATGATGATTGTGTATTCCTGTCTGCCTTTGGGTAAGTTTTAAAATTTGTTGATTGCGTGACTTCATTATTGAAATTATGTTAATCAGTTGCATGTAATTTAATTGAATTGGACTGCTGTAATACTTTCAGTGTTTTTTCCTTATTTTTGTAGGGTTAGCTTTTTTTTTTTTCCCCCCTTCCTGTTTTTTTTCTGTAAAGGGTAATTCCATGATTTGCTCATTTGCCTTGATGTCAGGGGAGAGGACCTTGTTCCAAAACGTCTATTTTCTCTGCCTGGGTCTGTTTCACATGGGCTCTATGTCACTGCACATGGGAACAGTTTAGAAAGGCAATGCCACTGATGATTTACAGAGTGTGAGTCTTGAAGAACAACCTACAGAAATTCAAGTTTCTACTTATTATATAGATTTACAGCAATATTTTTAAATACTAAAAGATCTGCACTAGAAGAAGAAAAATTGGAGAGCGAGTGATTCCCTTTTTCTGTAGCATAATCAAGTGCAATTATAGATGCTTTCTGCAGTGTTTAGTGTGCCAGCACCACCCAGGTCAAAGTGGTTGGGCATTCACATGAGTGCTGTGGTTTGCAGCATACCCACCGTTGAAGGTCAGGAGTTTGCATGGGCTGTACTAGTTTTTGTACTCTGTACAGTTGCCCTAAGAGTTTTCTGAACTGGATGTAGTGAGAGGATGTCTCAAGGTAGAAAATGTCTCATCTGTTTGAACAAAACTTGTTCAGTCACTGATGCCTCTTCCAGTGTGTTTTCAAAAAAAGGTTTGGGGTGGGGGGAGAGTATTTGTAATGTGCAGGAGTGCACGTGGCTTTCCCTTCCTTCCGTTCTCAGTTAGGTAGCCTGTGACTGTGTGAGCAGCCTTGGCCGAGAGAGAATAACCGAGTCTTGCGAATCTGTGATCTGTAGGGTCATCAGTCTTATCCCCAAAGAGTGGCCATCCTCTTGAACTCTGAGTGCATCCACGCTTGTTCTCAGGGCAGCCAGTCTGAGTTGTTAGAATTTGAAATTATTTTTTGCCCCCTCATATGACTTTTCATTCTTTCCAGGAATGCGTTTTTAAAAAATCATTAGTAAGATAACAATGCCCTTAAGATTTTCTTGGAGTTTGAGTCTTTGGTTTGTCATTTGTCAACATCATATAATGAGGAACAGTCTCCAACCACTCGGTGTTAGCCTTTGGTTGTTGGACACTGTTCCTGAAGTAGTTACTATGGGTTTTTTCTTTTTATTTTGCTATAAGCAATCATAATGGAAAAGATCAGAGGTGGATTATTGATAACTTGCCCATGTAACTACAAAATGCACAACACGCTTCTTGTTATTTTCTTCTCCAGTCTCCTGTTCCCCTTCTAGCCTGGAGCTGTTAGTGTTTTAAAGTGCAGCCTTCCAGGCAGAAACCTGGGAAACTAAATGTTTTCACCTCTCCAGCTTCCAGAAAAATTATCCATGAAAAGGATTCCAAGGGAGATAGTGGCTACATAATATATTTATCTGTGTGTGTGTTGTATGTGTATATACACACACAAAAATATTTCACAGGGAGCTGACTGATGAATTGAACTCTTCTGACCAAATATTTTAACAGTCCCTGGAGGGATTTTTGGGTTTGCTACAGATAGAGTTCAACAGGTATATGGTTTGGGAGGTATATTGTAACATGAGCTGTCATGTTCAAACTTCTAGTAAACTAAAATAAACTCAGAACAATGAATTTGACTGGAAAAAAAAGAATTACTTCACTAACTTCTGTCAAGGTGAAACTGTTCCCTGCTATGCCAAAATTGTTCTCGCTATAGGTAGTTGTAATAGCTTATTTTTTTAACTGTATTAATGATACTTAGTTGCAGATCATCTTGATGCTTAA
Organism: Todiramphus chloris collaris; assembly: GCA_025345505.1. Lineage (NCBI taxonomy): Eukaryota > Metazoa > Chordata > Aves > Coraciiformes > Alcedinidae > Todiramphus > Todiramphus chloris. The sequence goes on along the minus strand of JANVCC010000276.1, from coordinate 3,531,256 downwards.
AACTATTCTTAAATCAACTGATCCTTACCGTTCTGTGAAAGTCTGAGGTGACTGCAAAGCAGGAACGAGGGAAGACTTTGTAAGCAGGAGATAGGAGGGATACTGATGAATTGATACTAGAGATAGATTTTTAGAAGTAAAACTGGAGAGGGATGAATCTGGAGTGTTTGTATATGTGGAAGAGAATGGCCTTGTGCCATTGAGCCATGGTGTAGGAAGCCAAATGCAGAAAAGAACAATGTGTGGTTTCAAGAGGTTCACCTTCTACGTTACTGCTTCAAGAAGAGATAAAATGCAGACTGAAGTGTTTCCATGTTGGTAGTTGTTTTAAAAGGGTGTGTCCTCAGGCGTTTGGAACTTTCACAGCATGTCCCTGCTTTGTTCTCTGAAACAAATCAGTCACAACTGCAGCTACTGGCATGGAAGAGAACCCAGAAGAGGGCCATTTGTGTTCCACTGCAGGCTTACCCTAGAGCATGTAGTTCATTAGATTATTTTTAGCTTATCAAGCACTGATGGGGCAGCTGGCTTCTATGGCTTTGCTTCCATCGTATTCAGTGAAGGGTTGTCAGGGATGCAAGTAGTTTACTTCAGTGATTATGGTCACAAAAAAAGCCTAATTCACATTATGGGAACAGTCATTGTGTCTGAAATGCAAAAATGTTTTAAAATACATGTCTCTATCCAGTGCAAATACTGACAGGTTTAACATACCACACAAGGTGTCTTTTGCATGGGATAAGAAAAGGATAATTGGATCAAATGAAAGAAATAAAATGTAGGTACTTTGAGTTAAGCATTATGGGGTGTTTTGGTTTTTGTCTTGTCCCACTAAATTGATCAGACTCCTGGAAGATTTACCTCATTTTGCAGGGAGATAAACTGGGATATTTTTACTTTTCTTTTTTTTCCCCTCCCCCTTACATCCCTTCATCAGTCTTCACCAATACATACATTAAGTCCACAGAAGAGGTACTATAATTGAAGGAGCTGAGCTAACGTTTCCCAGAGGCTGACATGCTTTCTTTTTAGCCTGTGCTAAAAGGAAGAGAAATAGGTAGTTAATTTTTCATTTTTGCTGCATATGCAGCCAGTCAGTTGTCTTAGCAGCATGAGCTACATTGGAGCAGCAAGGCATGGGAGAGAAGAGGGGAGCTCTCTTTCAGTGTCTGAAGGTGGTGAAAAGGTTTATTTTTCTTGAGAGCTTTCAATCCTTACCCTTTTTTTTTTTTTCTATCTCCTATATTGGATGCATGGCTGTCCCCATTTGTCTGAATAAGAGGTGATAATTTGGGGGATACATGGTAGAAGCTTCCAGAGCACTCTCGTGTGACTGAGATTAAGGAGCCACAAAATATTTCAGAGGCAGGGGAGGAACTCACTAAGGTGACATAGTAAGCTGAATACCAAAGAGGAACAGATACACAGAGTACCATCAGTGGTCAGAAACTGCATGCTGTGTCTTGTGCTCTCTAGATCTGGTTTGAGGGTAAAATGGATGGTGTGGATTTATCTGCCATCCATGTTCTCATTGCCTCTGCTTGTGGAGCACCTCAAAGCCCTTCTTTATCAGGGTAGATAAGATGTAAACTTCTAGTGTAAACAATGGAGCAGGAAGAGGAAATGCAAACAAGATTCCACCTTTTTCTCCTTCCTTAAGAATAGGTATTTATATTTTTTAATTTCCATGCTTACGTTAATTCATTACCATTTGTCTCTGGTCTCTTATCCAAACTTGTATGAGCATTCATCACGTGCAGCTCAGTGCCTTTAGTCCACAACTTCAGTCTGATCTCAGGGACACATCTTGCTGACTCCTCAGTGCTCTCTCATCTCATCGGGCTTCTGTGGAGTCACTTCACAGTTAACTGCAAAGATCAAGGATTTTCATTCTCAAAGTTTGAAGGGAAAAAAAACCCAAAACAGTAAAGAAAGGCTAGCAAATTCAAATATGATTTTTGGTATCTCAGTTACTTTATTTGTCCATACCAAGACATGCTTACTGGTTGGTTTGTTGTAGGGCTATTTCAAAAGCAGAGAGATTTAGCGGAGACAATGTAATCTACAAGCCACCAGGGGTAAGTGTAACTGTATTTTATTCTGCTTATTGTCATTATTTGTGAATATGAACTAATGGAGACTGTATTCAGATCGTGCACTATGTTACTGCATCTCAAATCTGAATTTTATTCTGTTGCTAAACAGTGTGAGAAATAGGGTCATAGAAACTAGTGGTTTTGAGTCAGTGAAAAAGATCTTGGTTTCTTTGTTGCCAATTAAGTGCACAAAAATCTACATCTGTTATTTTAAATGTCAGTGTCCAGAAACGTGTTGGTGGATTTTTGATTTGTTTTCTTAGAAACTCAGTCCACTCATCATGTGTGTAGATACTTTATGTTCTCTAGAAGTCTTACAAATCTTTGAAGTTCAGCAGATGCTGCACTTCATGATTTTCAAAGCAAGTGACAGTTACTAAGTATTTTTCTGACTGCCACTTGCCTATCTTATGTGTCTTAGCCTACAAGGGCTAAGAGCTCTTCTCTTCATTTAAGAAAAAGGGAAAGAAATCAGTAAAATTAACTGTGTGCTAACACGGTTTTACTTGAGGGAAAATTCAGTACAGAAGAAAATCTGCAAGAATTGCTTTTTAGAAACATAATCAATATCTGAAAAATCTTCTCTTTTCTCAAATCTAGTGTGTGAAGAGAGTTGCTTACAAAAGAGAAATAAATAAGGACTTCGGGGAGGAGGGAGTTTCAAACCTTTTTCTGCAAACCCAGAATTTTTTAGGTTACCTAATTTACCTGGCATTTCTGAATTAAGGTTGTGCTTAATCATGGCCACGGCTTGCAAAGTCACGGATCGCTTCATGTTAACCAAAACTGTAATTGCATTAAGGGTGACTCTGAGTTAAAACTACTAGCAAGTAAAGGAAAACCACGATTTATTCATCTCCCTTTGGCAAAGTAAATGTAAAATATCACTGTAGTACATTGGGAGGAATATTTGGTGAGGTTTTTGTAACTATCAGGATGAAGAAGTTTAATATCTGCATTTAGTTTATCTCTAAATAGGGGTTTAGGTAGAAATACCATTTCTCAACCCAATAGAAGTCTAAATAGCTTCAATTTGAAGCATCCCTAAGTTGGAAACAAAGTATCTTTTCAGTTCTTCTTAAGCTGTCTTAAAAAGTGGAGTTGACTGCATAAATGATGATCGGGCATTTCTTTGGCTGTTGTAGTTTTGTAACATAGTAGGAATGTTGCATGCAGAAGGGTTGAATATTGGTACACAATTGGTTTTCAATATTTGTATGGATATTATTACTTTTATGTTGGGCAGGTAGTCTTTGTAGGTAGCAATGCCATTTGCACTGTTTCTCAACCAGTATATTTTTCTTCTCCCCAGGAAAATGCTCCAGATATGGTGTATTTGGGCTCTCTGACCAATTTTGATTTGATTTATGCATGGACACAAGATAAATGTGTACCACTGGTTCGAGAAATTACGTTTGAGAATGGGGAGGTAAGAAATTTTTCTACCAATTTGCTTTTGGGGTTTCTTTCTCAAAACCACATTATCTCTTTCAAGGTCTCTTATCCACACTAAAGAACTTTCTGCGTATTTTTCTTTTAGCAGCAAATAGCTCTCGGGTAATAGCTCTTAATTCTTTTGGAGTTTTTTTGATTAGACTTGAAGTTCACCAGAGGCAGATTTGTGGTGGTTTTGTACACTACCAAAGTAAGAGGTTATCATCATGAATATAGATCACATAAGTGGTGTCTGGTGATTTGCTGAGTGTGGACACTTGGACACAAAAATGTGTGTAAGAATGTGTGTCTGCAAGTACATATGGGTGTGTAACACCTTGAGTAGGTTGTGATATTCATCTGAAGTACATATTTATACAGCTGTTATGACTAAATGTCAATTTAAGATTTGGACAGAAATGTTGTTTGAGTGCTTTTTGCATCTGTTACAACCTTGAAAAAAATGCTTCTGATGAGAACAGACAATATCCATACCAGTGTGTCCATGGCAGTTGGAAAGAGTAAAATAGTTGTGAACTATCCTCTAGTTATAATCAGCTTTTAAAATTTAGTGTTAAAAATTAATAGTAGATAAATGTTACTATATTACCCACTTCTAAAGCATTATCTGATACCTAAACAAGCACATTGTGTGGTGACTGACCACCTACAGAACTGGCAGTCTCCTAGAAACTGTAATAAAAACCATGTGAGCTTTTTAGGCTGGGGGTTGGGTTTTTCTTGTCAATCTGTTTTAAGTACTGGCACCTTCTAAAAGCTTCACATGCTCTTTCCCTTGAGTTTCTGTTTAGATGTAAAAGGAGTAAGTTACAAAAGAAAACAGAAAAGCATTGAAAGAGAATAAGGATAATGAGAAGAAAAATATGTTTAAAAGCAAACCCACCAATTCCATCTTACAAATTACAGCTATTTCCAACACTATTTGGAAATATTTTTCATAATAACCATTTCTCATAATAACCAACAGGAAAAAAGTGTTTAGAAAATCAGCAAGTTTGTAGTATCTCAAAAGGAGTATTTGTACATAGCCACAGCATCTGCTAGAAGCTCTGGAGAGGTTTGTAACAAATTGCAGTATGTTGGCTACCAAAGATTCAGTCGTATGATTTGTTCTCAGTTCATCGACTGAACTGTGTGTGTTCTCATTCTGCAGTGTGTGTAACTCTTATTCTGGGCACACTCAACATGTCAGCTTACGTGGCAGAGGGAGGGACAGTTTGGGATGCACAAAGTGGTTTAAGTGCAATCTTCTAGTCAACTCTGCCAACTTTTTATGGAAAAAAAATAATAAAAAAAAATTCTTCATTTGCAACTCAATACGTAAAAGATACCAGATGTTAACATCTCTAGAAGTCTGTGCTCGCCTTCCAGTGTACTTTTCCTATGGTGAAATTGGATTCTGGGCCTTAGAAGCCAAGGTTCATCACTGTCAGCTTGCACCACATTGTGTCATGGGTTTTCTGGTTGTTCTCTCAACCCTTGGTTCCTGTTTACTTAGGCAGGTATTTACACTTCCAGGGTGACATTTTGCCTAGCAACACTTGTTCAAAAATTTCAGTGCTGCCAGTAGCCAACCAAATTTAAACATGCCAGAATTGAGATACCTCTGCCATTGAGATTGTGCAGTATTTAAATGGGCTCTTAATGCACACGGCACAATATTACAGGGTAAGGATATGGTGTGCTGTGACTGTTACGCTGTGTTTATGGAACCTGAATGCTCTATTGGGCTTTAAACTGATTTTCCCCCTCATTTTCTTTCTTAATGCTTTCATTATCTAAGTGTCATGGTCAGGCTAGCCAGGACAAAATACAGTAACTGAACTCTGAAAAGCAAGGTCTGCTTGAGAGACAGTCCCTGTACTTAATGAGGAAAGACTGCTGGAACCAGTCATACCATTCAGAAGAGATCTCTGGTTAATCTGTGATCAGCCTGTTTAGTTTGATGAGGTACAAATACAAGGAACCATGTGGTCTAACGCTGGTGCTGAACTGGGATTTTGTTGAAAGAGTACCAGGTTTCTCAAAGCATGCAGAGGTAATGTGGGAAGCTCAGGTCTAATGAGAAAATCTTTTGCTATTCTCAGTGCCAAACAAGACAGTAGTTTTTGAGGGAGCAATCCAAAGCAAATGACATAGCTGTGCTGCTTGTCGTGTCATGACAGTTGGACTTGATGATCTTAAAGGTCTCTTCCAACCAAGGTGATTCTGTGATCAGTAAGACATGCTATAAAAGCTAGGATAGAAAAGCAAAGGAAGGTACTTTATAGAAACCAGTTAAGGCCAAAATTAGCAAGGGTTTCCAGCCAGCTGTCCTAATAACCTCTTTGAAGATGACTTGATCTTGTGAATATAACTTGCCAAGGTTGTCCTTTTAGCTGCTTGCAAGCAAGAGAGGAACTTAGAGATGGAATACCGGGCTCTGTTAGGGAGTTCTGCCTCTGGAAATGTACCTGCTGAAACAAGTGTGGAAATGGAGCCATGATCACAGTGGTGCAAAACAGACTTTTTCCCATCCTCTAATGGGAGCAGAGGCTGAGAGCCAGACAAATTCATGTGTGTAAAAATGAGAATGAGCAAATATGATTAGTGGATTGGGAAGCTTGGATCTCATCAAGAGCACTGCAGTTACAAGGATCTTTGCAATCTGCTGTTAAAAGACCAAGCTTCAACGTACCTAACAGAGCGGGTTGAAGGAGAGTGACAGCCATTCCATGTACACTGTGTAACTGGCTGCCTCCTGATACGAATGCACTTCTTCCAACTTTCTGCAAATGGACAATAGCTGAAGAAACTCTTCTGTTTGGTGGCAGAATGAACAAGTGCTACCTTTCACAAAAAGCACAGATTTTATTCTGACACAGGCTAGAATCAAAGAAATAGCAGCACTTCGCTATACACCAGTTGTGCAAATGAAAGGTAGGCAAGACTGTAGGCATGGGCTAGATGATGAATCACTGTTTCTTCAATCAGGCTCTTAACAAGTTGAGCTGATGTTCAAAAGTGCCTAAAAATCACTTTTGAAGCAAGCAAATGTATGGTGGTCATGTTTTATTTGGGTTTTGACTAAAAGGAAATCCTGAATAAATTATTCAGGGAGTTGCAACGTTTATCTGTTCCTGGACAGGGATCTTCTAAAGGCACTCGGGCTGCAAGAGCACATTCCTGTGAGGAACTAAAGCTTTCCTGTCCCACAAAGTTTTTCACTTCTTCATCAGTTTCAGTAATATACTAGCTGATAAATTTAATAATGGTGTTACACAGATGACCAGCCAGAACACAGCGCCAAAAGAGCAGCACTTGTTGTTACCTTCTGGGTTTTTTTTTTTTCTGTTTTGTTTTTTGTTTGTTTTTAATTGAACTATTTAAAGGTATTTATTCATTGTGTTATGCTAAGAAAACACCAACTTCCTACATTAACCAAGTTAGGACTGGGTCTAGAATACACCCTCAGCTTTCCATGGTGTTTAATACTGTTCTTGTTCAGGCCACGTTGCCATTTCTGTGAAGATGGGTTTACTCAGAATTGAGCAAGTATTCCAGGGCAAGTGTATCCCTTCCTGAAACAGTGTTAATGAAATACCTTCATCCTTTATCTGCTCTATATGAGAGAGGAAGGAAACATGGTTAACTGTATCACTTGGGTGTATTAGCTGAATGGTCACCAGTTAGCATCTTAAGGAGCAGGACTAAAGTAGAGATACCACAGAAGTCAAAAATTGCTGGAATCATTTAGTTAAGTGCCCTTAAGAAATGGAAAAAATTAGATTTGTTGTTTGTTTCTGTGCAGGAACTGACAGAAGAAGGCCTTCCTTTTCTCATACTTTTCCACATGAAAGATGACTTGGAGAGTTTAGAGAAATTCCAACAGGAGGTTGCACGGCAGTTAATAAGTGAAAAAGGTTTGTTGTAACTCCTAAGTCTTGGGTTTACTGGTATAATTTTTTTCAGTGGAGTGGAAGTGAAGGCCAAGCCAGAATCCTAGTTTTAAATCTCTTGATGGCTTCACATACTTTTGACAGTGAGAACCACCTCCTTTGGAAATTATTAAAATAGATACACAAGTTATTAGTAACTATTTCAGAAATCATTCTTTTCTGAATGATGTAGAGGGTGTTAACCAAAACTTCAGTTTGTATTGTGGCCAAGAACACTTAAGAAAATCTGTTACTTTGGTGGTGTTAGTTATTTAAATATATTTTCAGGTTTTGCGTGTTCTTTCTATCTAATATCTCCACCTTTGTAATAATTATGAAAGTGGTTAGGGTTTCAAGGTAATAATAATAAAAAAGCCATGGATTTTATTTATTTTTTTTTCCCCCACTCACAATTTTAAGGTACAATAAACTTCCTCCATGCTGACTGTGATAAATTCAGGCACCCACTCCTCCACATCCAGAAGACTCCAGCAGACTGCCCTGTTATTGCCATCGATAGCTTTAGGCACATGTATGTCTTTCCAGACTTCAGTGACTTGTCGTAAGTACTTTTCTTTGTGCATTTTAATTTGAGAAGAACAAAAGAAAAGACATGTCTTTATATTTTAATCAGTACTCTGTCAGGAAGATGAATAAATCTGGGCTAGGTAGGGCTGTCTATGTGTAATTCAATGTCAGAGCTTTAAAGCAGTATGAATTGGTATGAAGTCATTGTTTAAATGGAGTTGTGTTGCTTTATGCCAGAGGAGAATCTTGCATTGAGTTTTTAGAGGCTGCTCTTCTTTTACTGCAGTTATTTTCCATAGCAGTTAGGCATTTGGAGCGTGGCATGGTATTTTGGGTATTTTTAGTGGTGATCCAAATACACCGTTTAACTCCAAAAGGTTTCAAATACTACACAGAATGTTTTAAGTGCTTTGTTACATGATGATTACGGTACAATGCACCACGTAGGAATTCCAGCCTGCTGGTTTGGTTTTTCCTGCTGTGCAATTCCAGCCTTCCTGCATTAGTCTAAACCTGGGAAGCTGGCATAGAAATCCTTGTTGCGTGGGTTTCTGAAATCTTCCACGTGCAGCTTGAGAAAGGGCTGATCACTGGCATGTTACCTGGAGGAAATCTGAGAGAGAGGAGGATGGGTGTGCTGAGGCGGAATACCACTGTGCTAATCCTCTCTACATCCACCTACCTCTTTATGCTGTACTGCCTCGGAAGCAGATCTTTTGCCTCCCGTGGCTCAGCTGAGGAGTGAAGATGTGCAGATGTTATCGTCAGGGGCTTTCACCGTGAGACAGGCGCCCTGTCTTTGTCCTCAGGTTAGACTCCAGTTTGTCTCAAAGGAGGTACCTGCACATTCGCGGCTTATTAAGTCCTAGTTCCATGCCTAGGCTTTCAGACTTCAATTTTTGCTTGTTCATACTTTTCAAAACTCAGGGTATTTCACTTTTGTCAAATGCAAGGACTCAAAGCTCAGACTTAGCGTGCAATGCGAACATAACCCCGTGTCTAATTCTGCCATTCCAGCTGGCATTTTTCTACCTGAAATGCTGATATCTGGAAGGAGAGCTCAAACCCAGATTCTCCCCAGGATTCTCCACAGGCTTATTCTTAAAATGTACTCTGTTTGATGTATCTCCAATAGTGCTTCTCAAATACCTAAAGCTGTGTGTGTTGAAACTCTGAGTGTGTCTGTTTTTCTCCCTGTGCTCCTCTGTCTTTGGAAGTTCATGTACACTGCACGTGATAGCACTTTAAAAAAATAACGGCCTGTTGGCATTTTAAAAACACTCTTTATTGTCACTTTCAAAACCCCTGGATAAGTTAATATCTCCTACAGAGGTAGTAGAGGTGTTTGGGTTAGACTTCAGTGTTGTTTCTTACATGTTCTGTTTCTGTGACACCTCAGAATAATAACAGCTCTTGCTTGTTTGTATGCCAGTTGTTACGTACAAATGAAGACGAGGGAGATGTCAGGATTGTAGACAGTGCTGTAGTGCTGATTATTCAACTTTACTCTAGGAGATTGAGCTGATACTTAGAAATACTGCAACAGTTTGGAAACAAGGAGAGCTCGAAGCTCCTAGCGTGATGATGCTTTTGTTGTATGCGTTTGTGGTTCAGATTTTTGTTTTGGTTTTGGTTTGATTTTTTTTTTTTTTTTTAATAAGAGGTAAAATCTTAATTCCAAAACTTTCATCTTCCTGCAAGGAATTCTGCCACCTCAGTACATTCTCTGGAGTATTTTAAAACCTGGCCCCAGACTGCCCCTTGTAATCTCAGTGCTGCCACCAACCAACAGGGTTTGGATGTGGTAGTTTCAGAACTGGCCCAGTAGAGGATTTCCTCCCCCTTCAGGGAGCTGTCTCTGTGGGCATTAGCCAGCTCACAGGCCAACGAGAAGCACTGCTGGTATTTTGTCTTCATACTTTGGCCGCCTGGCCCTGTTCGTCCTGCTGTTCCAGGTCAGAAATGCTAGCAGGGAGTGTTCAACAGATCAGTTGTAGCTTCTCAGCAAGAACTGGCTGAGCTCTACAAGAGGTTGTAGGCACCGAATGCACTTGCTGCATTAGGAGAGGAGAAGAGGTTGGAGGGGAATGTCTCCAGCAACGTGCCTGACCTGGAACAGGGCAGGAGCCCAAGGTCAAGCAGAGAGCAGTGATTCTGCTGTCCCTTCAACTGGGCTGGAATCAACCCTCTTCTCTCTGTCAGTACTAATTCCTGATCTTATCTGGGAAGGAAGGAGACCCCTCCGAGATGATGCTGACTAATTACAGAGTGCCCTCTGACTCTGCTTTATACTGTGCTTCATCCGTGGAGTTTTCTGATGATCTGAAATTCTGCTGGTAGCCCACCTGACCACGCTTTGTCCCTCCTTCCCAAATGTAGTAATTGGTCTGGTGAAAGACTCCCTACAAAACCCATCTCCATCCCTACGTTGCTGTTGATTGCATGCACAGTGCTCACATTACAGTTTTTCATCCCCTCTCTAATACTGGATCAACTCTCCCTTTTAAGCTTTTTAGTCTATTTGACGTTTCCCAACCACAATCGGATGCTGCAGTTGAGCCCGTTTGCTGTGGGTGACAGTAGATGATCTCGGATCAGATTTACATTGATATCCTCTTAGCGCTTATCTCCAGTGTGTGTGCAGTTGCTCAGGCACTAGAGGAGCCTTTCAAAGATGTTTTGTCAATACTGCTACCGACTGTCATTTGTATCTGTAAACTGTGCATTTGGAACCCGCTGTTCCCTTTTACACGATGGGTAGTGGGGAGCTGAAGCGAGCGTACAATGAAGTTAGCAGCGAGCACAGCTCTGTGGGGGATATTGAAAAGATGAAATACTCGCTGTGTTCTCAAGAGACAGTGGAAAGAAAAAGAAGCTGGTAGGGTACCTTAACAAACCCTTTGGCTTCCTGGCCTCTATTAATCACCTAAAAGCGGCCATAGTGTGCTAGATAAATGGCAACTCGGCAACTCTGAACAGTGCACTTGAAATCTTCAGTGTTTGGACTTAACTTGTAGTAAACATGTGGGTGTTTCTGTTGGGTTTGTTCCAGAGTTCCAGGTAAACTGAAGCAATTTGTACTAGACTTGCATTCTGGAAAATTGCATAGAGAGTTTCATCATGGCCCTGATCCAACGGATGTAGCACCTGGACAGGTAAGATTACAACAAATACATTTCATTTGGCCACAGAGCTGTACTTTCTAATATGGGCGTGCTTTCAAAGTCAGTCTTCTGAAAAGAGAAACCTGTTTATAGAAGCATAATTTTGCCACTTCGGGTTGGTTCTTCCTTTAACTTCCTTTGGGTAAAGGCAGGGGAAGTGTTAGGGAGAAGTTTGGTACCTCTTTGCCTCGAGTAAAGGAGAGGATAAGAACATGTATTTTCTCCACTGAAAGAGAAGTTTCTTGGGCTAGATGGCTCTTCTGAGCTCCTAGAGCTGCTCTTACCTTCTCATGTGATTGATAGCTAGAGATGCATTATTCCCCGTGTGACAGACTGTGAGAGGGTGCTTCAAAGGGGAAACATCTGACTGACTCTGTTATCTATTTACTTGTAGTCACCAATCCGAGTAGGAGGCAGATTATTAGAGCATCAACAAAAGATTGAGAAGCTTATTCCTTTTATTAATGCAATTAACAAGCAGCATTAATAGTGATCACGGTCTGCATTTGTCAGTTTGGATTCCTCACTGTTCTGCTCAAAGGTTGTCGTGCTGTATAATTACACACCTCTTTAGGAACACAACTGTTAGATTGGTTTAATTCAGGAGGGAGAAAAGAAGGGGTGTTACCAGCCCCACTTTCTCTACTCAACCCAATCTTCTAATTGTCTTGATCAGCCTCTTATTTTCTTGATACACTGCTCAGCTCACCTGCTTGGTGTCATGCTGAAACGGGCAAATCTAACAGCCTGTTGGGCAACCTTCTCATTACCTTAGGCACGCCGTAAAGAAGTAGCTGGTGTTAAACACTGAAGTAGCACGTTGCATTGTCTAGGGCTCGAAGAGCCAGAGGAGACCTGGTGCCCTTGTGTTGGGTGTTCCTTGGGCCATCCCAGAGCCTATGGATGAGGGACAGAAACTATTTATGGCTACAGGCTCATTTTCCTGGCCATCTGTGGGATATGGTAAGGGTGGCAATGCACTAAGCCACGTGAGTGCAGCCTCCTGATGCGATGTCCTGCTCAAAGTGAAAAGATTTAAAAGCATGAAAGTGCTGAGGGCTTGCCTTGGACCAGCAGAACAACAGCTTTTGAACCTTGTTGTGACTGGCCATGAAAACACGTGAGCTGAGTTGTCTCAGCAGAAATTCATTTAACTGGTAACACCCCGTGTTTCTCAGGAATTCACTGAGCAACCAGAATTCAGGTCAATGGGAGGAGAAAATATGCAGAAAACCAGGGCTGGAGACCAAGGTGTGGACCAGGCAGTTGGGCAGTGTGGAGCTAGACAGGCGTGTGTAAGGAGGAGTCACTGAGGCAATTGCAGTGTGGAGGAGGCTTGGCCAGGGAGGGAGTCCCTGGGTCCCACTGCCTGTCTGGGCCCAGGCTCGTTGCCAGCAGCTGCAGGCTGGCTCTTGTCTCCATTCTGCCTTGAACTGCTCACTGGACCTGGGCTGGTGGCTTCTCTTCTCCGCATGGCTTCCTGACAGCTTGTGGAAGATGTGTGTGCCGGTGCTGTGGAAATACTGGCCTTAACTGAGCTGGAGGCTGCTGTCCTAAGTCATGTATGCCCCTTGAATTGCATGTTTGGGTATCTTAGTTTCCAGAGAAAACAAATTCTATAGCATTTTTGGCAGCAATGACACTTTTCCCTGGTGTATCTCAAAACCACACAAAATAGAGCACTTTCAAAGCAAGCAGTAGACAGACTCAAACAATTACACCCTGGCATGCATTTGGAATAGTTTTTCAGTCACTTGTACAGAAACTTGTGTGATAGCTGTTACCTTTGAGATGTGCCATTAGAAGGACTATCCTTAACTGATGGTGCTTAATTAACGCAAGTGCGCGTGTGTATTCCACCTACTTGGGACTTACAGTGTGTCTTGCAAAAAAAAAACCCACCAAACAAACCCATAATCTCAATTTCTGAGAGTGATGGACATTCGTGCACTCCCATAATTAATGTTAGAAGTTCATTTAATAGAGCTGATTGATGTTTAGAATGAATCTAACACGCGGCTTTACTGTTTGTTCTGCTTTTCAGCCGATTCAGGATTTAGCAAGCAGCCCACCAGAGAGCTCATTCCAGAAACTGGCACCCAGTGAACATAGGTACACCTTATTGAGGGAAAAAGATGAACTTTAAAAACTTGAAATAATCTTGCAAGCCTTTCAGACAGCAGCATTGACTTCTGTGTGGTGGAAATAGTAAACCTATATTTTCATAATTCTATGTGTATTTTTATTTTGAATAAACTGAAAAAAATTTTTTTGGTTTCTCCCCAGGCTTGTAAATACATTTGTTTGGTGGGTCGTTCTGTACAGCATCTTTCAAACAGTTCCTTCCTAACGCTACAGTGAAATAGCAGAGACCCATCCAGACACTTGAGCTAACTCTGTTCTGTAAAACTTTTATAATCCAAATGAAGGTATCCCTGCCAGAGACATGCTGTTAACTTGCACTAGCCCATTAAATAGGACTTTGGGGTTGTTTTCTGTGTAACCTTGGTAGTATGTGCTTTTTTTCTTCTTCCTGTGAACAGCTATCCTGGTAATCTATTTCTTTGTCACGTTTTTCTCCAACTTAAGAGGGTCTTCTATTCTGGATACTTGGGAGGGGAATAAATTAAAGTTTTACAGAATCTCGTGTGGTGCTTTACTGGGTGTAAATGTCAAAGTTATTAAGCAATCCTGACTATTAAGATAGCAAGCAAGGAAAGGGAAAGGTTTTGATGGCAATAGCTGCCTTTGGAACCGAGAGGCTGCATTGGCCTGCCCCGTTTCCTGGAATTACGATCCTTTTCCACACGGTTGTGTTAAAAGTACACGGATGTTGGAAACCCTTCGGAGCAGGAAAGGACTAGGGCTGGACTGCCATCTTACTTTGGTCAGTCTGAAACTAATCTCTGTATGTATGTGTTACAATCAGACTTTTTTCTTTTTGGGTCCCTGCCTTCCTGGCAGACCTTTACTTCTTGAACAACCGCTGCACATTTTCTGTGACTCTTTGCCTGGCTTGTGCCTTACTTATTGTGTATTCTTTGAATTCTGCTCTAAAAAAGGAATTACTCCTTTCCTTGTGGGCTTTACTGTTGTGCATACCAGAATGTGGGCTTTTCTCAATGAATCTTCAAACTGCTTGCTGAGATGAACGTACAGGAACTATAAGATGGAAAATGATGTTAGTCTGGGGTGCATTGCTGGAGACCACTTAGTATCAGATTTGTACAGCACTTAGTACTAAGGTCCGTGACGTGGGGCCCCAAGGTTGTGTCCTCAGAAGCAAGCTTGTTTTTTGGCCAGGTGGACTGCTGGGTGCGTGTTTACTTCAGGGGGTGACCCAACTTCTGCAGTTGACAGCTGGGGATTCCTTTTGCCTCTCAACTGGATGCCACCTACTCGGTTATCAACAGACGATGGACATGGTCAGGTGCAGCTGCAGCAGAAGCTGATTCCAAGAGAGGCTGCTAAATCAAGCCCCTGCAGCAACAGGCACATGAACTTTCCAGAGGGTGCTGCTGAGGAGAGAGCTTTCAGTACCAACTAGCACTAAGCTACAGCTCAGTGGCTGCAGAATGGGGAGCTAGGACTTTTGGTCAGTTTTGTGAAGTGCAAGTTAAGTGATTGCAAGCCAGGTCTTCTGTCCCCTTCATCTCCTGCCAAATCAAGCATTTTTGGCAGCCGAGTCGTACCACCTTCCAGTTGGGATCTAAAGCTGTGAGTAGGATAGGGTTTTAAGGCTGCCACTTGTTACCTGCTGCAGGTGCTGCTACAGAACTTTGGGAGTTTCAGTTGGTTCCTGCATGGTGACTGCAACTGCTCAGCTTACTCCTCTGAGTGTCCCATTTTTCCTTGGGATTCTTATTTAGATCTTTTTCACCAAACAGCATTTATAAACTTCCCTTCCTGGGGAGAGATGCTACCTCATCATACACCAAACAGGCCAGGGGCTGGGGCTGAAAGAGATGAACCCCTCCCCTCCACCATTCCTTAATCCGAGTTTGGGTTTTTCTGAGTAAGGATTTGTTATACAACGAGATGCAACAGCTTGAGGGCAGTTACTGAATGACTCAAGTCATTTCATTGGGTGTTCAGGGGAGTTGGACCTTATTCTCCTGGGTTTCTGATGAGCACAGGCCTGGCTCTACCAACCTTCCCTATTCTTCACTTGGGAGCAGAAGGCTGAACAGCTGCAGTCTGGGTATGCTTGCCCAGGAGGATGTTGAGTATCGCTGGAGCTTTTAAGGATCTGATGATAACGGAGAATTTGCCTAGAGAGTCAGCACTGGACAAAATGTGAGAGCGTTTCCCCTGAACTGTTGTCCATTTCTGAGCTAGTGATGCCTCCGAGTTTCTAAATGCAGGCAAAATTTTAGGAGCTTGTGTTCCTTTCAGTCAATGTAAACACTGCACTAGCTGAAGCGTGTGTTTGCTAACTCAGTACAGGGTTCTTAAATCTTGCTAATGCAATTATTTTAACAACATAAAATTTGTGAGGGCTAAATAACCCCAGCGTTCTCAGTAAATGCTACAACTAGCATCGCAGGTGAAAACTTTTATTTGGTCTGAATTATTTATTATTTATATCTTACATTTCTCCTGACTAACACACCCAGCAATATAAATGCTAGTTGGGTTACTCAGATGCCCACCTTTCTTCACAGATGTAAATAACCCACCTATTTAAAAAAAAAAAATCATAGCTTAAGTAACAGTCTCCCAAGTCCAGCGTGTACACAATGTTTTGAAATTGCTTCCTTAAGTACCCAAGGAGGAAGAAGAGGTTTTGTGCTCAACGTTTCCTAAAATGAGTGCACACCAAGCTGAATTTGTATAAGCTGCAGCTGGAATTCAGTTTTATCAATGTAGATTGTCCTGGCATCAGTCCAGCCTGGGGGGAAAGGGGGGAGTCCCTTCTCATTTCAATGCACGAGGTTTTGAAGGAAACAGCAGGAAAGCAGAGAGCTTTTTAAAATCATACAAAGATTCAACCAGTTTCTGATGAAGAACATTCTTTTCCTTAGTTTCTTCCTTTAAATATAGAACTTGCATGTCAAAGGAACAAACAGTCTTAGTATGAAGTCATGACAAGCTCATTAAATGTGTTTACAGCCAAAGTAGATGTGCTTAAAGAAAAGAGCTTTTTGCCTGAGAAGAGGGAATGAGCTGAGTGAGGAGGGTCCCGTTTGCAGCAGACACAGGCACGGTGGCTTCAGCACGCGCGGTGCCGACGGTGTTTGCGATTACGTGGGAGAACTGTTGCAGGTGTTGCTTCCCTGAGCCTCAGCCCTCCTTACAGCAGGCACGTTCCTCTGCCTGAGAGCAAGTCCAAGCGTATTTTTAAAATAATAAGGAAGAACTGTTCAGGAGAAGGTACTTGTGCTGTAGCTAACAGTTGCTTACAGTGGCTCTAGGCACAAAACCCCATCATCAGTCGCCAGGAGACAGTTATGCCCAGTGATGGTATCAAAGTACAGGTTAAGAAAAAGGAGCTCTTTCCTTATGCTTCCTTATACAGTGTTCCCTGCTCAGGAGCCTTAACCCTGACTTCAGTGTTCACCCAATAAAACTGGATTAGCTCATCCAAGCAGAGCTCTGGATGAAGTGAACAAGCTAAAAACTTTAAAAACCAGCTTCCCAACCTCCATTTCTGTGCCCCCCAAACAGCAGCAGCAGTAGTCAGGGAACTGTCCTGGAAGGATGGAGGTAGGACCATGTGCTGAACAGTAAATTATACAGCAACGGTACGATTCTGTGGCAATAAAAACACATTAACATTTCCATATTTAACAGTAAGTTTCAGAAGCAAGAGGCTTGTCAAGCAGCAAAAATAGGGATGGTAAGAGTAACAGGCATCTGCTCCACAAAGCTAGCAAAAGCACTACCCCCGGCATCTCACCGTGTGCAGTCTCCACAGCTTGTCCCGAAGTCATGAAAAGGCTGAGCAGCTCCTCTACAGTGTGGGGAGCAGTGAATGTTCAGAAGGGAGCAGCACACAGGAGGTGTGCAGCTGGCCCCGCCAAGCATGGTTTACTACCTGTAAGCAGCATCAGGTCGGTATTTGCAAAGCAATGCCATGGTCTGGGGGTGTCAGCTGACACTGGCACCATGTAAAGGTGCTTCACCATCCTCTGACTATTGAGGAATGGGCCTGGCTGCAGCAGCGCCTTCCAAGGAAGCTGCTTCGCTCTCCTCCCAGAGTGCTGGTGGTGAGAGGAGATGAGAAGCAGGGGCACCATTGAGCAGTAAGCACTGCTTAAGTAAGCTGGAGGTCAGGCTTTGAAGAGCTTGGCACTTTATCATGTGTGGCACGCTTAGGACAAGCCAAGGTGTTCAGCAGCCATGGAAAATTACTGTTCCCCAGCAGCGGTGCTGTAGTGTTGCAGCTTAGCCTGTCTAACTACACTCTGAACAAGATGAGGAGTTTACAAATTAAAAACAAAACAAAATGAACCCCACACTTGAAAAAGGGGAAAAGCTGCCTATGATGCTGATCTGGCTGATGGAGGCAGACATGGGATATACAGAAGGGTTTCTTCCATAGTCTCACCCAACATTTTCCCCTTTTCTTACAGCAGCCAACACTTCCCTGTGCACTACCCCCCAGGCACAGTCAGCGGCACCCTGGGGGTGTACACAGGAGGAGTTTGGGAATCCAGGTGAATGGAAGTCAATTTAAAGTACTATGACCATGAAAGACAGATGGAGCTTACTTCCTTCTCTTTGGAGCACTCTAATAAAGCTCCAGCTTCATGGGAAAGCACCGGGGGTTTCCAAATAGCTCTCTTTGTACTGCCTGCAAGACACTTGGTGCAAATGTGGCATGAAGCTTCCCTCGCCCCTCATTACAGCCGCGCGTGTAGCTCACCTAGGAATTTTATAATTAAAAGCTATCAGTGTAATTTTCAAAGGACTGATGGCACTGCAGCTGAAGAGAGAAATTCTGCCATCACTGTTCCACCCCTCCCAAGTAACAGCACTGTTGCCAAAACGCACACACCTCAGCCTTGTACTGAAGCGCAAGGCTGCGAGCCTGTCGTTAGCACGGCTACTCCACCTTTGCTCCTAAAGTCGTAATCCATCCACACTTCAGCTGGATTTTTTGAGGCTTTGGCAAGAAAGCTCTGGACAGCTGGAAGAGACCTGCTCAATCATTTTTTGTTTTCTTCTTTGTATCAATTTTCCACCTGTGAAACCCAAAATCCCACCACCAAGTGCAGCTGCAATTCCTGCCACTTTGAAGCCTGCAAGGAGTCCAATAGGACCCCCCACCACTCCACCGATGACTGCACCTGCCACAGGCAGAGCTGCCAGCTTGTATTTCGCAGCCTGGAAAGAGAAAAAAATAAAGAGAGTTAGAATACTTGCCTGTGGGGATGCGCATTTTCCCCTCATTGCTCTTGGCAATGACTTGAATGCTCAGTGATAAATAAACTTTACAAATTAGCACTTAAAAAAAAAAAGCTGATCTACTATCCCAGCACATGACAGAATGTGCTCCATCGAGAGCTCCTTTTTGAGCTCACATCTGTGGAGTTCTGAACCACGTCCTTTTACGTGGTTCGGGCTGATCACGTACAGTAGTTAGTACCTGGTCTCCATCGTTAAATCAAATGAGAAACTGAGGAATCACAGAATCTCAGAATGTCAGGGGCTGGAAGTGACCTCCAAAGATCATCTAGTCCAACCCCTCTGCCAGAGCAGGATCACCTAGAGCAGGTCACACAGGAGTGCATCCAGGCGGGTTTTAAATCTCTCCAGAGAAGGAGACTCCACAGCCCCCCTGGGCAGCCTGTCCCAGGGCTCCGTCACCCTCACAGTGAAAAAATTCCTCCTCATGTTTGCATGAAACTTCCTATGAGTCAGCTTCCACCCATTGCCCCTTGCCCTATCATCAGGAGTCAGAGGAAATGCTCAGACTTTTCAGTAACATGCCTGAATTTCAGTTTGTGGCTCCTTAGCGACTACCACTGACATCCACACAGAACGGGACTGAATTTGCATGTTTTTAGCAGCCTCTTGGGTTCTCTTTTTTATTACACTTATTTGATTCTCATCAGCCAGTCGCTGAATGCGCTCGTCCTCACAGGTAAACCAAAGTACTATCAGGATAGCATTAAAAAAAAAGCAAAAAAACCTCCAACAAACCCCTTGTATTTCCTAGTAGCTTGGATATGATAGAAAATTACAAGAGAGATTGATTTCTTTTTTTTCCCCCTGCTACCTGTGGGTCATTTCTTCCGTATTTCCTTAATTGCTGGCTCCCTCAGCATTAAAGACGGCAGATCAATGGGGTTAATACAGAGGGTTGCTGGGAGGCAGAGTACCATTGATTCACCAGCAGGAGCAGATCCCTACCTTCCCCAAGCTTTTGGTTCCCTCTTCAACATTCACAGCAGCACTGTTGACATGGTCTTCAATCCTGTCAATCTTCTCCTGCTGAGACTAGATGCAAAGGAATTATGAGTGAGGTAACCTGCTGGGAAGCAGCGGTGAGCCAATACACACCATCTAAATGCCTGTAATCAGGGCCCCACAGCCGCTTTCATCTGCTACACACTGCAGCCCTGCGGCCTTAATGGTGGTTCATTAATAGCAGCTGATGAACTGTGCTGAAACTTCCAACTTACTTTTCAAAAATCCAAACTATTAAGTCATACTAAGGTGTGGGTATTATAGGACGTGTTGCTGCAGTTAGGGAAAACAACCCAAACATAGCATTTCTGAACCTTTCCTGGGAATAGATGAACTCGCACTCCACAGGGCAGAATAATCCAAACTAGCCTTTTGGTTTCCTGCCGAGTTTCACGCTCAAAACCAACTCTATAAAGAGCATTTGTAAGATCAGTACCAACTCCAACATACAAAGCTGCACTAAGGAATCTAAATAGAAGTGTTTAATTGTGGTACTATAAAACACTGACTTAACTTTACAAATAGAGTAGTGACAGCACTGAAAATACAGCTGATGTTGCTCTGGATTTTACTGTTTGATTTTACACAAATGTTCCACCTTTCTTCCAAGCTCAGGCAGGTTCCCGTGCAGTCTCTCTCGGAGAACACTGGGGAGTTGTTCTTATTTTGATTTCAGAAGTGCCCAGGCTGGTTTATGTTATAAAATAATGCGATGGGTAACGGTCACCTTACAGGAAGGGGCATTCTGTACTTGTCTTTTTCTGTACTCTTTCTAATTCAGAAACCCCTGAATCCACCAGCTCTTGTCTCTTCATCTACCATCCAATCCACACACTTCAGATGCTTGCTGATCTATCTGTGATGGTTACATGTAAACTCCAGAAAGTCCCTGGAATGGGAACTCGTCCTTTTTAACTAAAGCTGCTAACATTCAGGCTACTGAGGAACAGTTTTTGCAGTACCTCTCCAGCCTAATGAATCTTATTAATTTTTTAGTACACGTGAATTAGCACACGTTCAGCAGAAAGGGTAAAAGTCAGCTTATCTATCCCAACTAACCCAACAGCAGGGAGATTAAAGAACTCTCCCAGGAGATGATAATTGTGGATTTAAATTCCCTGTGACACAGAAGTAGTAAATACTGGGAACAGAGTGGGGATGATACAGACTTTTTGGCAGCTTTGTGAGAGCAGAGAAAGGGCAATCTGATAAAGGTGAGGGCAGCTTCAGATTTTTCCTAGTACTGCTGATTAATTGAGAAAAAGTTCCTGAGAAACACCCAACCTGTGCAGTGAAGGCCATCATCACCATTACAACCAGAAGTAGTGAGTGGGGCCTGGGTAGAACTCTTGCGTTTTCCACCCCAGACCTGTTTTTGTAGAGACTCTGGGATAGAATGTTGGATTAATACTTACGCTGACTAAGAGAGAAAAATCAGTCACCAACTGGCTAAGCTGAATCAAGTCCTACAAATGAAAAACAAATGTTATTTTGTAATACTTGCTAAAAACATGATCGCCAACGTGGTGGTAAGGGAGTTCTGACCTACCCCTTCCAAAGATTCCCAGGACTCAGCTGCATTTTCTTCCTGAGGTATTTTGGGAAGGCGGGAGAGCTGGATTAAACTTTGGGAGCCGTCCTTCACTTCCACATTACATAAAGTTTCTGAATGAGAAATGTGATGTTTATAAACAAATGCACCGAATCAGAATGCAGGTGATGTGCAAAGTTTATCACTCTTAATGTTTCTCAAGGATAAATTGATATTTAACCCAATTCAAGCCAAGCAACAGCCGTGAAAAGGATCATGTAAGGAGAAGTCTCACAGCACTACGCAGTTTCTTAAAAGGAAGCTATTGCCAAAGAAATGGATTCATTTATATCGTTACACTTTCACAATCAGTTCTGAGAATGACACTGAATTATGCTGAATTCAAGGTCAGTTAATTAATTTTGTATCAGCTGAGCTAAGGAAACTGAGCTTGGGGCAAAAACTTTTCATTTACATACAAACACAGAAAAACACTGCGCTCCCACAACTGAAAAGCCAGTCGCTCATTTAATGATTGATTTTTATGCTACTGGTCTGACTTTCAGCCATTTGGGACTAAAAGACTGGAGGAAAAGGCTTTTAAAGTAAAAACAGTGAAAAGCAAGTACCACACTGCCCAGCGTTCAGTGCTGGATCCAGCTGGGTGGTGGTACTGTGAAGATGACAATCATTTACAGCCCGGTGGTGTAAAGGAGACATTCTCAAGCATCTTCCTTTCTAAATCACCCGGAGTGAACGCAGAAGACATTAGGAAAGAGGACAGTGGAAAAAGAGGGGAATGAGAGACAGTCAGGTGGCAATGGGAGAGCAGAGCTAATGAACAGACACACACGTACCTCCTCCAGTCAAACAGCCCACTCCTGAGCCACTGCGGATGTAATGGACACGTGCCTGATTATGGACAAGTAATTAAGTGGTAATAAAGAATTGTAACAGACAAGTTTGGCTTGTCATAGCAAGGTTGAAGGAATACCTTATGCATATGAAAGGCAGACTGGAGAAGGTATGTATGTAAACACCATGTTCATTTAGACACCTTCAGTTTCTGGAGGAAAAGAGCTACTTGAGTAGGTGTTTTTTCTTCCTTGGGAGGGGAGTATTCAGAGAAAACTTAATATGGGGAAGATTGGTTAGATATGTCTAACAATAGCAAAGTGTAAATATTGCATTAAAATCTTTTTTAGAAACAAGCAATGTGCCAAGGTACTATAATACTACGGAACTGTTACTGCAACAGATATATGAACAATGGAAAACAAATAAAAATAATAATTAATTTTTAAAAGAACAGTAATAGTGCATGCTTATTCATGGAATGAATTTAAGATAAAATAAAAATGATAAATTTTCATAACATTTGTCCATTTCTCAACATTTTTATACCAGTAACTCAGAATACATAAAGGACCCAACCTTCCTGTTCTCAGATCAATAGAAATCTAACCTCAATGAAGCTGATACTCAGCCATTGTTCCTGAGTACGCAGAGTACCCAAGTAACAATGGAGTGAGCAATTTGGGGTTTTACTTTGGGCTTGTTTTTCTTTCCAATTATTTCTACCCTTTTTCCTGTAAGAATCCAGACATGGAAGGCTTTTTACCTTCTACAACCATCACCTTTTCTTCCAAACATTTCTGATTTATAACATCAGATTAATTAATGATAAATACTCAGTTCTAAAATATTGCTTTTCCCTTTTCAAGATAATTAATCATATATCCAAATGTGTGCATTTTTGCAGAAAAAACAATTCTGCCACATATTCTGACATTTAACATTGGAGTATTTTTTTTCCATTTCAATCCTTCATCATCCTTTTTCAAAATCAAGATTCTTCTGCCAAGAAAAGCATACTCTTCCCTAACCAGCCACGTGCATGCTGAACTGGTTTAAATTAAAATATTCTAATTCAAAAGCAAAAAAAAAAAACCACTAAAGAAAACTGCATCCTCATGAACTTTGTTCCCTACTATGGTCTGCCCTTAGCAACCTACACTGACCTATTATCATAGAATCACAGAATGTTAGGGGTTGGAAGGGCCCTAGAAAGATCATCTAGTCCAACCCCCCTGCCAGAGCAGGATCACTTAGATCAGGTCACACAGGAACGCATCCAGGTGGGTTTGGAATGTCTCCAGAGAAGGAGACTCCACAGCCCCCCTGGGCAGCCCATTCCAGTGCTCTGTCACCCTCACTGTGTAAAAGCTTTTCCTTATGTTTACCCTGAACCTCTTGTCTTCCAACTTACTCCCATTGCCTCCTGTCCTAACATTGGATGACACTGAGAAGAGCCTGGCTCCATCCTCCTTACACTCGCCCTTAACGTATTTATAGACATTAATGAGGTGCCCCCTCAGTCTCCTCCAGGCTAAAAAGACCCAGCTCTCTCAGCCTCTCCTCATAAGCGAGCTGCTCCACTCCCTTAATAATCTTGGTGGCCCTGTGCTGGACTCTCTCCAGTAGCTCTGTGTCTTTCTTGAACTGGGGTGCCCAGAACTGGACACAGTGTTCCAGGTGGGGCCTCACCAGCACAGAGTAGAGGGGGAGGAGAACCTCCCTCGACCTGCTGACCACACTCTTCTCAATGCACCCCAGGATGCCACTGGCCTTCTTGGCCACGAGGGCACATTGTTGGCTCATGGCCACCCTCTTGTCCACCAGGACCCCTAGGTCTTTTTCCCCAGAGCTGCTTTCCAACAGCTCAGCCCCCAGCCTATACTGATCCATGGGGTTGTTCTTCCCCAGATGCAGCACTTTACACTTGCTCTTGTTAAATTGCAGTAAATTTCTCCCTGCCCAGCTCTCCAGCCTATCCAGGTCATGCTGGATGGCAGCCCAGCCTTCTGGAGCGTCAGCCACTCCTCCCAGGTTTGTATCATCAGCAAACTTGCTGAGGGTGCACTCTATCCCTTCATCCAGGTCATTGATGAATATAGTGAACAGTATTGGAGCCAGCACTGACCCTCAGGGGACACCACCAGCCACAGGCCTCTATTGTAGAAAAAGCACATCCTTCAAAGAACAGAAACGATGCTGAAGTTTTGTATGACACCTATGCAAGAGAACTTAAAATTGTATGTGGGGTTACACTGGGATCATTTTTCTAGTGACTCTAAATTAGTGACTCTAAATTCTTTACTCACTTCAAAAAACTAAGGAAAAGAACAGGAAGGGTAAGAGAAGGTGAAGTCATGTTTGGGCTGAAAGTATGAGTAAGAAATTTCTATTCACTAGTTCCTGTTTTATCAACTCTAACCAATTTTAATAGAACTGAGAATGGAAGTGGCTCCACCAGTTCACTTACAGCATCTCCACAGAAATGCAGCAATACAAAACACCTCTGCGGATTCCATAGAGCAGCTTCGCACCTCATTACACTCAAGATAAAAATCTAATGCTTGGGAAGATTCAATATGTTGCTTAAAAGATTGGAGTAATTTTAAGAGTGGAGTCTCACCTTTTGTTAATATTTGTTTAAAATGCAATTAAATTCCATTTCTATTGGACCTGAGCCGAGGAGGGTGAAAGGGGGAAGGCACTACATTGTATCACTGAGGAGCCTTCCAAAGGGGCCATTTGAATTGGTAAACTCCTTCCTTCTCTACCAGGTGGGAGGCAACAGCTACAAAGAATGGGCACACTGAGGCTCCTCTGATTAAGATCAGATTTACTTTCAGGACTGCAGCTTCTAAGCAGAAAAGAATACAAGATACTGCGACTGTGTTAGCAATTCAGCAGAGCTGCTTTCAGAGGCAGGCAAACTTGAGTATCTGTTGAATTGTATGTAGTTGTCTGCCTGTCTGCATGGCTCACTTTAAATGGGGCAAGTTATTTCCATATTCTTGAGCTGACTTGCAGGAGCGTGTCATTCCAGTCATATTTTTCTGTTCTCATCCCAATCTTTCTGATCAATTTCTTGTCTTTCTGAAGTGCTGGCAAACTCAGTGTCCTCCGTACTTTAAAGATATTTCAGAATAAAGAAGCGGTTCTGTTCTTTGAAATTAAATTCCAGTTCCCATTTACCACCTGTGTAACTGTTAGCAAAGCAATAAGCCAGGACAAGGCCTTTCCAATGAAATACCAGAATGTATCGAGGACAACTGCAGAAAGTTACCAAAAGAGGAGATATTTAAATTTAATTCTGATTGCAAAAGAGAAGAGGCTCCCAAAGAGCCTGAAAGCAATGGCTAATATGGATGAAGGGGATCACTGAATACCAGAGTTCACTATTCCAAAACCCAGAGTAAAAGATTGAAGACTATGGGATATCAACAAATTCATCAAACTCATTAATGAAAACTCTGGGGAAGAAGTTCCTGAAGGATAAAGGACTGCAGAAGAGTTGTTTAAAGAGTCTTTATACAAACCGGTAGCTGTAACCAGGTATTTGATGCAATTAATTTAAACAAGGAAGGAAAGAAAAGGATAGGCTGAAACATAAAGAGAAAAGGTTAAAAATACTTAGATGAGCTAGATCTATTCAAGTCCTGAGGGTTTGATGAAATTCACTCTAAAGTGTTTAAGAAACAGCCTCTGAAAGTTAATTGTATTTCTGAGAACTTGAATAAGGGGGTCCCAGAGGACTGCAAAACAACAGAATCACTTCTTATCTTCCTTTTTTGGAGGGGAAAGAGAATGCAGCAAATAGCCAGACTTTGAAACCCACAAAGATATTACGACAAACTACTTAACAACCAGCTACAAGATGGTGAAGGTGTTGAAGAAGTCAATAGTCGTATGTCAAATGCCAACGCAGTCTCTTTTTATTGGCCTGCTAACAAGATAAAACATTTTATGATGAGGGTGGTGAGACCCTGGAACAGGCTGCCCAGAGAGGCTGTGGATTCCCCCTCCCTGGAAATGTTCAAGGGCACGTTGGACGGGGCTTTGAGCAACCCGCTCTAGCGAAAGATGTCCCTGCCCACAGCAGGGAGGATGGACTAGATCTGCAAAGGTCCTTCCAGATCAAGCCATGCTAGGGTTCTATATTTGATACATCTTGATGTTCACAAGGCTTTCTGATACTACTGCATGACATTCTTGAAAGCAAGCCCAGTCTTCAAATCTACTTTTCTCCATTCCACCATTAAACTCTCTGGCTTATTAATCACACTTGAAAGAGTTCTTGTAGCTTTATACATAGGGAAAAAAACCCCAAAAGAGTCATGAAATCAAATTTCATGGCAGGTTCTTCTACAATGCCATTGATTGAGAGTATTCTTTAAATGTTAAGACACATTAAATTTTCAAACCATTTAAAAAAATACTGCTACAGCAGCGATCAAACTAATTACAGTTATGTGGAAGGATTTAATCCTGATGTAACCAGCTTCCTCACAGGGCATTTCCTGACCACACTAGCTGGTGCCAGGGCATAAGAAGGGCTTCCCCTGAAGCCAGAATGGTAGAGGAAGGAATGAAAGACATTTTGTACAGGAAGGAGGGAAAACCAGCAAACATGTGTGACTTGTACCATGTTATAGTGTGTTTTCACAAACTTTTTATGTAATAAAACACTATTTATAGTGTTTTCTGCTTTCTTGGCAGTTACCAGGTTAAGGTGCTACAGGAAGAGAGGTTCTTCACATAGAGAGACTTGCTCCTCTCCCACGTATTTCAGCACTGGCATACTATACTGTCTGTCATATAAAAACTGTCCTCTTCTTGATGTTGCAAGTTCTAATCCAATGAAAACATCCTAAATGATTACTCACACATGATCAAGTGATTTGCCAAGGAGGGAGAATAGGCAAGCTACCATGAAACATGAATGCAAGTATCCTGCTTCCTATGAACAGTCTGCTATTTCAAGATCCCAGGCTATGGGATCGTTCTCATGGGAGACCACAGCTATTTAATTTCTTAAGATACTTAATTAAAGCACTCTCCTCTTATCAAAAGTCATTAACAGGTAATGAGAAAAGTGTTGTGGAGGGAAAGAAATCCATTTCTTGATTAACAATTACTATTCAACAGAAATCTGATTTGTTTATTTCCTTTATATCTGGTCAGAGAAATTGCAGACTGGATACAATGAAACAGGTACAGAAGTTCTCCTACCTCCTCCTACAGTTAACGATCTGGATAAAGAGGCATCCTCCTGTCCTTCAAGTTGCCTTTTAAGTTCTTCTGCAGATTCAGAATGGAGCTGCAGGAAGTCTCTTATGGCAAATGATGCTTCCTCTTTAACGGGATTTATCATTCTCTGCAGAAGTGGGATGTCTTCCTGTCGGACTCGCAGACAGAGTTTCTCCATCTCTCTCATATTGGCACGGAGTTGCTGTAACAGTTTTAAGAGTTATTTTGTAGTTTACTACATAAGAGCACGAGACACCTTCTGTGGACTATCATCTTGATGATCTTTAAACAATAAGCAACTATCATCTTGATTATCTTTAAATAATAGCAACTTGATCATCTTTAAATAATAAAGTACCATTTCTGAGTTTGAATAAACTCAAAAAAACCTTCAGAAGTCACAGGTTTCAAGCAGTTGCTGTGTTCCAGGTCATTTCTCATCTACATCCATTTCCTTTTGCAAAGTGCACTGCCTGACTGCAGCTGGTTGGCCTGCCAAAGACGCCCCAGTTGCTACAAAAGCCTGTGCCTCCAATAACACAGTGAATCCTCCCCTTGAACCCCTGCTGAGCCTCCCAGACTCTGTTACTTTGTGCCCCAGTGCTATTCCCTGGTCATTTTATAAAGCTGTTACAGATGTTACATCATAAAAAAACCACAGCACTCTGCAGAGAAGGGGCTCATCCCCACTTTAGGTAGCTTAACCTAAAAATGATCTCTTCTGAAGGAACATCTCACCTCCTACTCTCCCCAAGGTAGATGAGAGTCCTGTAGCCACCAGCGATACTGAGCAAGACACTGATTTAGTCACCTCAGCCAGAGCAGAACGGTACCCGTTATCTTTTCTGGTGAACTAATTTACCCATAGCATCAGCCAACTGGTTATTTCAGTGCCCGTGATCAATTTAGGCCTTTGCTGAAGTATTTACACAAGCTGCACCAAGTTAAATGAATATCCAAATAGAGTCAGTGATTGCTTCTCAAAATTTGCTTTTTTTTAAATAATAAACAACTGTGGTGATTCCATCACCTCAGGGTGCAATCATTCACCACCCCCAACTAACCCAAAACTGTAACTTTCATTTGGTAAACACCTTCAGGGACAAAGGAGGAGGAGTCCCTTTTTTAATGTTAATTTTTATATATATTTTGATATTATTTTTTATATTTGTTTGATTGGAGAATCAAATACAATAAAACACATAAATATTTCTTCAGTTACAAGAGTTTTGTGAAGATACAAACTACTCGCAAGGAGCAAGAAGAGTCTGTGTGCAGGTGTCTCCTGTGAGATAAATTTCTGTCTACGGCAAAAATAGAGGGGTTTTTATTGCCTTTTATTGGCTTTTAAAGTCTAAAAATGCACACAACTTTTCTTTTTCTACAAATGAAAATAATAAATTTATAGTTGAAATTATACCACTTATTGTTTTAGGACAGAGTTTTTATCTAATTATAAAAAAATAATATTCACTGCATTACAAGGTAATATATTATTCATTGCACTATTTACCAATTGTTTTTAATATTTTTCTCACAGAATGAGAGAATGGATTAACAGCAGTGAGATTTTTGGAAAAAAATTCATTTTCTTCAGTAATAAAAATCAGGTAGAGGTGCTGTCTTGGAAAGGCAATATTACTTACCTGTAAAAGCAGGAACTAGATGAGAATTATTTATACACACTAATAGAATTATTTTTTTACCTTATATTAAAAAAAATTAGTAGAAATATAATTATAGAAGGAGGAAATTAATTCATCTGAAGTAATACAGCACAAGCCATATTAGGCAACCAAAGAAAGAATTACTGATATGTAGAAATCATTTGTCACAGTACTAAGAGTATATGCTATTGTAAGCTTAAAGTAAGAGTACCTAGCCAACTTAGGCTGCATTATTTCAGACTGACCCCGGGTGAAAACACGGATTAACAATAAAGAAAAAGGAAGATACAAAAAATAACTCTGTAAGATACCGAGTTGAATTAGAAACATGGTACCCAATGCTTTTGCTCATACATTTCTCATCTTAATCTACACCTTGTGCTTCCTGCTCTCTTCCTCCCGTGGCGTGCCCGTAAGCAATGAAAAAAGGGAGAATGTCAGCACTGTCACAGTTCACCACAGGCCAAACTTCCCAGTTTATAAAACCTTGGAATTTCATCATAAAGACAATCTAGACACAACATTTAATTATCTATTTTGTTACAATTCTATGCAGGGGACCAAATGGAATTGATGCTGCTGTTTTGTTTCAGGAAAAAAACAAAAAACAATTATTATTCTGTGCTTGGCCATAATGAAGACAAAAAACAACTTGCCAAACAAAAACAGGTTGTGAAACAGCGACACTAGTGAGTTTGGGATAAGTTTCTTTTAAAAGTAAGGAAAATTTCCCAGTTGTAGGGATTTGTACCACAGCAGTTGCAACACATTACCAGTACAGCCAATGGATGAGTGCAATGAGGACTGTTACTGTGCAATGACCAACACAACACAACCACCAACTTGCTGCTGCAGTTTTCAAAGATCCTGAACAGAAGCTTCAAGAGATACAAACTACTCACTGTAAGGAATGGCTTAAATCAGGTCTTCACTTTCACTGGTCATTGTTACCTTGCTGATCAAAGAAAAGTATTTGTGAGAAAGAAGACGGAAGAATCAGATGGTCCTATTTGCCTACTGAGTGAAATTTAATTTCAGTACCTCTTCCTTTGTGGTTTTGGAAAGAGGACTCTTGTTCCATTTACTGTCAATTAATCAGAAGCTAAATGGATTCAGCCTAGCAAGAAAGCTAAGCCCTGCTGCGAGGAGACGCATCTTAGGAGCTCACCAGGGTGCAGCAAGATAAATGTTACGGATATGCAAATGACTGTGACTCCTTTTCATAATCATTTTAATGGGACAGAGTTTAATTTCTGGGTACAGCATAAAAGTGTATCACTCTCTTCCCAACTGTTTCCACTTTTACAACCAAGCTTACTTGGCAAGGAAGGTGATACAGAAACCTGTTTTCATGTATGGGAGCTCCTGAACTCACCAAACTCAGCCCAAAAGACACAGAATTTTTCTTTGTAACATTTGCAGTGTTGGTCTGTTGACTTCCAAAACCAAGTAACAGTCTTTGTTTCAAATGTCTTTCTCAGAAAAAAAACTGTAGAAAATAAAGCTGGTAAACACCTTGGGAAGTCACCCCTTCAAAGCATGATCTGCTGTCCCCGTTTTATTTCCGACAACTGTTTATCTCATCTGGTCTTAAAATGACTTCTTTAGGAAGCGCTACAACCCCCTTGATGCTATGCTGTGAGAGTTCGTTATCCTGATTGCTAGAGCATTTCCCTCTCATCTCACAGAAACCTCTCTTACCTCAGGTCAGACCAGGTATTTCTAATCCTCTCACTTCAAAACAGGCCCTGTCCTCTTTGCCACCATCAAGTCTTCTTCTGCAGAAGTGCTGCCCCAACAACTTCCCACCCTGGATCTATGTAGCCAATGATTGTCCTTGCTCTCATCCAAAACCACACTGACTTTTCAGACCTTTTCCCAACATCATTATGAATTCTAATTCTGTTCTCTCCCCCAGAATCCCTTAGTCTCCCCCAGCTTTACGCTGGCTGCATATTTTTGCTATAAAATGAAACCAACATTACATAGCTATTATGCAGTGCTTTCATGCCTAGGTCTCAAAGGGCTTCAGTGGAGTAACGTTCACTGTTCTTGAATAGATGCAGAACTGAGGTAGGGACACCGAGTCTGAAGTGTCCACAGATTTGGAGGTAAGTCTGGAAGATCCACCAGGATGGTGAATTCACTGTATTATGTGAATAAATATAATGGGGTTTTGCAGAAAAGTAAATAAGGAGTGGCATGGTTTCCACAACTACTGTGAATCTGTTGACTATCAACACATCCCAAATGGAAAGAAACAGAGAAGTCACACATAATGAAGTTGCACCACTTTCCCATTCTTTTCAAAATCTTTACACACACATTCAATACAAACTAAAGAGTAATTTATAAATTTCCATCATAAAGCAAAACAGAAAAGGAGACTAACGAGCCAAAGGAGGGCTTCACTAAAACTCTTTTTTTATCTTCCCATATTCTGCTCCTCCTAAGAGGTTTATGAATGGGACATCCTCTACAGATGTTTTGGACATACGAGAAAAATGACAGACTCCCTAAGGAATTCAGAAGTCTTAACAGCAATTTTCAGCAAACCAATAAACCTTATTCACACAGAAAAGTAAGAAGAAGTAGTAACAGAGTGTAAGGGCACCTCGTTGCTTCATCACTGACACAACATGAGGCACCCAGGCACCAGGATAAACACCAGCTCCGCATGGCTCCACCCTATACAAATGTCAAAGGCCTGAGATGGGACCAAAACCCTTGAAAAAGCAGCAGGGACTTGAGCTGTAGGATTATTTCCATGTAACATCTGATATCTTGACCAGTTATGGAAATATCTGAAGTTCTATCTAGGTCCCCAGCAACACCTACCTGAAAACAGGTGAAGCTACTTCAGCCCTGGCAAAACTGATGTTCCCAGAGCACTCAGAAACTCCAGCACTTTACTTAGTCTATCCCCATCAGCCTTTACTGCTCCCAACACTACCAGCTAAGCCAGTCATTCTGGTCATGCCATTACCACACTTGGCCTCTTCCACCAACATTCTCTTTTTCTTCTTCTTGGTTGTATTATCATTAACTGTAATGTCACGTATATTTGCCAATAGTTTCAACTCCTCATGCTGAAATAGTAAGTGGATGACACAGGATCCATCACATCCAACAAATCAGTCCCTTTTTCCCTTCATCTCTTGTCTTCCACGTGTTAATCACTGTCAACTCTCCTTCCATTCTGCATGTTGTTGCTTTAAATCAAGAAGTAAACGGCACCTCTGAACAAATCCTCCACCTTAAACCCTCTCAAACATAAATATGATTTTTAAGAAAGTATTGCAGTAGCTTAGCTGCGCACATGTAACGTTGTATTCACTTAACTTTCCTGGAATTTGTTCAAAATAATGTAAAAAAGAATATATGTTACAAATTTATCAGCATAAATCAAAGAAACTCTGAGTCTGAGGGTTTATTTACCCTACAGATGGCCACAGGCTACAATAGTGAGCTGATTTTACATGACCCTTCATTGATACCATAAACAATCTCCTGCAGCAATGAGCTCATTTACTATGCTTCTCATGCTCTCCCAGTATATTTGTGTAGTATTCCAGAAAGATATTTAGTTTAAAGAAGGCATAATTTTAAATGTTGTACAGAAGACAAGAGCCATAAAGCTAAGCTTTGAAGATTTATGCAGAAGAGAGCTGACTGAAAACCATCATTTACTTGTAAACCATTTTCAGTTGAAATGGAAATCACAGAAGTGAAAAAGAAAACAACAAAAAAGAAAAAAGTTCAAGTATCTTTCCAGGTTAGAGCACAGTAGAGAGACTACATCAGCAGAAATATGTTTTGCAGAACAGAGTCCTTTTGTGGGCTGAATATAGACCGAAGCCAGATCATTCATGCACAGTATTCTTTTTTTTTTGATCAATGCCTTCTATCCTCTCCAGTAACTGAAGAGTTTTTCTTCCTCTCACTACGAATATGATGAAGGCAGTCCTTAGGTGTTATAACCAAATACTGCCCTTGCACTGAAAGTAGCTTAAATCTTGCAGTAATTAACAGCGTGTAGGTGGGCAAAGCCTAGCAAAACTGCCTAATTATTCAAGCCTTCATGTTTTAAGGAGTCTATGGATTAAGAATGAAAGTGTACAAGGGCACACTGCAGACTAATACAGGGTATACAAGAGCTATTTTCCCAGCATTTCTGAAAGGGTGTCATCGTGCCCTATACAAAGACTTCCCTGGTTTCCTCACCTGCCTTTTTAGAAGTTTTTAATGTGGCATCCAGTCACCAGAAAGAAGAGATATACATTTATGCTCATCTATACTTCTATTATAATTTTGACCATCATCAAAAGTACAAGAGAAGTAATTATTCTGGGCAAACTGAAAATTCAGAAAAATGGCTAATTATGTGCACATGGATTAAATGTAGAGTGGCTGTGCATATATTTGTCTAAAACCTGTGGTGGATGCCTTGGGTCAATATTGACTTAGGGATTCCTAATGTATTTTTACAACATCTAATTTTGAGAGCAAAGTGTGTGCTGCAGAGAACATTCGGTATCACAATAATTAATCTGATTTCTTCGCAAACAAACAGATCACAAGTCCATTGGTAAACATTTAAACAGCTTACAGCAAACACATTCTACATGTCATATAATTTATTATCAAGTACTCCAGAGTCCTAACTATTTAATTAAAACGAAGAGCAAGTCTACTCTTCTTGCATGGACCAGCTACTTATTCTGCTCTCTGGGTATCAGAATGTGAACCACTTCAGTGCAAAACTTGTATCCAGATCTAAAAGCAATAAGCAATAAATAAAATGTAAGAGAATTCATTTTGGCTGAAAGTAAAAATGGCTGGCTTTAGGTTCAATAAAACATTAATGTTTCTAGAGACAAATACGGGGTTTTATTACTAAAGCACTTAATGTATTTAAAAACATCATCTTCAACATGATTACTTTTTCTTGCTAAACAAATGATACTGATAATAGAGAGTTGCAAGAGAAGCCTTTCCTACCCCTGAGATGTGAAAACAGCCTAAAGCACAGACACAGGCAAACATATGCTTACTACACCACACCTCTTAGAATGCCATTGTTTTAATTAGACTTCCACATTTGGAAGACATTTTTGATATTAAGAATAAATTTATATTCAACTTTCAAAAATACATGGTGGAAAATCAAAATAAACATTCAAACATCCAAATAACAGGAAAATGAAGTGGATTTCATATATAAGTTATCATCTACACTAGAAAAGCTCATTAACACCTCCCATTTCTCAAAAGAGATGTGTAACTCCAGCTGTCTAACACTCTTGTTCAATCAAGATTAAGTTCTTCCTTTTGAGGATTTTTTTTTTTCCCCATTTTTAGTCTGGTTTAATTTCCCACAGGAGTCAGTAAAGCACTGCAACAAACATGTGAATTTACAGTATTAGAATTATGAAATACAGTGGTTTAGGCCTGTGCTACCCCTGCTGGCAAAGCCTGCTCGTCTAGATGCAGCGTAGGTCACAAAAGGTTTGTTCTATTAACTAGGTCACGTCCCTCCTCTGAACACCATCTATGAAACCAGCACAAGATGCCTCTCCTGCTGGCCCAGAATTTTGCCAGTGCAGCATGTTATAACCAGTAGCTGCTCGATCTGCATCAGCAACCTTTGCAGTGCAGGTCTGGTCTTTGCATAGTTCTGTATTGATAGAGTTCTTTGGCTGTGTGCTATTTAGCAGCATGAAGGCCCATCTTTGGCATTAGCTTCTGCATTGTTTTCATCAAGACATGCATTATTTTAGAAACAAAACTGAGATTCCCTATGTGCTGAGTGATGGGTGACTGTGCATGAAGTCACCAAGATGATGCCACGCTGGCAAACGTGTCTGGTATTTCCTCCTTTGATGGTATTATGCATCTAACAACAGACCTGCACGCCAAACTAGACGTTCTGTGTTTAGTCTGAAATCATGCTTTAACATTAACACTATCCCTTATTGCAATTCCTGTCTTCAAATGTAGTAATGTAAGAGGACAGGTTGCGAAAGACCAGTGTCTCCAAAATGCTGTTTGTTCAAGTACCCTGAAACATTTCTGACTGTATTTGCCTCGTAGGAAACAATTAGGAAATCCCTGCATTTTAAATGAAAAAAAAAAAGCAACACCACATACTTGTCAAATCCACCTGTCAGATATAAGTCTCTGGGAAGATCCACCCCAGAGGGAACCAGCACTATGTGTGTCATTTAATTCCATTAATATCACAGTCATTTTAATATCCTTACCTGAACTGTTCGGCCTGCATTAATGTGCTCTTCGTGCAATCTGTCCCAGAGCCTGCATCTCTGATACTAAAAGAAAGGAAAAATACTCCATGTAATTGCTATTTTTACCAACTGGCTATGCAGAAAAAAAGAAACCTTCAGTAAATAATCACTTTCATTTTCCAAAATCAACAGTAAAGAGGCTGAGTCATAGGCATTTCCACCACAAAACTGGAGAGGTAAATGGCAATGTACAAAATTATTCACAATGTATTTTACTGAATTACAGATAAATGGGGTTTCAGCATCAGTTTTTTAACAAGAGAGAGATATTGCAGTGTTCTGATACTGCTGTGGCATAAATCACTTGATGGTCAGTAAAACGAAGGGCAGAAGGGGGAAAAAGGAATGGAATACGGGATAAGCAGTACTGGTAATACAGGACAACAAATCATCTGATATTATATGGAAAGAAAAATGCATTCATTACACAGCTGTCTACATCTACACTTACCATTTCTACATGGTTGCAAACACGGTTACAAGAACCATCACGGCAGATCTGGCACCTGCATGAGGTTCCAGTAACTTCAATGGGAAACTATCCAGATCCAGCACTTTCCACGGGACAGAGACCAGAGTAATTCCACCACCAGCAGAGAGCAAGTTTTGCAAAAGAACTGCATTTCGTCACATAAAAACCTTTCCATGAAAGGCCATCTAATCCACGGAACATGCTTTAGAAACAAGAACTCTTTGGGGAAAAACATGTAAAGGAAAACAAAACCAAGTACAGAGAACTGGTTTCTTAAGGATGCACTTTCGAAGTCTTCAGAAAATGCCGTCTGGAAAGCTGGACTTTCAAATAGTCAAGAAGCAATGACATTGGATTTATGGTAGCCACTTCCTCTGGAAAGGTGTACTCAAGGTCAAATTTCATTATATATTGATTTTATAGTTTCTTCAAACAGTGATTTAGTAGATTAATTGTTTGGACTATCTCTGGAACCTAAGGTTTAAATCAATATTCATGAAATGAGGCTAGAGATATTGGCTTCATCATAAGTAAATAATGTTGCTGCTCTAAGCAATTTGACATAATTAGTGATTTTTTGCTTAAAAGTAGCCTGCAAAATCAACAGGATCAGATTTTACAAAATTATCCTTTTACCTCTAGGGATGTTTGGTTTACATGGCTGAAAGTTAATTTTACAAAAAGTATTTTAGAGGAAGCCGTTTAAGCTGCTGACGCTGACAGCTCATAAAAGTACAGTAACACCTTCATTATGGCTAAAATACAGGTAAAAGAGATAAAATGCAAATCATCCTGAAAGTATTGCAACCAAACTATTGCTAGTCTTCTGATAATCTAAAACTACCTAGTGACAGAGTTCAAATTCGGATTTGCCATATTTTTATTCTCACCTTCTCATAAATCTATCAGTAAACTACGGAGTATTTATAGTTCTGATAGCCAGGAAAGCATTTAAAAAAAAAATAAACAAAAAAGAAACTTTCACATTTTAAGAACAGTACACAGAGTGGGGACTTTTTAAAGAATCTGGCATTTAGGGACTGTTTTTATACTCAGATGTGTTACTTCTCATAAACGTTTTTGTCTTCTATTTTTGTCAACAAAGAGAAGTTCCAAAGCCTTTGGTACTGCTGAATACCTTCTGGTATAGTTACCAATTGTTTATTTAAAGTTTTTATCCATAGTTACTTGTTTCTAATAATTCTATTAATTACTAATTCAAAGAGCAAATCTGCCTGGATTTACATTGTCTAGGGATGTAGAAATTTTTAACAGTATTCTAAAACCAGAAAGATAAATCTATACTAAACATTGCTACCACTTCCTGCTTTCACAGAAGTGTTGTTCTAGATGAAGCACAATTAACACTTGAATTTTAAGAACAACTACACTTACTTAAGGATTTTTCTGATTCAGAAATTTTGCTTTGTTGCCTGAACAGATCATTCACACTGATACCATCAACAACTTGAAAATCTCAAGAACGTCCAAATCGGAAACTTTTAAATTGTATCAGATTTTTACATTCAAAATACAAAATTCAACTGCTCAATAAAGCCTCTTGGTATTTCAGCATGGCCACTGAATGCCACTGCAGAAACACTGCAGTCTGTATTGCCTAAAATTAAGCTCCAGCTAAGCATGAGTTTCTCTGACAGTCACAGAACCACAGAATCACTCAGGTTGGAAAAGACCCTTGGGATCATCGTGTCCAACCATTAGCCCTACTCTACAAGCTCACCCCTAGACCATGTCCCCCAACACCACATCCAAGCGATGCTTAAACACATTCAGGGATGGGGACTCAACCACCTCCACAATGCTTTGAACCAAGTGTTAGATCAGAACTAACCTAAAGGCTCGTTTTATCCCGAGTCCTAATATTTGCAATATTTTCTTCTAGACACAAAAAACTGTTCTTGGAACCATCTCCCTTTCTGTCTGCAAAACAGAAATGCTTGACACAAACAAATGCTGGGCCAAGAAAGACTTCAGCTGACCAACACATGGCTGAATTAAGTGGAACTTACTTCACACCCTCTCTGACACCATGGTATTTATTAACTGCTCCCCTTCATTTCTGGATTCCTTCCTCAAGACTCTGAGTAATGGTAAGCCTCACTGCTCCATGCTCGTTGGTGCTGTTGTTGTTAACTGGAATGTTGCCCTGAAGACATAATTTTTAACATAATTTTAACATAAGCCAACTACAGACCAAAATCTCTACCTCTCTGCAGCCCAGAAATGCCTCTTGGTAGATTATGGCAAATGCATGTTCCTTCCACGAGCAGTTGTGCAACTTCTGGTTAGAGAAAAAAGCAAACAACCTAGCTACCAAGACTGTCTCTATTTCAATGAAACAGCCTGCATGGAAAAGCTGTTCTTGCGATGCGCTCCTCAAGGCACCTCTGTCCTGTTCTGTATTATTCTTCAGTGGTTGCCCTTGGCTAGGTCTGTGGCCACTGCCAGGTACGGGCAGTGCACACCAAGAGAGATCTGCACTGGCCCCTGGAGGCTGTGCACCTTTGCAGGGCAAGCTAACAGTCGAGGCTCTCCCTCAGCTCGCCCGAGAGCAGGCCAATATTCACTCCTCTGTACTCAGGGTTACAATGCAAAGTAAAGGAATTGACTGTTCTTTGGTGGAGAAGGGGGAGAACAGAAAGCTGCTCCTGGTTGCTACAGAAAGGGGCTGCTGCAAACTGGCCAATTCCAAGGAAAATAAATGCTGAATCGGCTGGCACGTAGGTAATGTAATGAATTACACAGATATGGAATAGCAAAGAGTAAACAACATGCTGTGACTGAAAAAATAGGCCATCTCATTCAGCAGTTATTGCTTCAGGCAAATATTATACTAACACACTTTTCAGTTTGTGAATATTTCAGTTCATATCCTTATTGTACCCTTATTACACACTTACCAGAAAAGGGTCAAATGATCATCTCCCATCATTAGTCCTAGCAGCCCCAAGTGTCTATCCCAGTTTTTCTCTCATCCCATGGTCAGCCACCATTTCTGCACCTTCACCTCCCATCTGAGGTACTTCTTCACAAGCTCCCCTCACCCAGTTCTTTACCCTTTATTTACGTGAGCCAGAAAGATTTTCCTCTTGCACACAAGAGAAATCAAGAGTATCAGACAGTGGAGACACAGAAAAATCATCTCCCTGCTTTCATTTTCATATTCAGGACCAATCAAATTAGCATTTCCAGAAATGAGTGGTAATTTCTAGGCACAAGAGTATCTTGTATAAATCTTTAAATTTAAATCTCTAAAATTTGTACATTCAGCTGGTGAACTTCAACCAGTATCTACTGAGTATTTGCAAACACAGAGCAGAGGCTATTCCCCATTAGCAAGGTGGATGCAGACACCCTGTTTTGCAGAATATGAGGATTTAATAATATGGACATAGGCCATTTCATGCCAGACAACTGTCCTGGGCATGTTTATTTTACCACTACAGGCACTGCCACAGTTTACTGCAAGGATTTACCTTCTTGAGCATATTCAGTTTCACTGTCAAGTGTGTGCTAATGTCAACAAGATGCATATAAACATGCTACAATTTTGATACAATTATTTTCCTGTTTAGTTAAATAATTCAATCTCTCTATTTCTCTCAAGTCAGTTTAAGCATATATAAAGAGACAGATATAAACAGAACAGTTGGCAGCAAACCACTGTGACTTAGCAATTAAGAATATTAGGCTGCTTTCTCCACAATATTTTTTTAAATCAAAACAGCAGTGTTTCTCACTCTGTAGATTGACAGGCTACTACAAACACTGTAGCTTTTGTTCACACTAAATTAACAGACAATACAGAAGCTTCATTTTTAACCCAATTTGAATTAAAACATTTCACAATCAACTTTACATTGAAATCTCTATATAATATTTCAGCTTGACTGCCTCTCTACTGTAGAAAGAACTACATCAGTAAAAATTGAACACTAACCTTCTCGATATTTATTTGGTGTTTTCTTAACCTTTCCAAATCTGTTGGAATTGCCACTTTAATGAATTTCTGAATGGCAGGTTCAATTCGACGGAGTTTAACTTTTTCATCATCTTCAGACATCCTAAAAGCAGCTCTCAAGTCAACACCTGAGTACACTTTCACCGAGGTAGAAACCCCTAAAAAACAAATTACAGCCTTACATAAGTTTAAAAATTTAGAATCACTTTTTACAAGAAAGAAAAATAAGGTAAATGGGTCCTTCCAATAATCACATCTATTACAAACCACATGTGAGCAGTATTAACTATTTAAAATCTGAACACAGCATTTGCTTTTAAATGCATTCATTCCATTTATTTGCAGACTTTGGGGATCATTTTTCATAGATAAAACTTAGCACTAACCCCCAAAAATAGCTAAATAATTAAGGCAATGCAAACATGATTTGCAGCACAGCGATGGATGGAAGCCTTTGAAACAACTTTCCAATTAGATGCTTTGCTTGATCAGCGTTCAAGTTTTGCCAGTTTACATGATGAATAAAAATTGTAAGACATATCCTGAAAAGACACCAGAGTAAAATTTGTTCTGGAATTCCGTTCCCTAGAAAGATTAAGAGTTCCTCAAGGAAGATTTGCACTCCAAGTTGCATTTGTCCCCTACTGAAAATGACTAAGGCATCACCTAACAAGGAGTTTAAGCAAGCTGCTGAAGTATCTGCAGGACTGGTGGGTACCCAGGCAGCCTGAATTCTGTTCCCTGCATACAAATAAGACATAAGTTTGGAGTTTTGCTTCTCTAAAAGAAAGATACAACATATGTACACAACAGCATTTATCTACAGAGCATAGGAGTAATATAAAGGAATTACATTATGCTGAACGCACACAAGGAGAAAGCAAAAACTGCCAGGAGATAATTTTGTAGTCTTAATACCACATAAACTTCCTGTATACTCCTTTTTTTTTTTAACAAAAACAAGAAGTTGATTTGCAGACACACATAAGAAAGTTTTGTCACAAGTGTCAGTAAAAAGACCCATGTTAACTTGGACATATGAAAGTACCTGTACTATGACAGTAACTGCATCAGAAGGCTTTCCCTGATTTTCCAAACTACTTTACAATACTTAAACTAGCATCATCCTCCTGGTACAAATGAGGCACAGCAGACTCTAACAGCTTAAAAAATGTTCCTATTTTCCACATAGCTAAACATATTATTAAAAGTGAAATTAGACACTATTTTTCTTACATCCAACTACTGTGTACAAGTGCAGAGGGAGAGTGCTGAGGGTTTTCCGAGACCTGCGATTCCTGCAGGCAGAGAGAACTTGAAGGCAGACACCAGCTGATGGCCCTGCGTCTTTGAAGAAGCTGCTCAAAGTTCAGTCACAGCCCTCACTTGCAGGCTGCAGGGAGAATATGTACCAGTCTCACAGCATCCCAGAATCCCCATGGTAAGGGTTGGAAGGGACATTTGGGGATCATCTGGTCCAACCCCCCTGCTAAAGCAGGTTCACCTAGAGCAGGTTGCACAGGAACACATTCACAGGATCACAGAATCACTCAGGTTGGAAAAGACCCTTGGGATCATCGTGTCCAACCATTAACCCTACTCTACAAGTTCAACCCTAGGCCATATCCCACAACACCACATCTAAGTGATGCTTAAACACATCCAGGGAAGGCAACTCACCCCCCTCCTTGGGCAGCCCGTTCCAATATCTCACCACTCTTTCTGTGAAGAACTTTTTCCTAGTGTCCAGTCTAAACCTACCTTGGTTCAGCTCAAGGCTGAAACAGAACTTCCTCTGGTTCTGTCCCTAATTACCGGAGAGAAGAGCCCAGCACCAGCCTCTCTACAATGTCCTTTCAGGGAGTTGTAGAGAGTGATGAGGTCTCCCCTCAGCCTCCTCTTCCTCAAACGAAACAGACCCAGCTCCTTCAAACGGTCCTCATATGATCTCTTCTCCAGTCCCTTGACCAGCTTCATTGCCTCCTCTGCACCCACTCCAGCACCTCGAGATCTCTCTTGTACTGAGGTGCCCCAAACTGGACACAGTACTCGAGGTGAGGCCTCACCAGTGCTGAGTACAGGGGGCAATCACCTCCCTGCTTCTGCTGGTCACACTATTTCCAATACAGGCCAGGATTAGGATGGGTTCTCCCTCACCTTCACAGGAGTCGAGTGGTGAGCATCTTCCATCAGGCCCGAGAGAAAGCTGAAAGCACTTCTGGCAAAGAGAAGCCGAGTTTCTGGAGGAAAATAGTCCCAGATTAGTCACCTTTTCCAATAAAGCTGCAAACAAAACAATGTCACGTTTCTCTGAAGAACAGAACGCTCATAGAAGACTCTTCCTTTATCTATCCCACCCAAAAAAGAAACTGAAAACTTGAAAACTGAGTATCTACTGAGAGATGACCAAGTTATGTAAAGTCAATCATTAAAGTTTCAGTGTACACCTTTTCCTGTTTCAGAACCTCTGAAGGAAATTATTTCATCAGTTGACTTTGCAGTAATTGCTACTCTTCAGTCATTGCTAAACCATCCCCACTTCAAATTACAGAGACATACTATCAAGCAGTCTTACAAATCCCTTCTAACCCAAGGCATTTAATATTAATAGTTCTTTGTCCAAATCTTCAAATAAACATGCAGTGGGTGGCCTCACATTTTTCAGGATGGAAAAAGAACTTTAATCCTTTTGTGTTGATTCACTCTTTCCACTGTTCTAAAAACAGTAGCTTAAATGCAAGATGATGAAAAATACATCAGTTCTTCTCTTATACCTTGGTCACTACAGTCCTTAATGGTTCTGAAAGAGGCACCCATATCTCACAACTGAACTCCATTTTAAGCCTAGAACGGATTTTTTTTGCAATGAGCAAAAGACAAAAAGCATCATACTCCAAACTGCAGTACCCCCTCTTTGAACACACATTCAATTTTCTGACAGCTTATACACTAATCCATGAGTTTATGAGCTAGAATTAATTAAAAACTGGTCCCTTAAAGATATTTAGTAGCCACGTCATGCTCTTCTTTAAACCAAATCATCTTGAAGAAGCAATGACACAAATTCTTCAATCTTAGCACACAACATGAGCTCAGGGAAATTCAGTCCCTCCTTAGATCAAATACAGTAAAGACTGAGCTGAATCCATCATAATTTTGTCCTTAACCTTTAATGACATCTAGAGATTGGTAAGAGTCAAAACTGACAGTTTACATGACTTTTAAACTGGACCACTTGTCAAAGCAGAGTTAATGTAACCAACAGACACATGTCTTGAGCAGGTGATCTGAGTAACAGTTGAAATTCCAAGGTGCGGCTACATGCAGGGCTCTGGAGAGTCACTTTCTTCTCCTTAAAGTTTCCCAGACACTGAACGACCTTTCACAAGTGTCTACCAATCTTCTTAAGGCACCGCTGCCTAAAATTCACTGCATGGTTAAGTGTGAGAAACTAAGAAAGAAATATAAAAACTCCTTATATTCTCATCAAGTCTCCTGCTTTATGTTCTCTCAAACAGTATCATAGCTTTTGTACAAAAAATCTAAGCTATAAATTACCAATAAGAAAATACACAAGGTGTTTTCTTTAAGCTGATGTAATGTTGTAAATAAAAAGAACACTACAAGTTTTTGTGATGACCAGATGTTCATTCCAAATGCAATTTCAAGGAAATCCAAGGTTTCTTGCATACTTTATTTTGTTTGTGTTTTTCTAAACATAACTCTAACAACTAATTTCTAAAGTTGCCTGGTTTTTGAGTAATCACAAGAATAACAGGACAGTTTAGGTGGGGAGGGACTTTCACAGGCCATCCAGCACAAGCTGAATTAGATGTGGCTGCACAGGCCTTTGTCCAGGCAAGCTCTAACACCTCCATAGATGAATGCTCTGCACACTCACTAGATGTCTCCTTCAGTGTTAGATCACTCTTCAGATTAAAAACAAATAAAACCAAAATTACCTTCCCTGCAGCTAAACCAGCTTGTGTCTGTTGCCTCTCATGTGATTGTTACACACCTCCCAGAGGAGCCTAGCCCTGTAACTTCCTATCCACAGCAACAAGAGCTTCCCTTCCTTCACCTTCTTTTAAGGCTGAACAAACTCAGAATCACAGAATCATTCAGGCTGGAAAAGACCCTTGGGATCATTGTGTCCAACCATTAGCCCTAGACCATGTCCCCCAACACCACATCCAAGCGATGTTTAAACACATCCAGGGACGGGGACTCAACCCCCTCCCTGGGAAGCCCATTCCAATATTTCACTACCCTTTCTGTGAAGAATTTTTTCCTAATGTCTAGTCT
Organism: Todiramphus chloris collaris; assembly: GCA_025345505.1. Taxonomy (NCBI): domain Eukaryota; kingdom Metazoa; phylum Chordata; class Aves; order Coraciiformes; family Alcedinidae; genus Todiramphus; species Todiramphus chloris. The sequence continues at coordinate 3,487,320 of JANVCC010000276.1, read as the reverse complement.
AACTCACCTGTTTCTCCTTCAATATCACCTGCTCCAGCCCTCTAACCGCCTGCTAACCTCACAGGTGCCAAACCGAAGGGAAGAGTCACTCCCTCAAGCCACATACCTTCAGCCACACTGACTAATACAGTCCACACTGTGGTTCTGCTTCACTGCAGCAGCAGCAGCAGCAGCACACTCAAGACTGATATTCAGCATGGGGTCCATTTCTGCAAGGCTGTTCTCCATCAAACCTTCCCACAACCTGTTCTAGTCATCAGGCTCTTCCATTGCAGATGCAAGGCTTTCTTGGTGCCTTTGCTGGAATTTATGAGGCTCCTGTCAGCCCATTTCTCCATCCCACCAAGACCCCTCTGAGCAGCAGCCCTGTCAAGCCCATCAACCACTGTCCTCAGGCAAGTGCCATTCAGACACCACATGGTTGTATACCAGATCACCTTCCCCTTCTGACCACTTCCACACAGGTCTGTCACTGGAACAGGGGCTTGGACAGTCCTTCCTACAGGCATTTACCGAGTTCCAAGCACAACAAAAATCTTGAGTTCTCTGAGACTGAAATACCTGGCTCTGAGTGTCTAAATAAAATCAAGTTTGAGAAAAAAAGCCCAAGGAGAGTATCATATCGTTACATCAGTCACTTAAAAAGTTAGATAAAACCACTTGTAATTAACTGTCCCTTACTACACTGACCATGAAAGATATTTTGATAAACAAAGAAGTTACAGAATCTTGTCTTTTGAAACATTGATGCTACAGGCCTGTTAGAGGTTATCTTCTAAATAAAATGCTTTCAATTAAACATTCAAAATTCATGCACCAAATTTCAATTATATTTCAGTGACAGAAATAACACTTATCCTGAAGTGATCAAGACCCAGATGCAGAATAACTTTTGGTCAACTGTGTTAAGTAAAAGAAGACATACCCATAACTTTCCATCAACTATGTTAAGACAAAGAAGACCTACCCAAAGCATACTGTTGCAGCATTATCAAAATACTACATGGTGACAAAAATTATATACAACTCCTTTAATATTTATGTTATCTGCAGACTGACCCCAAACTGAAACTGTAATTTTGAAGTAAAATTAGCATAAAAGAATACCACTAAACTTGATACCTGCAGTTAACATGAAAATCATCTATGATTCTTACTACCCAAGACAGGGAAAAATTCCTTATCCAGTTTGTTAACCCCATGTCCTTCAAATTATTTAACAGTATCTTCCATAAAGGTTTAGTCCACATTCTTTTGTTAGTAAGCAACAGAGCAAAAGAACCTGAGCAGTCCCACTGGTTTGATCTTTGCTTTACCAAATAAATATGTAAAGCAGAAGAAAAAATTTGAAAGCCAGATCAGTTCCTCTTTTAGCTCTTCACAGTCCAACCAGCACATGCTATCTTGTTTAAATTGTGTAATTCTAAGGGGTAAAATAATCTTAAGGCACCTGATTCCAAATAGTGAAAGTGTGAATTTACTACTGACATCAGCAAAAAAAATCTCCACTTGCTACATGGTGGTGCATAGAAAGCATGCATTCATGTAGTTGCAGTCAGTTAGAAGTAAAATTCTTCCTAAGTAACATATTTGTGACTTATTATAAGTTTCAGTAAATGCTGTTGATGCACATCAAACGTAACACCCATGAACTTCTGTTAAACTGCCTGGTATTGTCCATTCAAATTCAGTAGGAAAAATGACAAATCCACCTGAAGACAAAAAAGACAAATCCACCCACGGCTTGCCCAGGGAAAACAATGTAACACACATACTTGATTTTAAATCACAACACTTTAGATAACCACTGCCACTAGAAAAGGCACTTCCAGCATAGCTGCCTTGTTTTCAAGGGTTGTAAGGCCAAAAAGCTTTTTTCTTTTCTCATTGTAAATAAAATTAATTAGAATATGTGCGCTAGAATAGAGAGACTCACAACAACTTTCTCATTAAGGTGACCTGAAACGTTTATCTTGGAGTAGTACTGGCCCCAAAATTGCAGTGAAAGAGTATTTACTATTGCTCACTTGGCCAAGATCTGTAGTTAGTGAGGAACACACTCCTGTGGCAGGCTACAGCCAGACTGCACCTTGGGTTTGAATTACATCTTTCTCCTTTGGTTGCACAAAGAATCAAAAAAAAAA